>CM053784.1:376162043-376551957 GCA_028749045.1 Cupressus sempervirens | reverse complement strand
TACAACTTTTATTTTTGTCATATCTTAAAATTTTGAGTGTAACTATCTTCAAATTCTTGTTGAAGTTCAGAAATTGCAGATTTTAGGAAAAAGGTGTCCACTTATCCCCCCTTTTGGCACCACAACTTGGTGCACTTACCCTATTAACAATACGAAAGTGATGGTAGCCAACTTGGTAATAGTTACATTGACATAAAAATGTTACAAAATTATTAATAACACACCTAAGACAGTGCACAAGTTGATACTTGAAGTGACTACTCAATAGTCAATACAATCACTAGCCAATACATGTGCAAATTTTGCTTTCAGATTAAACAATTTTTCAATTTACCACTGAAGATTAGCCAAGACCATTATTATTCATTTTCCTACAAAACAAGTAATTCACCTCTGACATTATTAATTCATTTTTTGGAAAGGAAAAAAATAGCCATCATTTATTTATCTGTTAGCCAAAAAAACATTAATTTGCCACATTTAAAATGATTTTTGCTAGGGAAAGACAAAAATCACCAACATATAATATTTTATTTCCCTATATGGAACAAAAAAAATTGCCCTCAACATTAAAATTTTCCTGCCCACAAAATGTTGGATTTGGCAGCATTTTAGGGTTTTTTTTTGGGAAGGGTTTCTTAAAGTTATCCCTGTTGGGGTGGGAGGTTTGGGGGTTTTGAATGGGCACTCTTATGCCCAATCTGTCAAAGGTGGGGGTTTGAGAGATAGCAAAAATTTGATCTCTATTGCCTCCCTTACCAATTAATCCATTGCAATTGATTTGAAGGAAAATACAATTCCAAAGATTAAGCAAAGGGTTGCTTCCCTTGAAGAGGACATTGTAATCTGTCATTTCAAGGGCTTTTGGCCCTCTGTTAAGGAGCTTCATGTTTGGATTATAAAGCACTGGAAGCCATATCTAACAAACATTTTTCAAATCTTTCCTATGGTCAAGGGTTTCTTTATTGCTAGATTTGATGCTATGGAGGATTGGAAAATCCTCCTATGTGACCACTTTTTTACATGGGAGAACCATTATCCTCTAATGATCAAACCTTGGCACAAAGACTTTAATCTTGTTGTTGAATCTTTCTGCAAAATGCTTTTATGGATACAAATTCCTAATCTCCCTCTTCATCTATGGCATAATTATGTTCTCGAGGAAGTAGGTGATGTTTTAGATGACTTTTTAATGGTGGACTCAGAATCATTTGATATCTTGCATTCTAAATATGCTCAAATTCTTGTGGATATTGATGTGTCCAAAGGCCTTCTTACACAGATCAAACTATGTAGTGCTATTGGATCCTGGATTAGTCATTAGACTATGAAGGTCTCTTGTTTAGGTGCAGGATTTTCTTTAATAGTTGGCATGTTGCAACAACGTGTGAGGCTAACAAGGTTAAATCTAAAAAACCCTCCTCGTGGTGGAAGGGTGCTTTGTTGTAGCATTATTCTATGCCCAAGAGGTAGTCTTCTATGGTAGAGGAACTTGTTGACGCTATTGCTAACTATCACGAAGGAGAGATTGTCTCCCCCCCTGCTCATACTAATCTTCGTCAGGAGGATGTTGGTGTTGTTATCCTTCATGTAGATGGTTGTGGACCCTGGCTTTACTACAATTATTGTAGTTGATCAAAACAATGCTAGTGTCTCCTCTCATAACTATCTAGTGGCTTCTAAGGGAAGATCTATAGTTGATGAACCTATTCTAAATGGTGGAGCTGGTGTTGGTGATTATGATACTATTAGCCCTATCATTAATGTTGTCGGCATTGCTGAAGCTATCAACTCTACTGACTCATTGGCCTAGCATGTTGTAGTTGCCAAGGTTGAGGAAGGATGGATTACGATAAAAGGTAAACATTCAAAGAAGTCTCCATCCAAATCTTCTTCTTTTGCCACAAGTTGGGGGCTATAGGAAAATCTTAACTCAATTGTCTCTCTATTTTGTCAGGTGGTTAGGCTTTCATAAGTTTATTCCTTTTGACCACCAACCAAGGTGTGTGGGGGTGATGAGATGTCAAGATCCCACTCTTTTAGTTTGTTTCCTATAGTATCTATGTCATATTCCTTTTTGTTGAACTTATTGCATATATTTTGGTTTAGTTTGGAGGCTATTGGGCCTTGCAAAAGCTTTGTATCTAGGTTTCATGGTCCCTTCAAAACTTGTTTTTGAAATCAAAATATATTATATCATTAATTTATTATTTTAATTAGATGCAATTAAATTTTTAAGATTTGAGGATTAAAAATAGAAAATAAAAGAGGTGATATCCCTAATAAACATTTAAAAAAATAAAATCTTAATATTGTTTATATTTAATTAATTAATTCTTTTAAATTGGAGATACTTAATATTAGTGGTTGAATTTATATGTCAATTTTATAAATAATCATTCTTAAAATATTTCTATTTTAACAAAAAATAAATAAATAAATAAATTTTATAGTTAAATTGACAACATTATTAATTATTTAAATGATAATAAATAGTGTTACAAATATTACATTTCCATAAAATAATATCTTTCAAATTTAAAAAGATTCTAACTTTAGATTTTTGATATATGCAAAATTATACCTTTATCAAATTTTTTTAATTAAAAAATATATGTTTTTCTTCATTTTCCCCTATTAAAATGTATATTTTTTCATATCTTATTTTCTATTTTTTCAACTATCATAATGCCTATCTTATTGCTTAGTTTTTAAACATTTACAAGTATCATCCAATTTCCCTCTAAGTCTCTTCAAATAAAAATTTAATTTAGTTTAAGACAAGAGCCTACAACATAGCGATACATTGTGAGCCTCCTATGTGGGAAGTCTTGGGTTTGAATCTATTCAAGTTTCAATACCTAATAATAATTATAATAATTATTAATCCTACAACATAATAATAATGAATCTTGGCTTCAACCTCTTATCGATCAAAAAAGAAAAAGAAAAAACTTTTTTTCGTAAATTTTTTTTTGTTAATATCTACCCATGAGTTCTTATTTGTTGGTGTCAAGAAAAAGATACTATCCACAATACTATATTTTCATGTTTAAGTTACCTAATGACTATAATGAAATTTATTATAACTTTATATAAATTATATAGTTTGTAATTTAAATTTATTTTTTAATAGTTGATAAAATATTTGTTTTTTAGTCAAAAATAAATTATAATGTATTTATCTTTTATTTGGTAAAATTAAATAGTTTGTATTTAAATTCATATTATTTTTTATTATTGATAAAATGTTGATTTTTTAATCACAAATAAAATATTATTTATTTGTCTTTTATTTGGTCCACATTAGAAATAGTCCATGGATTTTTTACTTTTTAAATATGCCTTCATGCATTCAATTCATTATATCCATTGTCAACATTATAATGAATGGTATGTACTATTACATAGGTTATATATCTTCCCCTTAGTAAATACTATTTTATTAATTTTTCATAAGTTTTAAAAAAAATTATTCTTCAACTTTAAAATTTAATTTTTTTGTTCGAGAAAATAGATACTATTGTAAATAAGGTAATATATAGGTACCATTGTAAATAAGAAAATATATTGGTATTGCAAAATAAATTAAATTTGAATGTTATTTTAACCTATAGTATAAATTAATTTTTTTCTTTTGGTTAAATTTTAATTATATGAATGTCTTGCAAGAAATTGAAATATTTTGCATGTATCATCAAATTCAAAATGTGCTAATACACACCTCTAGTCTGGTTTTGGACAATAAGCTTAGTACATATTCTCGGCATCCATTTTGATGCCTGTATAGCCAATGTCACTTGTATACACCCACTTTTCTGCATGAGTATGAGTTGTATATTCACAAACTTCAAAACAATTTCATGTAAGACTGTATCAACATTTAGAAGATGGACACAAATATCGTGTGCCTAAGTATATTTGTTTACATATCTTGCCATCAAGAAATCTAAATGATAGAAAATTATCTTGCTATAATTATTGTGATATTCATCTTTAGTCTACTTCTTGAACATTTTCTTAGAAATTATCTCAGTAGATTCATACATTTTAGTGGATCATTGAAGATTTCTCCATATTATTGTCCTAATTATTACTTCTATTGTTTTAAAATTTTAGCTTCAAAATACACAAAATTGGGAGGTACCAAATGATTATGTCCCTTCACTTCTCCATATTGATTCCATGCTCTATAAGAAATGGTTATTAAAGATTGATGAGATGAAAGATGACCATCTTCCATTTCTAACTCTAAGGGCCCGTTTGGTGAGAGGAATAGGAATACGTATTCTGGAATACATATTTTGGAATATGTATTCTGGAATAGAATGTATTCTTGTTCTCCATTTGGTTCAGCCAATATTTGATGGGAATTCGCAGAGCCAAGAATTTATGTTTTCTAAAATTTCAAAAAAATGGAATAGGAATACGTATTCCAATACCACCTATTTTGGTGGAATTGCAAAACCCCATTTTTGGGCCAAAAATGGAATACGTATTCAATTTTTTCTTTGTATTCCAATCTCATTTTGGTGCATCCAAACAAGGAATTCAAAATTTTTGGAATACGTATTCCTATTCCGCTCACCAAATGGGCCCTAAAGGGGTAAGGACCCTCTATTCTAATCTAATGGACATTAACTAGGTTTTGATTTAGTAAGTCAAATAAGCAGTCCCACCAGCTATAGCACATATAGAAATTTTAAAGTCCACAGCAGCAGAGAGAAGGGCACATTCTAGCCAGATCAAGACCCATAGATGTCACTCAGATGAATGCTTTGCAAGCGTAGAAACTACTGCTACCATTCTAAATTGAATTGGTGGGAATGCTTGCTCAAATGGAATCAGAACTATTGCTCTTTATCTAGGACTATAACTCAAAGGGATACCGTGAACACTGCCTAAAATTGGCCGAGATGTTGCTACTTTAAATCGAATGGCATAAAAATTATCAATTTGGTGTGCCCCCGGCACTGGTTGCCTATAAAAATGGTAGGGGCTGAGAAATATTGCTTCGTTCACTTTTCCCCTGTAGTGTACAACCTCTAAACATTAAAGCAAGCAAACAATTTTGTACAGAGAGTATTATGAATAGCTTCCTTCGCAAGCGTATGACTCGGCAGCCTTTGAGCCCCTTCCTCGCTCCATTGGCTAACAAGCAGCTTAGTGACCATTGTCTTGTCTTTTAATGTTCATAAGAGGTGACACATATGAAGGTGATGCCCCACTAATCAGTGGTTTTGGCATTAGATATTTTAGGCAACATTAATTATATCAAAAAATACAAATTGGCCAAATTTTCTATCCAAAGCAGCAACACAAGACTTTTTTGATGGACTTTGCCTCGATGTAAAAGCCTATTGGCTAAGAAACAAATAAAATTTGATACAATATAATGGTAAATCTTTTTATTATAATTAACATTTGAATTATTAGAATATAATTATATTTTTATTAGTATAATAAATATTTAAATTATTGAATTACAAAAGAGTAAAGATGAACAAATAAAAGAAAAAATAGCTTCTTATGTGGATGCAAAGATTTCACATGAGAATGTGAACATTGTGAATGTGAATCTTACGAATTTTAAAAAATCTTCTCTATCAAAAAGGGTTAAATGTCGGACATTGTGGGAAATATTGTTTCTCAGGGTAAAAATGGTATGAGAGATGAGGGTTTGGTTGAAAG
This sequence comes from Cupressus sempervirens, assembly GCA_028749045.1. Classification (NCBI taxonomy): domain Eukaryota; kingdom Viridiplantae; phylum Streptophyta; class Pinopsida; order Cupressales; family Cupressaceae; genus Cupressus; species Cupressus sempervirens. The sequence continues at coordinate 376,546,266 of CM053784.1, read as the reverse complement.
TAATTACTTCAATATCCTTGTAGATATGATAGGATGAAACACCCATAGATATAGCATTAGCATTCCTTTGGGGGATATTATTTCTAGTAATGATAGAAAGAATTTTTTGTTAGGATTTTAACTCAGAAATGAATGATAAACAATAATAGGGAAAGCAAAAACACATAATAAATGCAAAAAATTACCCTGGGAAAACCTTTCTAGAATGAAGGGAAAAATCCAGCCACACAACAAAAATATCATTTTATTGATCATAAAATGTTCAAGTGTACAATGTCATTTGCTATATATATGCCAAAAGGGGGGTATAAGTGGACACCTTTTTCCTAAAATCAGCAATTTCTAAATTTTAACAAGAATTTGAAGATAGTTACGCTCAAAATTTTAAGCTATGACAAAAATAAAAGTCGTAGTCCTTTGAATCTAGTTTCTAAACTACTATTTTTTTTTCAAAATGGTTTAGTTTTAGGTTCTCAAAAAAGGGGGCCACAGAAAGTGGTATTGTTTATTCCAAAAAAACATAACACAATACAAAGTGTGGCCCCCCTAAAATTTTAACTTTTTTTTGAATTTCTTTAATCGCTATTGTCAAAAGTTACGTAACACTATGTAGTTTATCCTAGATTTTTTGGGTAATTTTATAATGTGTATTTTTTTCATGAATTTTTTAACTAGACACATCCCAAAAATGTAAAATATCTGTGTGCTCCCCCAAGAAATAATTGAAAACTAATCTAAAATCAAAAAAAAAAAAATTCAAAGTGTGTGGAATGGAGTCTAGTTTCTAAAAAATGAAGTTGTTGCAAAATTTGATGAACAAGCTAAAATCTACAACCCAATGAGTACATGGTGGTTTTTGACAAAAAATGGTCATACATTTAAAAGAAATTATAAATGAAAGGCTTGAAATAGTTCAAATTAAAAATAAATTATATGGTTATATAGCTAACACAGAGACCTACAATGTCATGTAACTTGATCTTATCAATGCCCAACCATGAGGAATCTTGAAGGAGAGTACACAAGAAAAATCAATCATTTTTTGTATGTTTGTAGCAAAACACGTCTCAGACCTGTTTATAAACTCCAAACCTTTGGGTTGGATCTCCAAGGCAAAACCAAGCCTTAGGTTTGGTTTTAATGCAAAATTTTGAATAGTGTGTACACCCTATAGCGTACTATTTAAAGCTTTTGAATTTGGGTCTCAATAGCACGTGTGCACTATAGTGTGCATGCACTATTGAGACCTAAATAGTGTATAGAGAAGGAAGAAGAGATGCAGAGCAAGAGAAAGAGAAAGGGGGGGGATGGCTATGTGTGTGTGTGCGAGAGAGAGATAGAGAAAAAATAGGGGATGGGAGAGGGGAGAGAGAGAGTAGGGGATGGGGGAGAGAGTAGCCCTGAGTGGCAAAGAGAGTATAGGATGGGAGAGAGAGGAAGTGTGAGAGAGAGTAGGGGTGGCAAAGAGAGAGCAAAAGATGGGGGAGAGAGATTGAGAGTAGGGGATGGGAGAGAGAGGAAGTGTGAGAGAGTGAGTAGGGGTGGCAGAGAGAGTATGGGATGACAGAGAGAGATTAGGTAGTGGGAGAGGGAGTGAGAGAGGGAGAGAGAGAGAGGAGAATGTGAGTTTGAGAGAGAGAGAGAGAGTAGGGCATGGGAGAGAGTGTGAGAGTGTGAGAGAGAGTAGGGGTGGCAGAGAGAGAAAGTAGGGGATAGGAGAGGGGAGAGAGAGAGCAGGGGATAAAAGAGAGAGTAGAGAGCCCTGAGAGAGTGAGAGAGAGACAGTAGGCAGTGGAAGAGAGAGTGGGAGAGGGAGAGAGAGGGGGGATGGGAGTGTGTGTGAGAGATCTAGAGAGTAGGGGATGATAGAGGAGAGAGAGAGGGCAATGGGAGTGTGTGGTTTGTGTGAAACAGAGAGAGTAGGAGATGGGAGAGAGGAGAGAGAGAGAGAGTAGGGGATGGGAGAGAGAGAGAGAGGAAGTGTGAGAGAGAATAGGGGTGGTAGAGAGAGTATAGGATGGGAGAGAGAGATTAAGAGTAGGGGATGGGGAGAGAGAGAGAGAGTACAGGATGGGAGAGAGATTGAGAGTAGGGAATGGGGGAGAGAGAGAGAAGGTGGTGGGAGAGGGAGAGCGAGAGAGAGGAGGATGGGAGTGCATGTGTGTGAAAGAGATAGAGTAGGGAATGAGAGAGGGGAGAAGAGATATTAGGAGATGGGAGAGAGAGAGAGTAGGTGGTGGGAGAGGGAGAGGGAGAGGGAGAGAGAGGGGAGATGGAAATGTGTGTGAGAGAGAGAGGGAGTAGGGGATGGGGGAGAGAGAGTAGGGGGTGGCAGAGAGAGAGTAGAGAGGAAGTGTTGTGTGTGTGTGTGTGTGTGTGTGTGTGTGTGTGTGTGTGTGTGTGTGTGTGTGTGTGAGAGAGAGAGAGAGAGAGAGAGAGAGAGAGTGTGTGTGTGAGAGTGAGTGAGAGTGAGAAAGAGTAGGCAGCAGGAAAGGGAGTGGGAGAGGGAGAGGCAGTGAGAAACAAAGTATGGGATGGGAGAGGAGAGAGAGGGGGGATGGGTGTGTGTGTGTGTGTGTGTGTGTGTGAAAGAGAGAGAGTAGGGAATGGGAGAGGGGAGAGAGAGATAGAGTAGGGGATGGGAAAGAAAGAGGGTAGGTAGTGGGAGAGGGAGTGGGAAAGGGAGAGAGAGAGGGGGGATGGGAGTGCATGTAAGAGAGAGAGTATGGGATGGGAGAGAGTGTGTGAGAGTGTGAGAGAGAGTAGGGGTGGCAGAGAAAGAGTGAGAGTAGGGGATGGTAGAGAGAGAGTGAGAGAGAGTTAGTAGGCAGTGGGAGAGGGAGTGGGAGGGAGAGAGAGGGGGAATGGGAGTGTGTGTAAGAGAGACAGAGTAGGGGATGGGAGAGAGAGAGTAGGTGGTGGGAGAGGGAGTGGGAGAGGGAGAGAGAGGGGGGAATGGGAATGTGTGTAAGAGAGAGAGAGTAGAGGATGGGCGAGAGAGGAAGTGTGAGAGAGAGTAGGGGTGGTAGAGAGAGTATAAGGTGGGAGAGAGAGATTGAGAGTAGGGGATGAGGAGAGAGAGAGAGAGAGTACAGGATGGGAGGGAGAGATTGAGAGTAGGAGATGGGGGAGAGAGAGAGTAGGTGGTGGGAGACAGAGTGGGAGAGGGAGAGCGAGAGAGAGGAGGATGGGAGTGCATGTGTGTGAAAGAGAGAGAGTAGGGAATGGGAGAGGGGGAAGAGAGAGAGTAGCTTGAGAGAGAGTAGGGTATGGGGAAGAGAGAGTAGGTGATGGAAGAGGGAGAGAGAGAGGGGGGATGGAAATATGTGAGAGAGTGTGAAAATTTGAGAGAGAGTAGGGGGTGGCAGAGAGAGTAGAGAGGGAGAGAGTGAGATTGATAGAGAGAGTGAGAGTGACAATGAGAGTGACAGTGAGAGAGAGAGTAGGTGGTGGGAGAGGGGAGAGAGAGTATTCAGAGAGAGAGAGAGAGAGAGAGAGAGAGTAGTGAATGGGAGAGAGAGACTAGGTGGTGGGAGAGGGAGTGGGAGAGGGAGAGAGGGGGGGCGATGGGAGTGTCTATAAGAGAGATAGGGGATGGGAGAGTGTGAGAGTAGGGAATGGGAGAGAGTATGCGAGAGAGTAGGGGGATGGGAGAGAGAATGAGAGTATGAGATAGGAGAGAGAGAGTAGAGAGTGAGAGAGAGATAGTAGGCAGTGGGAGAGGGAGTGGGAGAGAGAGAGGGGGGGATGGGTGTGTGTGAGAGAGATCTAGAGAGTAGGGGATGGGAGAGGAGAGAGGGTGAGAGAGAGTAGGTGGTGGGAGAGGGAGAAAGAGAGTAGGCGGTGGGAGAGGGAGAGTGAGAGAGAGAGAGAGAGTAGGGGATGGGAGAGAGTAGCCCAAGAGAGAGAGGGAGGGATGGGAGTGTGAGAGAGAGAGAGAGTAGGGGATGAGAGAGGAGAGAGAGAGTAGGGGATGGGAGAGGATAGAGAGTGAGAGAGTAGGGGATGGGAGAGAGAGAGAGAGAGTAGGTGATGGGAGAGGGAGTAGCAGAGGGAGAGTGAGAGAGAGAGAGAGAGTAGGGGATGGGAGAGGAGAGAGAGAGTAGGGGATGGGGGATGGTGGGATAGGGAGAGATGTGTTTTGACATAGTGCATACACACTATAGTGCATACATGCTTTATAGTGCGTACACACTATGTCAAATCACCCAAAAATGGTAAAAAAGAAAGTTTGGGCCCCATTTCATCCATTCTCTGCTTTTGGTCTATTGTGCATTATGTTGTTCTGACAGAAAACACGGGTTTCAACATAATAAACACTATTTGAAGACTTTTTGAATATTCTTGGTATAGAAAAGGTTAGTGCAATCCTTTTTAAATATTTTTTGTTGATATATAGATACATATTTGTTATAATTTGACATGTTGTTTAATATATAGTGAATTCATTGAAATTTATATGTTTAAATGAAATGTTATTTTGAAATGGTTTGAAATTTGACAAGTTGTTTGATAATATTGTGTATTCATTCAAATAATTGTAATTTTTATATGTATTTGAATGATTTGTAATTTACACATTGTAAGTAATTCAAATGTTTGAATAATTTGACATGTAGAAATCATCATCATGCTAAGGAAGAAACCAAAAACTCAAACAAATAAAGATAGGGAGAGAGATTTGGAAATTAAAAGAGATAAAATGAAACTACTGTGTGAACAAAGAAAATTGCAAAGCAATAATGAAGAATTGACTTTCGAAGAGGATCAAGAACCACCGATACAAAGAAACAAAGAGGAAGAATTGGAAAGACAAAGAGAACGAATGAGACTGTTACACTCAAGAAGACAATTGAATTGTGAAGCTACACCATCTTCCAATGTTGGATTCATATCATCCTCTCATGTTAAAGAGACACTAATTTGTAGATCCAACGATGTACACACTCCATCATGTCATGTTGAAGACACAATATCAACACATCAAGTAGGTGATATTCAATCTTTTGCATCTTATTGCCAAGACACATCATCTTCGGTTCAAGGTACACAATACACTCAACCTTATGTTGATGTTAAAAATGTTTATGGAATGGGAGAGATTATAACACCTTCTAGAATTTGTTTTGGAAGACCAAAATATTTTATTGATATTGATACTAACATTTTGAAATCAATGCCTAAAAAGATTATCAAGCGTACTTGACAAAGAAAAGTTAATCGTATGTGGAGATTATTTTTTGAAGAATTAAATATTACAAGTCAATGCCAATTATTTGTTGAAATGATGAAAAATTTGAAATTTAGGCCTATCATGAAGATTCTTGGGCTAAGAACGATGGATGATTCGGATGAAAAAAGCATTGTAAAGAATCTAATGAGTGCTTCTGAAAAACTGGGTTCTAAATCACGCACCAAAGATAGTAATATCACAAGACAAGTACTTACATTGACAATAGTAAGTAGCCAAATGAAGAAAGCTCGACTCATGAGAAAGACAAGAAAAACATTAAAAATTGGTAGAGGTACTCTAAGGAGAGCCATGCTAAGGCGTGAGAGATTGAAAGATCCAACAAAAAAATTAGTTATGGATATTTAGTGGTAGACTACCGTGAAAGGATAAAGAAATCAGTAAAGCTTTGAAATCATTGATCGAAGATTTTTGGAAAAATAACACATGTGTTTCCCCTAATCAAAGAGATGTTGTAAGAAGGAGGATTCGTAGCCAAATTCGTGACCCACATGCAAAACATTTTTTGCAAAATTTATTGGTATGTATCCTCAAATTCAAATAAGTCAAAAAATTTTGAGATGGGTAAAGCTTTTTATGTCAAGATAAATCACACATGCACAACTTGTTGTTGTAGGATACATATTGAATTTTCTAACCATTTTGATGTTTTTAGGCATATATGTGTATTTTTGCATTCTGAGTTTGTTTTTTAGGATTGTGACATGAATGAGCCACCAAGATCTTCAAGGGAATTCATATCCAACATTTTTTGTGAAATAGGGGATGACCAACAATTTTACAAGACATCATGCTTGGATGGTACATGCTTATTTTTTGGTTCTTTGCAACTTTTATCAACTTGTCAACATATGGATAGTACACATGCAATTGGAAATGAAATGGTAGATTATGGAAAATTTAAGACAGTGACATATGCTCTAAAAGATGGGAAACAAAGAAAAAGATGTGATTTAGTCATTGAAAAGATTCCAGTGTGTGAGTTCATGAAGATTTTTCGTGAAAAGATTATTTACAAGTATGCAAGGCATACACATAGAACTCAATGGCTAAATTTGCAATTCAAGTTGTGTAAGGATATGTTTCCACTAGATACCATTGTTTCAATTGTAGACTTTGCAGAGAACTACACACTACAACCACAAAATGATGTGCAAGCAAAGTATTATACTTCTCAACGGGTTTCCATATTTGTTCACATAACATTCATGCATTCACCTACAAGTACAAAGGATGACATGAAAATTTTTTGGGAGTACCATTTTTACATTAGCGATGATCGATCACATTCTACGAAGTTTGTATAAGTTTGTTTTCAACTATTTTATGGAGATTTGGCTAACAGGGGCATCACATATCATCAACACATTATTTGGTTAGACAATTGTGCATCTCAATTCAAGAATGCATGGATGCATAGGTTGTGTAGAATTCAATATATGTGAAATTTCATAGAAGTTAGTCATGGAAAGGGAGAGCATGATGGTGCAGGCACATGCATCAAAAGAGTCTTAGCTCATGAAGAACTAAAGTACAAAGATGGAGCAATATTGATAGATGCAAAATCCATCATCTAGTGGTGTAACGCTACAATGGGTCTAGGTAAGGAAGGTGAATCTACAGTTTGTATGTTTTTTTGGTTGAAGATAATACTAACATTCCAATATATCAGGATTGTTGCACACTAATAGGATCTAGTGAGTTGCACTCTTTTAGAAGCTCTGATGCAGGTTCATGGAGTATCCACACATGAAAAATGGCATGTTATTGTCCATCATGTGCAGAAGAAAATTGGGATGACTATGAGTCAACTAAATAGGTGGACAAATGGGATATACACGTTTTGGACCGAATTGACACCTATCATCCCCCACAAGCACTAGAAATGGTACAAATGGATTTGTCTATTGAATTTGACCACTTTTTTGATCTAGTGCAACCTGGTAATATATTTATTTATTTATTTATATATCTTTGTAATTTTAATATGTAGCTTTATAAATTTTACCTAAGTATTTTCTGAATTAATGACTGTATTTTGTACATTCTTTACTACAGGCCATGTTTTTGTTGTTATTGCACTTGAAGACAATGAAGAAGGGATAGATTATTATTTGTGTCATTGTATCTAAGCCAAACAAAAATTGGATCACTCGATTATAGATGGTGAAGGTTTAGAGTACCATTCCAGTGCGGTGGTTGTAACCGGCACATGGCTTAGACGATATTCTATGAAGAACACTAACTTGTGGTTATTCAAGGATTGACAAACAGAGAGGAAGATTCTTCATTATTCAAACCTTTTTGTCGCATCAAATGTCCACTTGATAAAATATGGTGAAAAACCACATAATAAGATTCTTTGAGAAGTTTGAAAAATCAGACCACAAGGCAATACTTGAGACATTAAAATGTAGAGCAAATCCAGTTGGCTCATTAGATCAAATTGGATCCAAATACAATGTTGCAACCTCTCCCCCAAGACTGCCCACATGACAAGGTGGGTATTGTTATTATGTGTAAGTGATGAGATAAGTTTAAATCATAGATTTTATGTTTTGATTTTTTTAGAATCTAGATACATTATTTGAATTTATATTAGATTCTTTAATAGGACCCATTTTCAGATTAGTCATTTGAATAAGTGAAAGTTTAGATTTTGTTGTTTAGATCAAAATGTAATGAAACAACATGAAAATTATTAGAATGTGAATGCTTTGTGATGTAAAGTTATGATTGTGTGCATGTAACAAAAAACTTCAAATTGGTGAAAGCAAGGATACAATGGGAGAAGTTTCCAATACTCATCAAGCAAGGGTTATCATACAACTCAGAAAACAAGGATTTATACAAATGGATAATTCTTAATGACAAGCCAGATTAAATTTTTGTCATTCTCTAATTTTAGTGGATTAATCTTATCTTAGATTTTTTATTGTGCTAATTCTTCATTTGCAGGTCACCAAAGAAGAGGGCTAATAAAGTCGAAGCACCAATGATAAAGGGTGAGATGCCAAAATCATCTGCAAAATGGTATTATCAATTCACATCCTCAATGTTTATTAGTGATTTTTGTTCAAGTACCATTGTGTGTTAATCATCTTATGCCTGGGATTGCAGAGGATCACAATTGTCAAAAAGTAAGAAGGAAAACAGGTCTCGATCTAATGATAATGGGGTAGTTACAGATATAGTTCTCTCTAAGGATAATGTTGTTTAGCTGATGTATAAGTTGAGAGAACCAAAAGACTATTTAGGTCTACTGAAAAGAAGTGGAACATGTGATATTTTAGGATATAAAATGTTTATTGATGGATTTGACAAGAATTAAAAGTATACCGACAATCAATTTACTCTTCCGTAAAATGGTTCCTATGTTAACAACTTTTACTGCATTTCTTGATTTTGTTCCAACATTTATTGTGATTGTAATATTGGTTTGTAACTGAAGGAGGACAAAGCAAAAAGAGAAACAAGTTGCATCTATGAACACACCTACAAATGGAAGTGGAAGAAAATCTAAGGGAGCTAAGGAAGTGAAAACTATAACAAATCAGGACCAAATAGGGATATCATCAAATATAGGTGCAAGGAGTTCAAATGATGAACCTTTGGTATGTAAACTCCAAAATATCATTTTTGGTTTTAAACTAAACTTGAGTATGCATTTGACTTATTTATCCTGAAAATGCATAATACATGGAGATCACATGCACACACTGATTAGTAGACTTTGGGAGTCAGGCTTCTCTTCAAAAATATATGAAGAACATGCATAGGTATTGGAAACTTCTCAGATTTCTTAACATACTCATCATCTTTAAAAATAGTTTTTACAAAGACAATACAAGGCATTTCACAAGACATTGCAGTGATCCTTCATAGCACTACCTTCCTAAGTGGCTCATGATGGAGGTTATAATGTTTTAGAATGTTAGGACTAGTTTCAAGTTGATATCATCCCATTTGTAAAGGCTTGAGACTCATTGGTGTTTCTATAAACCTTGAGTCCTTAAGACCTATAGGGCATTTAGTATATAGGGAAACAAGTAGAAATACCTTAAATAAGGATAATTTAGGTCCTAGGGTCCTTAGGATAAACTAGTCTTTTAATAGGTTAATAAGTTCATTGAAATGATTTGGTAAAGTTTCATCACTTAGAAATTTCAAAAATTTAAAAGTTACAAAGTTATAAATTTGACTTTTCAAATTATAACAGTCATGAACATTTACGAGGGAATTAGTTTCTTTATTGTTTTAAGCCAAATTAAACCATCCAACCAATTTGGATTGGTTGGGGTAGTTGATAGGATTTTATTAAATGTTTCACAAATCCATTATATGGGCAGAGAATTCATGGTAGGGACTGCTATAGCAAATTGAATAAAAAAATTCTGATTTCTTGCAAAGTTAAAGGGTTTTTTGGTATGATTCAAAGTTCTTATTGATTGGATTGCCGTGGAAAATATTTTGATCATTCATATTTAATCTCTTTGAATTCTTTCATGTTCTAAAAACCCTACTACAATCACTGTTAATCATTTTGGTACTGTTCAGTCTTTGGAAAATCTGATTTTAAGATAGTTTTGTGTAGATTTCACACTATGAATGTCAGTCTATGAATGTAGCACTCTAATTCTCATTAAATGATATCTTATTGATATAAATAATATCAATTTAACATGTATAGTATCTTACTAATCTTGGAAATGCAAGTTTGATTAATTTATGTGGTGATCACCATAAAGAAGACTAAGAAACTAAGTGATTTTAGAGGATAGGCTGAAGGTTAGAGAGTTTTGGCCAAACAAGGGCACTATTTTATGATGGAATGTGTATAGAAATGTTGTATACAAGGTGTTACAACCTTTATTTGTTGTAGGAAACTTTGGGAAGCATGACATTGAGGAAACCCTAAATTTAAGGGTTTTGAGGGTACAATTTGGGGCTTTTGTACCTAGAAACCTCTTGGATTCAAATTGACTTCATATTACTTTGATTTGAGCCTATTTATGACACTATTCAAAGATTTTGAGCCATGAAGTTAGAATGGTTAGCACTTCCTTTGTAAATGCATGAGAATTAGGTCTTAAAAATATGAGAAACAGTGAAAATAGTCATATACCTTCCAAAGAAACCTACCCTATCCTTTTGGTATGTTAAAGTAATACATAAAGGGTACTCAAATATATAATTTATTTTCTTAGTGTTTTGGAAAAAATTGAAGAAAAATCCTTGTGAGTGCTGCTGCAAGGCTACAAGGCATGCTATTAGGCCTAGTTTGAGGAATATTGGAGTTTTGGTGTCTAAACCATTGAAGAAAGTCTAAAACCTGTTCAAGTACCTTGGATTTTATATTTTAGGCTATCAGATCACATCATAAGACTTGTTGGTGGATAATTTACCATTTCACTTATTGAAGGCACTTTTGGTCACTAGATTCAATTATGCATTTGATTGAGTTTTTATTTGGACCTTCGATCCACCATATTCCATTGCCACCTTTGCATCATCGACCCCATCTTCTCTCAAAAACCTGAAGCATGAAAGGGAAGCATGAAATTGTCAAATTTGTAATACATTGCCAAGAATGGGTAAACTTAGGCCAAAATGGCACACGTGAGGTTTGAGTTAAAAGTCATTGAATGTTAATGTCATAGTCAAATGTAATGTATTTGGTTCATCAAAGTCACACTTAGAGATAGTTAGGAAGTAATTATTGTCAATTTTTTTCATGTGTAGAGTCTATTTGGGGAAGAGAAACATGGGAATGAAGAGGGAATCCTAAGGGACAAGCATTGGTACGAATTTGCAATGGTTTGCAGCAATAAAAATTTAATTCTCTGCATTTCATAGTGTTCACTATCCTATGATAGTCATTGCAACAAAAAGTTGTATTTTGGATTGAATGTAATTTGTATTATTTAATGTTGTAAGTGCATTTCTTGGGGTCATTAAGACATTTCGTTTGGTGTTATGTTATCTTGATTTCCTTTTATTGATTTAAAGCAAGGGACTATTGTGCCAGTGACTGGCATTTTAGGCATGGTCAACATTTAGAAGCCAACAACATGGAGTGACCCTCCCACCCCTGTGGTGACTGCAACTTGGTGGGAGGGGGTTTTTTGTAGAAACTAGTGCTTGTTTTGATACTAGTCATGGTTGGGAATGATTAAATGATTAGAGGGGCTAGATAATGGGTGGAATGATCTATTGGGATGCACTATAATCCATGGAAGGGGATCTTTTAATAAAAATGGATGGGAATGTGATCACAGTCTGAAATGGTGAAGAAATCAACATGGAAATGGTGGTTAGGTACAATAGCGGGAGTTCTAGCCACATGAAAGGAGCATTTTGTGATTTGGATCATCTTATATGACCAGTGTAAATGTGTATGATCAACCAATTTGATCTAGAAGTTTGGGGAAGGGTGATATTGGTGATACCCTAGATTTGAGGGTTTGAAAGAAGGTAATTTTGGATTTTGGGGTTCTAGTAGGTCTAGGACAAATTGTTTATGGAATTAGGGGTTTTATGCCATGAATGATGACTGTTGAAAGTTACAAGGTCTGGAAGTCTATTATACTGGGAGTTTCTTTGTTAAATTATCCATTTTTATGCTCAAAAATAGGGCATTAGGATTAGAATGTACATTTACAACTACTTTAAATGGTTGAAGGGCTCCAACAAATAAGCCAAATCTCACACAACCTTCAAATTTGCTCCAAGGGTTGAACTGATGTTATGTTCTACTCTCACAAGTGCATATCCCTCCTATGAATCATTGAGGAATGTTTCAAGTCTCACCACTCCGAGCAAGACACAAAGCTAATATGAACCCAACTTGAGCAAATAGAGCCAACTCCCTCAAAATAGGCAAAATAGGGATTTTGTTGTTCTAGGCTTTACAACTTCCAACAAAGGCTTGGAACAACTTATATTCAACCTAAATAAGGTAAATCCACTATTGGTTGCACTCCCAACAACCCTCAACCAGATTTGCAAGATTAGGCCTAGAAGCCTATTAGGTCTCCTAATGTTGATTTTGACCAATAACTCTAAAACTCACCAAAGCACCCAAGGAACAAATTACAAATTTAAGCACCCTTTTCCTAACTCCAAAGTTACAAGGACCAACTCCACTCTAACATATCCTAACCACAACCAAGTACATAGACCTAATTATTTACTTTAGGCTTGGTTTTCAAGGCAAGTGGTCAAAAATGGGTGCATGGAATCTAGTCCCTACTTCTAGGTTGTTCTTTAGGCTAAAACAAGGGCACTTTGTTCAAAAATCAGGTCCTCAAACCCTTTCCATCACTCTATCCACTCGAATTTCTCCAAAACAAAGGTCAAATACATGGGAATATTTGACCTAGGGCTTGTCCCCAAAAATCACCAACACAACATTCTGCTCCCAAACTACCAAAATCTGATAGAGTACATCCCTAACTTGCTCCATACTAGGGAAGAAGGAAATCCACGAGTAGGAACTCAAGTTAGGGTCATTTTTATGACCAAACCCTAAAAGTAAGGGTTTCACAGACCAACACCCTAAAAAAATTGATAACTTTTGCAAGGTAAATGATGAAAACTCCAAACCAAAACCAAAATCTTCTAAAAAGATAGCTTCAACTTCTCAAAGTCCAAACATCATCTTGCAGACCTTATATTCCATACTGCACGGAAAAAAACTAGTAAATTGCACAGGAAATCAACAAATTTTATTGATTTTGGGAGCAAAATACAATTGAATCTTCACACCCTCACCATCCTCAAATTCTCTAAGCCTAAATAGGCCATTTCCAATAGGTTTAACAACCCCTTGATAGTTTTGAACTGTTGGAAGTTATATTTCAAAAAGTTGTCAACAAAAATGCAAAAGTTGCTAACCAACTTTTTAGCAATTTTGCACTTATGACAAGTTTTATTGTAAGAATGTTTGCAAATGGACTTTACTCACTCGTAGGAACCTTATTAATGTTCTAAACACCTAGACATACCTAGAAAACATAAAAATGACCAAAAATCCACTTATTGGACCAATTGATGCCCAAGGCTTATAGTTGTACCATGGGGTCTTGTGTCCATTACAAGGTGGATGGGTCATAAGGAGATTCTTATTACATCATGAAAATAAAGAGGGTTAGTGATGCAGAGCTTGTAGCTAAAAGCACCAAACGCACTTCCAATTTCCAAACAACGCCTTAACTTTCCTTAAAGGTTGCAGACTGATCCAAAGGGCTTCTAACAAAGGTATACTCTACCTTGCAAGTAGACTCCACTCTACATGCCCAACCCTTAAACCTAGGGTTCTCAACCGACTTAGATCAATCACAACTTCTTAGGGACTCCCCTTCTCCAATAGGCCTAAAAAGGAAAACTCTCCCTAGATGGTTTAGAAATCAACGTTCTTGATAGAAAAGGTTTTTATGGACCTAATCTCTTAAAAACACCCAACTTTAAAGTTCTCAAACCCCCAACAATTTATTTGCATAATTGTTACCAGCATTTCTAATAGTGCTAATCCTAGCTTTCTTGGTCAAACTCCCAAACTTTTCAAAGGGCCACACTATCTTTTCACCTCTTTAGAAACCCTTTAACCACCTCTTGGAGATTCCAAAAGATCAAACTCTGACTCTGTTCCAGCACCAACTAACACCCACTTTGAGTCAGAGACCTAATTGGCTAGATTAGGCTAAGTTACACAGGAAGTATGATTAAATGGGTACATAGACCTAACTCCACCCCTTGGAACTCTTCTTCACATCCAATTAATCCTCCTGCTTCCTTCACCTGGGTCAAATCAATCAGTTTGGAAGCCTGAACCTTCTTTCTTCTTCAAATCTAGACTAGACATATAACAATGTTCAGTTTAGGGCTTGCCGGGAAAAATAGGTAACCTATAACTACAATTCTAAATCTTTTCCATCTTGAACTACCCTCTCCTAAATTGCATTCCCCAAAGTGGCATTGAAATCCCATGGTGGAATTGCAAGTTAGGAGGCCATCTTGAAGAAACCCTCAGATATAGGGTAAATCTAACCAACATCTACAAAAACTGATGTAACTTTTGTCGTCGATAAGATAGACTTCAAACCAAATGAAATGGAACATTAAATCAATCCTCTATCCAACCATACCAAACTTTCACTCCTACCAATCTGTACAGGCTGTACAAAATTGAAACAATAGAGGAAAAAGATAGAAATTCTGAGTTTTATTCAATGTTTGTTGTTCACCCGTTCGTACAATGGGTTTCTCCTCTTGTGGAAACCTTAAATAAATTTCCTCCAATGGTCATAACCACTTTTTTAATGGTTGGGAGGACCATACAACTCCCTTATAGTTCGACAACTTATTTTGGAAAAATTGTTGTTTAGCAACTTTTCTTGCATTTTTGTAATTTTTTGCTCTTTTGACAATTTTTGTCCCAATTGTCTACCTATGCTTCTAAATCATTCCAAATGACTACTAAGGTGCCTAAAACCTCCTAGAGAACTACAAATTCCTTATTTCCACCTAAAACAACCTAGATCGACCAAAAAAATGACCTTTGGTTCAAATGACATCCTGACTTATAATGGCACCAAGGATTCATTTGACCTTACATGTGGTCTTGACTCTTCAAGATTACATCATTTAACCTATTTCTATGCAGCTTTGTCTTGGTTCCCTACACCAATTAGGTGCTCTGCACCATGGTGAAGAGTTGGATCATGGTATATAGGCACACATGCATGGAGATCATGTACATGCACTGATTAGTCAAAATGGGCAAAATGAGGATTTTTTTGTTCTAGGCTTTTCCACCACTAGCAAGGGCTTGGGACAACTTAGTCTCAACATAAATAAGGCAAATCAACCACTGGTTGTACTCCCAACAACCCACAACTCAACTTGCAATTTTAGACCTAGTAGCCTATTAGGTCTCCTAAAACTAATTTTTACCAATAACTCTAAAACTCATCAAAGGACCTGGGAATAAAATGTTGATTCAAGTACCCTTTTTGAAGCTCTAACAAACTTAAAAGTTTTAGATACCAACTCCACTCCAGCATATCCCAACCAACACCAATTACTCATGCCTAATTAGCCACTTTAGGCTTGGTTTTCAAGGCAAATGGTCAAGAATGGGTGCATGAAATCAAATCTAGGGCTTCCTTCCAAAATTCACCAACTTGTCCTCCTATTCCAAAACTAAAAAAATTAGATAATATACAACCCTAACTTGCTCCATACCCGAGAAGAGACAAATCCACTGGTGGAATCTCAAGTTAGGGGCATTTTATTGTCCAAACCCTCAAAACAAGGGTTTCACAGACCAACAAGGAACAAAATTTGATAAATTTTGCCAAAAAAATAATAAATTCTTCAAATAAAATCCAAAACCTTCTAAATAGGTAACTCCAACTTTTCAATGCAGAAGATTCATCCCCCAATCAATGGATTCTGTACATGTGAAAAATCAAAGAAAAGTGCTAGAACAACAGGAATTTTATTGATTCTTGAAAGAAAATACAACTAAAACCTCTATATATCTCCCTCTTTGAATGATCAGAGCCTATATAGGCTATTTACAATTAATTTAACCAACCCTTGGTCAGTTTTAGTTGTTGGAAGTTGTATTTTGAAAAGTTGTCAAGAAAATTGCAAAAGTTGCTAAGCAACTTTTTTGCAATTTTGTAATTTTTGCACTAAGACAACTTTTATTGAAAATATGTTTGCAAATGGACTCAAATCAACACTAATCAACATGAACACTAATAAACACTAACACTAATAATTTTCAACACCAATCAACAAGAACACTAAAATATTGAACTCAATCATAAGAAAAGATAGATTATTATACTCAAACTCATGAGAAACACTAGCTCATTGGTCAAGTTGATCACATATAAGTATGGATATCTAGTATGGTTGGATAGCTTTGTGAATCTTCTTTCTATTGCACTTGGAATGAGGTTCTAATCCACTCTACAACTCAAGATATTCCCATTTTACTAACGGTTGTCCCCATTTTGTGCCATTACCTAGGGTTTCATCTATTTTCCCTCATATCTTGAGATTCCACCATGGGAAATTAACGACCCTCGATGGAATCTGAGTTAGGACATTTTTTTTTTATGTTCCTTTTCATTTTAGGTCAAAGGAATGAGGTTGGAGAGAAAAACTTGATGCCATAGGCATGTAAGATCCATGTGCATGCTAGAAATTCATAGCAACATCTTCCATAACTCACTATAGAGAAGGTTTCGAGGCTTAAAAATTGGTAAGTGATCATCTTACATGATCCCCCTCATGTTTCAATTTCTAGATTTAAGTTTTTCTCAAGGGGTATGGTACTTCCTTTGTTAATGGATGCCTAATTACCTACATTCCTAAGTGAGCCTTAAAAAACTCAGTTGGTGTATACTTCTCTTGAGATCCAAAGGACTTAGTATGTTGTATAAAACCAAAAAGGGTATCCAAATTAGTTATTCTTTTCTTTGGGTTGTGAGGAGATGTTTGTTATTTTCCATGTTCAAGGCTACAAGCCTAGTCTTGAGTTTGTGAAGCAACTAGCCAATGAAAGTTGCATAGTTTGAATCTAATGTTGGATTCATGTTAGTTTGGACCTAAATAGACCCTTTCCATGCTTGGAAGTCACCCCTAGTCCTTATTTGTATTTGTGAAATTTTGTGTCAAATAAGCCTTGTGATGCCCTTAAGAGCAACTAGTGATTAGTTGTCTTTGTGATAGGTTTTCCTTGTGATTGTGGATTCTTAGGAGTGGTTGGGTTGTGATACCCATACCATCTTATCAAGCACTTTTGATAGGTGTTTTGGGGTTGATTGGATTAACAATGACACTCATTGTTCCTTAACCTTCAGTGAAGAGGATTCTAGGAACCTTGTCCATTCCCACTACCCATTCCATTACATCAAAGTGATATCAGAGCCATGTCTCTTACTAAAGAGGAAGAAATACCTTTAAGGAGGAGCAATCTGAGGCTATAGACCTTGATCCATTTGTGATGATGTAAAAAGAAAAAAAATGCATAAAATGTTGTCCTCTTAAATAAAATGTTATCATCTTGCATTTTTCTCCACATTTTTCCATAACATCAAGAAAAAAATTAAAGATTAGGATACCCATTTTTCTCCTCTATAATGTATCAAAAGATGAGGTATGGTTGTTTTGGACCAAGTCTCTGCTGCTACACTAGCGGCCACTTTTTAGGCATAAAAATGAGAAATATAGGTGATTTTTCAAGGAAAAAAAGATTTTTATATTTCTTAGAAGGTTATAAAGGTCCTTAGAGTCATTAAGTTAAGTTTTAGGCATCTAGGAGTTAAGATGTTGCAAATTGCAAAAAATTGCAAAAGTCGTCAAAGCAAAATTGCAAAAATATTGACAACTTTGCAAGAGTTTGGGAATTGGTGAAGGGCTGAGCACTTGGAAATAAGTTATTTTACTATTGTTGAACCTTTTCCAAGTTTTAGAATTGGAATCAAGTGAAAAATGCAAAACTTTCACTTTTTATGCAAAGTTGCATTGTTGAAAGTTATATAAGTTGCTCAAATTTGCAACTTAGTGGAAAAAGGGTCGTGGGATTGAACTGTCTATTCTATTAGCTTTGAGAGGTTGGGTAAACCCTATCCCCAACCTTTTCCTATCCTATTTAGCACTCAAATTTTCTTGGGCATGCTGAACCAGAACGTCCCTAAGGGTCACTAAATGCCACAGGGCTGCGATCTTTGACAAGGCATATCTCAGAGCTCATGTGAGGTATGGATGCGATTCTAGTTCCTATAGGATTGTGTTGTAAAGACCTACAATAAATTCTCTCACTTTTTGGAGATCATACTCCATTTTGATTTTGCAATGCCATCTCGAGTGATGTTAAAACTTGTAGTGTTGGCCAGTACAAAGTTGCCAACTGCCAAATCTCTCTCACCTTCCATTGTGGTATGGAACCATCTACTTCCTTAGCTTTGAGTGGTCAGGTGAACCCTATCCCCAACCTCATCCCATCTTTTTCATCTCTCAAACATTCTTGGGCACACCAAACCAAAACGTCCCTAAGGGTCACTAAATTCCATAGGGTTGCGATCTTTAACGGGGCACATCTCAAAGCTCGTGTGAGGTAATGAATGTGATTCTAGTTCCTATAAGATTGTGTTGCAAAGACCTACAATAACCTCTCTCACTTTTTAGAGATCATACTCCATTTTGATTTTGTGATGCCATCTCGGGTGATGTTGAAACTTGTAGTGTTGGCTAGTACAAAGTTGCCAACTGCCAAATCTCTCACCTTTCGTTGTGGGATCAAATTGTCTACTGCATTAGCTCTAGGTGGCTAGGTAAACCCTATCCCCAACCTCATTGCATCCCATTCAACACTCAAACATTCTCAGGCACGCCGAACCTGAACATCCCTAAGAGTCACTAAATGCCACAGGGATGCGATCTTTGATGGGGCATATCTCAAAGCTTGTGCAAGGCATGGACGTGATTCTAGTTTCTATAGGACCGTGTTATGGAGACCTACAAAAAACTCTGTCTCTCTTTTTAGAGATCATACTCTATTTTGATTTTGCTATGCCATCTCGGGTGATGCTAAAACTTGTAGTGTTGGCCAGTACAAAGTTGCCAACTACCAAATCTCTCTCACCTTTCATCGTGGGATTGAACTGTCTATTTCATTAGCTCTAGGTGGCTGGGTAAACTATATCCCCAACCTCATCCCATCTTGTTCATCACTCAAACATTCTCGGGCATGCCGAACCAGAACATCCCTAAGGGTCACTAAATGCCATAGAGTTGCGATCTTTGATGGGGCATATCTCAGAGCTCATGCGGGGTATGGATGCAATTCCAATTCCTATAGGACCATGTTGTAGATACCTACAATAACCTCTCTCACTTTTTAAAGATCATACTTTGTTTTGATTTTGTGATGCCATCTTGGGTGATGTTGAAACTTGTAGTATTGGCCAGTACAAATTTGCCAACTACCAAATCTCTCTCACCTTTTGTCGTGGGATCAAACTATCTGCTCTATTAGCTCTGAGTGGCTGGGCAAACCCTATCCCCAACCTCCTCCCATCCCATTTAGAGCTCAAATATTCTCGAGCATGCCAAACTGAAATGTCCCTAACTAAATGTCATAGAGTTGCGATCTTTGATGGGGCATATCTCGGAGCTCGTGCAAGGTATGGATGCAATTCTAGTTCCTATAGGACCATGTTGTAGAGACCTACACTAACCTCTCTCACTTTTTGGAGATCATACTCTATTTTGATTTTGCGACGCCATCTCGGGTGATGCTAAAACTTGTAGTGTTGCCCAGTACAAAGTTGCCAACTACCAAATCTCTCTCACCTTTCGTCGTGGGATCAAACTGTCTGCTCCATTAGCTCTAGGTGGCCAGGTAAACTCTATCACCAACCTTGTCCCATCTTTTTTAGTGCTTGAACATTCTTTGACATGCCAAACCAAAATGTCCCTAAGGGTCACTAAATGCCATAGGGCATATCTTGAAGCTCATGCGAGGAATGGATGCGATTCTAGTTCTTATAGGACTATGTTGCGGAGACCTTCAATAATGTCTCTCTCTTTTTGAAGATCTTACTACATTTTGATTTTGTGACACCATCTCATGTGATGTTGAAACTTGTAGTGTTGGCTACTAAAAAGTTACCAACTGCCTAATCTCTCTCACCTTTCCTCCTAGAATCAAATTGTTTGTTCTATTAGCTCTGGGTTGCTAGGTAAACACTAGCCTCAACCTCTTCCTACCCCTTTGAACACTTGAACATTCTCGAGCATGCCAAACTGAAATGTCCCTAACAAAGATAATGGCACATTAAGGGGCTTACAAGAGTTCATAATTTTCTATTTATCTCCCCCACATTGAAAATATCATGGAGAAAACATGGTGTGATGTGTAGAAGGATAAGATTATAAAGGGATCATAACTTTTCCTCCTTATCATAACTTACAATCTTAAGGGTTTATTAGAGGTAGGCTTAATATGGCACATATTCTAATGTGCCATAGGTTTATAAGATTGTGTCAAAACTATCAAAGGAATGATAAAGATCACTATTTTGCATCATTATGAGGGTTTATGAAGAAATAATCAATGCATCACTATTTTGCATTACTGTAGAGACAACATTAATGATAATCAATGCATAAGGTAAGGGCATTACAAAGGAATGGGATCAAAGGAAAATATTCAAGGCAATAATAGTGAGTGTGATGAACAACTTTTTAAACCTTTGTAGTAGTTAGATCTTTGCTTCATTAGTGTTTCATTACATCTTGAGAATCCTATTACGTACACCCTATTTTTTAAAGTGCTAGGATTAACATAAGTGTAGCATTAAAAATATTCATCCAATTTTGGGGTGTAAGTTGGGGAATTTTGTGGGAGCATGTTTGTCCAATTCTCATTAAAAATGTGATGTCATCTTTTCCACTCACATTAGGGCTAAAGGTGGGTTGTAGCATAGGTGCAATGCCAAGGTAGTCTAGATTCAAAGAACTAGGAACTAGTTGCATTATAATTGTCTCAACGTGATGCCATAAAAGTATTCCTCTTCAAAGTTCTCCTCCTCCTTAATTGCAATAAGTCCAAGTCCACAAGTTGCTATGGGATGGATCATATTGTTGTTCTTGGGATAATATTTTGATATGCCCAAACATAATGAATAATGATAATAGCTCTTTGCATTTAGATAGGGAATTAGAAGTTAAATTTCTCTATCTTGCCTTTAAGTAGTTCAAAATTGATTTCATTTGTTTCTATTGATTTTGTAGCACATTTTTAATTGTGGTTAAATTTTTCAAAGGTAATTATTACCATTTGTAAACACATATAAATACTTTACAATTCTTTAAAAAATGATGAAAAACTATTGATGACTAGACCTATCATATAAATTTTATATATTAGTTTGTTAACAACAAGGAATTATTTTCTTTAATGTTTCATCCTAAAAAGTTGTTTTAGAAATCACATATCATTGAATTGATTGCTTTATTATATGTTTCATTGGCAATAATGTACAAAAAGTTAGTATCAATACTAAATAGAATAAAACTAAAACAAATACTTGTGTGTAATTTTAATCATTTTATAATCATAAGAAAGTGTTTCTTATATATATTTAGTTGGTCAAATTCATTTGGATTGGTTAATGGATTCATATCGAGCTTCCAATTGTTGATCGATAGCCATTAAATGATACCAAGCTAGTTAAAAGTTTGTTTCGGGATACTTTTGGAGGACTTTATGACATTATTGGCACTCCCATCCCCAACTCATAAATAAGGAAAAATATGGAAAATATGACATGATCTTGGGTTGAAGTAAAATCTCAAGAAGTGATGCACTTAATGAGCCATAAGAAACCTGCGTGTACATTCCCCAACTTATAACAAATGGTTGGATATAAAGGCTCCATACGCTAGCCCAAAAATGGAAGCCAAGGATGCAACTGTGCATGTATTAGCATAGTCTCCCTACAAGGATCCCAAGTATCTACTGTTGTTATTAATTTGGGCATCACTATATGATCCAGAATGTTATGAACTATTGAAGCATGTAGCAACTTCTCCTATGTCTCTAGAAAATGTAGCATAGGTTTAGGGTCCCTTTGCTTTTAGGAATTTGTAGCAGCTATTCTCAGTACTATAAGATTAAGTTCAATGAAGAGCTGAGTGTAAGGAGTTGAAGAAGCAAGTTCTGCTTCTGTGTAAATGCCAAAATCACAAGGTTTATTCCCTTGCATAAGTCTTTGCCACAATGACATTACCTCTAAACCGTGCAAAGGATGTTGAAGTGGTTCCCAACCTTGAAACACTCTTATAAATAATGCCAAAGCTAAACATGATGCATAATAGAGAACATCTTATCTGGTGTAGTACAAGATTGAGTAACTCTACCTATAAAATTATATCTTCCATAAGGTACAACATTGACCAATTATGCATATAAGGAAATATATGCATTGGAATACATGTGAGTGCCCATTACAATTGGTATTCTATGATGGCAGATCTAACATATGGAATTAATGAAACCTTGAGATTCTTATTAGGCTCTACATCATAACTAAACCTTGGAATTAATGTAATGTATTGTTTTTAGTTTCAGATTTTTTATATGTTTGTAATAATAATTTAATATAAATGTTTAGATGCATAACATAGAAGGCAGGTTTTAAACATGAACAAGAAGATCATAAATCAATATGACAATGACATAAATTGAAAATGATAAATTTTTGGCTTTAACACTGATAAAGTTTATTGCTGATCAATATTGTACCAAAAATTCAAACTGATTAGGTATTGAATTAAGCTTGATAAACAAATGACAGAGAAGGAAAACTTTAAACATGAACAAGATCATAAATCATATGATGATGACATATTGGAAATGATAAACTTATGCTTAAACAGTGATAAAGTTTATTGTTAATCAATATTCTATCAAAGTTTCAAATTGATTAGGTATTGAATTTAATGTCATACATGAACATATCTAATTTAATGTCATACATGAACAAACATATAATATAAAATGATAACCAATAATGTCATGTACATTAACAAACACATAATATATTATGATAACCAATAATGTCGTACATGAACAAACATATCATATATTAACCAATAATGTCATAAGTCTAATAATGTCATGCATCAAATAAATGTCGTACATCAAATATAAAATATCATATATACATCAAATGTATATCGAATATGTCCACTGACATAAAATCCAACATATATGTTTGTTGATGCCTATACATGTATATGTCTATTAACTATATCTTTTCCTTCCCATGAGGGGAAGGAAACAAATCTCTAGAGGCCTTCGATCATCATGTGGAGGGAGATGGTGGCGATGATGAGGTCCTCCTCACATGTTCACTTGTCCTGTTGTTGAGGCTCTTCTCTAACTCGAGCTGATACAAACAAAGTAGATATGAATCAATTATTATTATTCATTGAAATCAAATGTATTTAATTACAAAATTAATTATTTTCTTACCACCATCATATAGTCACTTTGCAATTCCACCTCGAAGGCTCGTGGATGATCAAGTGTGACAAGACCCTAAAACAATTGAATCAATATAATCACTTATAAATAAAATTAGAAATTTTGATACTAACTATTATAAACAATAACTAAAACCAAGAAAATTCTTTCATACCTCACTCAATGGTTGTAAACTAGCCATAACTACAGCCACTTCACAATTGACGAACTGTCGAAGATGAGGAGGAGTCTCTGTTATCAAGAGTTGCATATCATACAATACACATTAAATGTAACATGAAACATGAACCAAATATAATCAAATGAATTAAATTAACATGAAACAAATGTACCTCTATGAAGCTTGTGTCGCATCTAGGCTTAGAGTCTATAGTGAATGTCGATGGTCCTGTAGAGAAGTAATGCACATGCATAAATTTTTTTGTCAATCCTTCATATGATTACTTAATAAATATATGTATTCATTTAAATGATTAAATCGATACATACCATTGAGTTCATTGAGGGGATGAAAAATGGGGTCGAGGGATTGCTACTAGGCCTGCCAACACTCTGACCCTGAATTTTGAACAATATCAATACATGCTAATTAATTAGTCATTCACTATATATATGAAATGTGAGAAAATTAGTTTATTAT
Source organism: Cupressus sempervirens (assembly GCA_028749045.1). NCBI lineage: Eukaryota > Viridiplantae > Streptophyta > Pinopsida > Cupressales > Cupressaceae > Cupressus > Cupressus sempervirens. The sequence continues at coordinate 376,522,302 of CM053784.1, read as the reverse complement.
AATTGTAATTTATGTGTGTGTCAATGCCAAATGTCTCATTCAAGAATGGATCAGTCACTAGCCCATCATCTGCACCATCTTCAACATGACTGCCAAATGTGCATAAGGATCTGCATGATGTGCACATGTGACCATGACGTGTACAAGGCCCTTCCTCAACTAATGGACTCGTGTAATGAATGAGGGTCTATTTCAAAGCTCTAATAGTCCCTAGAGCATTGGCCTCTACATGTTCCTCCACAACTGAAGGAATAGTCACATGCTCACCCTGTGGCTTCACCACAGGTGCCCTAACTACATCAGGGTCACAACGTGCCCCTGACCTCTCAACTGATGACCCCACACCTCTACCTTGAGAGTATAATATATCAAAATAATTGGGGGATCTCCCTAAGGACAAACTCACAATACAATTTCCTTAAGAAATACACGAGGACCTCCTGATTATTGCAAGGAGGGGCATCAAAAATCATCCACCATCTATCCCAAAAATTATTTCTAATAGCATTGTGTGTGCACCAATGGATGGGGAATTATTTAGTACCCTCTCTAATAATATTTTATTCACCAGGTTTTCTAAATTATTCACATATTCTACCTTTTGGTATATCTTTTATTTTAACATCTTGATATGATAATTTATTTGCATAATATCTTTTTTGTTCTTCCCTCTTAACCTGCCAAACATCTAACTGACCACTAATAGAAGTTATGTGGGTCTTAATGGATTCAAGGGATGATGCCAATTGAGCTTTCATTGGATTGGTTTGTCCACATTGTTTCAACCAACCAATGAGTCGTTCTAATTCAGTTTTACCTCTTTCTATTTCATTTATTATATTTTCTTGTGTGCTAGGAGGTCTTGCAATTGGTTCAGGCTACAGAATTTGTTGTTCTTCTTGTGGAGGGTTTTGGTTTTGAATTTCTTGAAGGTTTTCATTTTGATCTTTTTGAGGGTTTTGACCTTCTTGGGGATTTTCCAGTTCATTATTGACATTTCCTAATAAGAAATCAATTGAAATCTAAATAAATAAATAAATTTAAAGAAAAATTGTAAAAAACCTACAAAACAATATAAAAAACATATAAAACAATGCAAAAAGAAATTTAGATAACATACGACATGCTCATGATCTTGAACTTCGATGGCAAGGAGGCATATTGGCAAGGCGGGTGGTGAAAAACTTGTTTTGTTGCAATCTGCGTACATGCTGCAGTGAGGAGAAGTAGGAAAAATGAGTGAAAATGAATGGGCTACAGGTATGCAACGCATTTATAATATTTTTTCTTTTCACAAAGCACATGTGCACTATTGAAAATTGGAAAAAATAAAATGTGTCACAGTTTTGGCACCACAACTTGGGTACTTACCTTATATATATATATATATATATATATATATATATATATATATATATATATATATATGTAGTCAATGAGAGACTCTTCACATCACAATGAAAGGTCTCTTGGAATTTCCAACAATTTAACTCTTAATTACAAATACAACTCTTCAAATTTTCATGCCTTAACTCATGTTAAATGACACATGTCTTTATATTTAACATTGTAATTATCATCAACATCATTTTCAGTTGAAGGTGTCTATAACATAATTAATGTCCAAAGGTAAAGATTTCTATTGGAGCTACAAACTCCAACACTCCCTCTTAGCGAGAGAGAAATATTTAGCTAAGTAGTCACATAAGGCTACAACCATAATGTCAATGATAAAATCTAATCACATAGATTCTATAAAATTTTATGGAATCACTCAATGTGAAACTCTTGCAAGAAACACAACTAGATTCTCTTATGACACTAAGAGAACAATTTACTCATGGAGTCACTCAACATGATAGACTTGAAATAATTACTCATAATCATGGAATTTGAGTACATGATAGATTTTTTTGATGGGTTCATCTACATAAAGTGAATTATGGTTAATGTGCTTGATGCTTCATATGCCAGAGAAAGCTTAACAGAATAGGACCCAAAGACATTACAAAGTAGCTCCCAATAGATGCCACTTACTCACAACTAAATAACGTTCATATTTTAATGCATTCTTGGTAAATTATGTTCCTCTACTTCTTTTAATGGAGGGAAGATCGTTGAAATCTCTTCTACCATCTTACAACATAACTGAGTCAATAGTCTCACAACACTATTGTAGGGATCCACAAATTAACAACTCAACAATACATGATGAATTCTAGATGCATCTCGAAAAAAACTAGCATTTGATGATATGTGACAATAAAAAATGAAGATCACTCCTAGGCTAATATGGGTGGGAACCAATAATGCAAAGAAACATAAAGATGGAAACAAGCTCTAAAACATTTTTGAGATTAACATAATACTTCATATGAAATATCATCAACCAACATATCATTTTTGTGGTGTCTTAATTCCATGAATTGAGAGGAAAAAAACATGACTAATGAATTTAAACATAGCACAAACACTTAATATGAATAGAAGTCCTATTTTATCTCTGAAACATCATGCACTAAAGTGCAATCTCGTGTCTTTTCTTTGTAGAATTGAATTTTTTTTTTTTGAAGTTGATGAAGGATCAACTTGGCTCCCAAGAATCACCTACATGCAAACACTTGCTATAGAAAGAGAAGCAAAAGCTATGGAGGTTGGAATTCCCAAATCCACAGAGGGTGAGACATTCTTAATGTGCAAAAAAGAATTGCAAATTATATTGAATGAATGAATATTAAAAAGAGAGAACATCCTTATCAAGAAGATCAAAACCCTAAAAGGTAAAACATAGGTTGCATGATAATAATTAATAAAAGAATCAATTATTATGTGCCTAAAGTTTAGCTTAAGTAGAATAGAGTCAATTAGAAAATATCTAATTACTCTAACACCTCTTAAGATAAACTCAGGGAGTAGCTAAAAACCTAGAAACTACTACTAAAAGTAGATTTGGGTCTCAGCAACAAAACCTGATGAGGTATGCAAGTACAACCAAATCTCTATAAAGAGGAGAAATAGAGAAAACCACATGGGAAAACCCTACTCCAAAAAGAGATGGAAAAAATGTTGAAAGAATTAGTGAAGGACTGAAGAAGTCTCCAAACTAGAGAATGTCCCAAAGGATAAGAACAAAAGATGATCATGTAGAACAACACTAAAGCATGTAGAAGCTGTAAAGCTCTATCAAAAAGAAACTACTGACCTAAAGAACCTCCACTAAAATAGAACTTGACTAGGTAGAGAAGACTATAATGTGCATGAGTGCTCTAAGAAGACACTACTTGAATCAGGAGGCACATGAAGGTAAATAACTAAACTCGAAGATACAGATGACATAAAATACAAAAGCTTAAAGAGATGATCACTTGAACATGGAAAGTTGCACCCCAAGTAGGAACGAAAAGAAGAGTGTCTATATGGTAAATGATCAATCTCACCAAAATGCATAAGTACCCAACTGCTGCATCCGCCTAGTACATAGAATCAAATACTGAATACCTAGCTCACTTCATTGAATTGAGGAAGTATGAGAAATAATAGAAGAACCCCCCAATGAAAACAAGGGTGAGGTGAAAGGAATTTTGAAAAGTGGTCCAAAAGAACTACATGTCAAGGAACCATAATCAAGATACAGAAAAGAATACATATGTGTGTATTGAGGTGATCAATCTCAAGTATGTCATAAGGCTAATGTCACAGAAGGGACACTCACTGTACAAAGGAAGATGGAAAACAAAGGCAAAACATCAACCCCCCATGGCACTTTAATCAAAGTAGTGCATGTACAATAAGGCACAGGATATGGTGAATCTCAAGAATACAATAATCTATACGAGTGTCCTCATATGGCACTACTCAAATCAAAAGGTAAAATAAGGAAAAATAACTCAAACAAAAATATAGATGCAATATGCCACTTTATCTTAGTGTGTTTGCAAGAATGCATACAAATGATGTCTACAAAGACCAAAAGAGACATAATGTTGATACAATAGATAGTACAACCCATGACAAATCATTTGAAGAAACAAAATCAATCCTCGAATTGAAATAACCAAGATATCCACTAGAATGGAAAAATGCAAAAAATTGAATAGAATGTGCTTGGAGCAAAATCTGGAAAAACAACTAGCATCACTAAAAAGAGCTTGGAAAGACCTTTCCAATGATATAGAAAAATTCCAAATCAAAGATTAGATAATCAAGATATGTCTCTCAGATAGAATTCTTGACTTTGACATCAGAAAAAGACATCAAAACTAAATCTACATGTACCACTATGACGGGCTCAATACCAACTTTTTAGCGATATCTCATTTACGAAAAATAAAGTCTACATGAGTAAGTTATGACCAAAAAACCACAGTTAGGTCAAAATTGGAGCCAGAAGTTGTAAAAAGGTATGATTAGTGATGACATCATAAAACATGCTTGTCATGTCACTGACTATGTTTATTTTGTGGTGGATGATGTTTCTCTACATGACCCTGTGTGTCAACTGATGTGGTATGTTGATGACATGTCCCTGGCATACTTTCCAATGTACATTGACCTACACATGCCTAAAAAAATACATACCTTTTCAAGGTATTGAACACATGTGTGTTATGTATTAAAGCATTTTTTTGCTTTTGACTTTTTGTAAAAAAACATGTGCTTTTTTTTTTCTTCACATATATTTTATGAAAAAAAATTGTCATCTTGATTTACATGCCCAGGTCAAAATGGCCTAGGTGCAAAACATTTTTTGTCTTAAATTTCAACAATGTTCAAGCTGGATGTGTTTTATATGGAAATGGGGGTTTTCGAGAACTCTAGACTCAATGGTGATATCCATTTGGGCTCTAAATTATCTCAAAATAAGTCCCCCTAGATCCAATACAAAATACTTCTAAAAATTAAAATGATTTGAGAGAAAAAATCACAGATCTAAAAAGCAAGCCAAACCTCTCATGAAGAGAACAAGGCATGGCGATATGAAGCTCTAATACCATGTTGAAGTTGATGAAAGATCAACCTAACAACTCCCAAGAATCACTTGTCATAGAAAGAGAGGAGCAACAAATATGGAGACCATAATTATTAGATCCACAGAGGAAGAGAGATTCTTAATGTGCAAAAAAGCATTGCAAATTGTATTAAATGAATGAATATTACAAAGAGAGATCATCCTTATAAAAGAGATCAAAACCCTAAAAGTTAAAACCAAGGTTGCATGAGCATAATTAATAAAAGAATTAATTATTATGTACCTATTAAAGTTTAGCTTAAGTAGAATAGAGTTAATTAGAAAATATATAATTACTCTAGTGGAAATTATACCCATGACTTGAATTTTCTATCAATAGCCAATAATTTCAAGCAAAAAAAAGAGAAAAAGATGACTCCCAAATAAATCAAAAAAATGATGCTCATGAAAACAAAACATACAATTAGATTTATATCAATATTAATACCATAAATTGGGTTTTAAATCTAAAATTACCTAGAATAATTTTAAAATACTTGACATGTAGTGTCTAAGAATACAGTAAAATGTATTTTGGAATATACATCACAAAAATAATATAAAAAAGATCAACAAGGGTTAAACCCTTAACACAATTTATTATAAGCATGCAACAAAATGAGACATAATCAGAGGAAGAATAACCAATACATATTTTCCTTCCTTCGTTGTTATCAAAATCTATCTATTCTTTTGTGATGTGATCATAAATACTATAAGAATAGTACCTGAGGAACTATGATTATATAGAAAAGTTAAAATTATTTTGCACTTGGTAGTTGATGAAGAAAGTTATAATTAAGACTATACAAAAGATAAGGAATATAAGAATTTTTATCCTTGCAACCCTACCTTTTGAACTAATATGATGTGGTTCATGTATGAAGTGTCAAACTACAAAGTTTCTAAGTGTGAATATAAGCAAGGTCATCTATGATGAGCCCTTGAGCGTTAGGTCTAGTCCTTTAGGGTTTTCTCTTTATTTGAATGTACTTTTCTTACATCTTTCCAATAATGAGTCTATAGATAAGATATCAATAAAATACTTACTTGTATTCATATATCTAACATTGGTACCTAGTTATTGAGATTTATGTAGTTATAGGTATTGGATATAGTGGTCAAAATAAAATGAAAGTAATATTTAGGTATGAAATGATTATTATTTGTTGAGCATGTTAAGTTGTATAATCTCTTACCCTCTCATCTGCTACAATATCAAGCAATTATGATCTTAAAAGTTTTGATTTTGATTTGACAATGCAATTGTGTAATTAGTGTTATGTCTTGGGAACCTCTGAAAAATTTAGAAGGATTGTAGCAATCTTATTTAATGTTAAATCACGAGTTAATGAAGTTATAATTTGTATTTCTTTTGCATTTATATTATATTTTCTATGTCTAATGTAAAAAAAATAAAATATTTATTGTATCAAATTTATGTCTAGTTAGTTTATTTTTCTCATGGGTTCCCAGGTGGGGCATTAGAGGATAAAATCCTTGGGTTGGATGAGACTAGAAGAGAGGCAACTACAAAGAATGAAAAGTTATAATTGCAAGTGAAGCACTTATATGAAAAGAAATCCACAACAATAAAAATTGAAATGGATTACCTAGTGCTTCTTTGGAATGTCAAATTGGAGGATAAGGGCAAGCAAGGAAAGTTTGATGCAATTTGGCTAGGTCTATACATGATTCATAACACATGGGGAGATGATTCATACACCATCATTTGGAATTTCATGTTCATGGATAATCCTGAAGAAATACTTCTATTGAAGATATATTTTCTTCCATGAATAGTAGATAGGTGTATATACCCCTATGAAGCCTATACATAGGTGTGTTTTCTTTTAGTTGTGTTCTCCTGTACATATTTTTTGCCTTGGGGCCCTCCTATTTTGTTGTTGTTATCTTGCTTAGTGCTCTCTGAGTTGTCAAGTGTCAAGCATGTGGTCTACTCACCCAAAGATTCTTAGGTTCTTGTTGTTAGCCCCAATTGATATTGTAATTGATGATGTTATGAATGTATATAAAGAGTCATATAAGTTGTTATATTATCTTTGATGTCAAAGTCTTAAATGGATAGACATTATGCCAACTCAGCAAAGTACCAAATTATGCTAACTCATGAAAAACACTAGGTCATTGGTAAAGTTGATCACATATAAGCATGTATATCTAGTATGTTTGGATAGCTTTGTGAATCTTCTTTCTGTTTCACTTGAATGAGGTTCTAAGTCGCTCTACAACTCAAGATATTCCCATTTTACTAATAGTTGTCCCCATTTTGTGCCATTACCTAGGGTTTCATCTATTTTCCCTCATATCTTGAGATTCCACCATGGGAAATTAATGACCCTTGGTGGAATCCAAGTTAGGAAAATGTTTTTTATGTTCCTTTTGGTTTTAGGTCAAAAGAATGAGGCTGGAGAGAAAAACTTGATGCCCTGGGCATGTAAGATTTGCTAGAAATTCGTAGCAACATCTTCCATAACTTGCTACAAAGAAGGTTTCGAGGCTTGAAAATTAGTATGTGATCATTTGACATGATCCCCCTCATGATCCAATTTTTGGATTGACATTTTACTCAAGAGGTTGGGTACTTCCTTTGTTAATGGATGCCTAATTGCCTACATTACTAAGTAAGCCTTAAAAAACTCAGTTGCTGCATACTTCTCTTGAGATCCCAAGGCTTTAGAATGTTGTATAAAACTGAAAAGGGTATCCAATTCGATGATTCTTTTCTTATGGTTGTGAGGAGATGTTTGTGATTTTCCATGTTCTAGTCTTGAGTTTATGAAGCAACTAGCCAATGAAAGTTGCATAGTTTGAATCTAATGTTGGATTCATGTTAGTTTAGACCGAAATAGACCCTTTCCATGCTTTAAAGTCACCCTTGATTGTTATTTTTATTTGTGGGGTTTTGTATCAAACAAACCTTGTGATGCCCTTAAGAGCAACTAGTGATTAGGTGTCTTTGTGATAGGTTTTCCTTGTGATTGGGGATTTTTAGGAGTGATTGGGTATCTTATAAGGTTATAAAGGTTCTTAGGGTCATTAGGTTAAGTTTTAGGTGTCTAGGAGTTAAGATGTCAAAAATTACAAAAAAATTCAAAAGTTGTCAAAGCAAAATTGCAAAAATGCTGACAAATTTGTAGGAGTTTGGGAATTGGTGAAGGGCTGAGCATTTGGAAATAAGTTATTTTACTGTTGCCAAACCTTTTCCAAGTCATAGGATTGGAATCAAGTGAAAAATGTAAAAATTGCACTTTTTGTGCAAAGTTGCATTGTTGAAAGTTGTAAAAGTTTGTCAAATTTGCAACATATTTGAAAAAGGGTCATGGGATCAAACTATCTGCTCTGTTAGCTCCGGGTGGCTAGGTAAACTCTATCACCAACCTTTTCTCATCCCGTTCAGCTCTCGAACGTTCTCAGGCACACCGAATTGGAATGTCCCTAAGGGTCACTAAATGCCATAGGGCTGCAATCTTTGACGAGGCATATCTCGGAGCTCGTGCAAGGTATGGATGCAATTTCAATTCCTATAAGACCATGTTATGGAGACCTACAATGACCTTTCTCACTTTTTAGAGATAATATTCCATTTTGATTTTATGACCCCATCTCAGGTGATGTTGAGACTTGTAGTGTTGGCCAGTACAAAGTTGCCAACTGCCAAATCTCTCTCAGCTTTCGTTGTGGGATCGAACTGTCTACTCTGTTAGCTTTGGGTGGTCGGGTAAACCCTATCCCCAACCTTGTCTCATCCCGTTCAGTGCTTGAATTTTCTCGAGCACGTCGAACCAGAACGTCCTTGAGGGTCACTAAATGCCATAGGGTTGTGATCTTTGATGGGGTATATCTTGGAGCTCGTGCAAGGTATGGATGTGATTCTAGTTCCTATAGGAATGTGTTGTGGAGACCTACAATAACCTCTATCTCTTTTTAGAGATCATACTCCGATTTGATTTTGCGACACCATCTCAAGTGATGTTAAAACTTGTAGTGTTGGCCAGTACAAAGTTGCCAACTACCAAATCTCTCTCACCTTTTGTTGTGGGATCAAAACATCTACTCCATTCGCTCCGAGTGGCCAGGTAAACCCTATCCTCGACCTTGTTTCATCCCTTTCAGCACTCAAACGTTCTCGGGCATGCCGAACCAGAATGTCCCTAAGGGTCACTAAATGCCATAGGGCTATGATCTTTGATGGGGCATATCTCGGAGCTCGTGTGAGGTATGGATGTGATTCTAGTTCCTATAGGACCATATTGTGGAGACTTACAATAACCTATCTCTCGTTTTGGAGATCATACTCCATTTTGATTTTGTGATGCCATCTCGGGTGATGCTAAAATTTGTAGTGTTGGCCAGTACAAAGTTGCCAACTACCAAATCTCTCTCACCTTTCGTCGTGGGATCGAACTGTCTACTCCATTAGCTCTAGGTGGCCAAGTAAACCCTATCCCCAACCTTGTCTCATCTCATTCAGTGCTTGAACATTCTCGAGCACAGCGAACCAGAACATCCCTACAGGTCACTAAATGCCATAAGGTTGCAATCCTTGATGGGGCATATCTCAGAGCTCGTGTGAGGTATGGATGTGATTCTAGTTCCTATAGGAATGCATTGCAGAGACCTACACTAACCTCTTTTTCTTTTTGGAGATCATAGTCTATTTTTATTTTGTGATGACATCTTGTGTGATGTTGAAACTTGTAGTGTTGGCCAGTACAAAGTTGCCAACTGCCAAATCTCTCTCACCTTTTGTCGTGGGATTGAACTGTCTGCTCCGTTAGCTCTGGGTGGCTAGGTAAACCCTATCCCCCACCTTTTCTAGTCTCGTTCAGAGCTCGAACGTTCTCGGGCATGTCGAACCTAAATGTCCCAAAGGGTCACTAAATGCCATAGGGCTTCCATCTTTGATGGGGCATATCTCAGAGCTCGTGCGAGGTATGGATGTGATTCTAGTTCCTATAGGACTATGTTGTGGAGACCTACAATAACCTCTCTCACTTTTTAGAGATCATACTCCATTTTGATTTTGCGACCCCATCTCGGTGATGTTGAAACTTGTAGTGTTGGCCAGTACAAAGTTGCCAACTACCAAATCTCTCTCACCTTTTGTCATGGGATCGAACTGTCTACTCTATTACCTCAGAGTGGCCGGGTAAACCCTATCAAAATGAATAGTTTTAAGGTCAATGATTAGAACAATACAAATAGTGTATAATGTTCATGGATATGTGATCTTGGATATGTGTTGCAAGATGAGTATAAACCTTATGTCTACAATTCCAATAATTTATGTAATGATTTGAGTAAGTTACAAATGTTTTAGTAAAGACTAGTTGTAGGCTAGTAATAGCGAAATATGTCAAGTATTGTTACTATATTTTGGTTATAACTTGTTGGTGACCTAGAATTAAGGTTTGGGAGGATAAAGCATGGTAGAAGACTTGGAATAGTGCATGATTTGGGATTTTCAATTCATTTGGTTTGTGTTGTGACAATTGCTAGTGTGTGGCATACAGATTACTACTTCCAGGAGCTAAGGGGATGGTGTAGTGTATTGTTTGGATTGGTGAGTGTTAATTGATAAGTAGGAATCCAATGAGTCCTGAGTGTTCTATTCATTCTCTTGAGAGATGGGTTCATGCAAACTGCTACTCGTGCAACATGGGTCAATGAATTTGACTCAGAAACAACATAGTTGAATCTTGATAGAAATATCACAATTTGACATATTGTGGAATATATATGTTACTTATAAATTAAAAAGCTTAAGGGTATTACTAATTAATGGTTCATAAGGCACAACACTTGATGAAGCTTTTACAAATGGAGTTGCAAGAAGAGTGGTTTAACCATAGAGGAAACTTTATAGTTAAGTGTGCTCAAGTGAGAGTAGTACTGGGGTGGGTGACATCTTAGGAAGTCCATGTACCTCAAAACTATGAGAATCACCTAGATCCAATGAGTTCTAAGTGTTCTATATACTCTCATGAGAGAAAGAACCAAAGACTGGTTGGGCAGTGAAGAGCATGAGCATGGGTGACTACCCCAAGTAGAGAAGTAAGAGTTTTCTCCAAACAACGATAAGTTTTATGTTTGATATCATCTATTGGGATGATTTTAAGTATGTTTGATCCATTTAAAAGATCTAGAAAGATTGGAAGATGAGTTTTTGGGAAAGCCCTAAGGTAAAGGGCCTAGAAGTGAGGTTTTGGTGAAAGGGGATGTAGAAATGCTAGAGTGACCAAAAAAACTTTGAAATCCTTTCATTTGATTCATATTACAAGAATTTTTGAGGTTGTTAAGGTTCCATAAAATAAGGGGATATGAGTTGCTTTTTAAATAGCCACTAATTAGGCCTAGTTGTGTAACTGAGATAGCAAGATTTGAGAGATATTTTCCAAAACAACTATAGTTGAAATTTTGGTATGTTTTAGAAGGGGATAAAGGTTATATGGAACACCAAATGGTTTAGGAAGGTCAATGGAAAAGTTTTTAGAAAACTAAGAATTACTGTCTGGCAAGGGTTAGATGAGTCAAGCCTAGAATAGGCAAAATTGTGAAAGTGTAAGAGATGAGTTGCTGAGAGGTTGAAAGGAGTTGGAACATGTTAGATGGGATGTGTTGAGATGACCCAAGGTGTTGGGGTTATGGTGTGAAGCCTAGGATGGGTTATGGTATGTTGGAGGCACTAGGGTACACTAGGTGCATAGGTAGCAACGTTGATGTTTTGAAGACAAACTTAAGAATTGAGTTATAACCTCTTAGATATGGTTGTGAAAAGGTATTACCAAGTTAGAGACCTCCTCTTGAAACCTAGTATAGTTAGATTCATGGGGTAGATTCCAAGAGTACAAAGGAATCCCAGAGTTGAGTTGTGATTCCTAGGGGAATGGTGGGAGGCTCTGCATCAGGTGCAGGGCTTAGGATCTCTTCTAGGGACTATTTAAACACCAAATCCACCTTTACCTAGAAAGGTGGTATGATGCAAAGTCCTTGAAAATGCTTCATGAAGACCTTGAGTGCCTTCAGTGCCCTACACCATATATATATATATATATATATATATATATATATATATGTATGTATGTATGTATGTATGTTATTTTAAAAGTAAAATAGACTAGTAGTAAATTATAACTTGCTTGTAAGTTTTGTGGCCTATCTATACTTAAAGAATCGAAGGCATCACAAGTCTCAATTTCAATAACCACAATATTACAAGAAATCCATCTAGTAATCTATGAAATCTAGAGAGTATTTCTTCTTTGTATCCCCCTGACAGGGAACCTAAGAGATCACATAACTAATAAGGGTAAAAGTGGAATAAATTTTATTCTATTTTTAACACAAAATTGAAGCATGTGCATTTCATTTTCAATTCTTCAAACATTAAATATTTTGATATATCTCATTGATTAAATATATGAATATTCTATATTAACTCAACAACCAAGTTCTTATAGGTTCCCAAACATCACTACAAGAAACACATACATAAGTTCCCATAAGTAAAAACCATCATAAATATATGAACAAGATTTCATTATAAATAATTGAATCCATTATTACAATTAGATAGCGTAAAAATCACATAAGCATACCATGGACAATCATCTTGATATACCCATTCTTCTTTATTGCAACTAAGCATGTGTACATATACATATTACAAGGAGCAAGTAATCATGGTATAATCATGTTTTCATATACTTCTAACATTTTTCTCCTCCAGCATGATCTCTATACAAAATGGAGACATAAGTATTATATCATAGTCATGATACAAAAATATGATGTTGCAACATCTAGTCACACACAAAAAAAGATGCAAAATTGGAATGTGTGAAGAAAGATCATCCAAGGCTCTTGAAAAACTTTGGAAAAATACTCAATGGATAAAAGACTTTACACCCAGCCATGGAACCTTACTGCCCCACTCCCCTAAGCTAGGAGATAACACAAGGCCCCACACCAAGTTCAAACATAAGCAAGGGGATAAAATATCTATTTTAACACTAATAAAGTTTATTGTTGATCAATATTGTATCAAAAATTCAAACTGATTAAGTATTGAATTAAACTTGATAAAAAAATGATAGAGAAGGAGAACTTTAAACATGAACAAGATCATAAATCATATGACGATGACATATTGGAAATGATAAACTTATGCTTAAACAATGATAAAGTTTATTTTTAATCAATATTCTATCAAAGTTTCGAACTAATTAGGTATTGAATTTAATGTCATACATGAACATATCTAATTTAATGCCATACATGAACATATCTAATTTAATGTCATACATGAACATATCTAATTTAATGTCATACATGAACAAACATATAATATAAAATGATAACCTATAATGTCGTACATGAACAAACATATCATATATTAACCAATAATGTCATAAGTCTAATAATGTCATGCATCAAATCAATGTCATACATAAAATATAAAATGTCATATATACATCAAATGTATATCAAATATGTCCACTAACATAAAATCCAACATATATGTTTGCTAATGCCTATACATGTACATGTCTATCAATTATATCTTCTCCTTCCCACGAGGGGAAGGCAACAAATCTCTAGAGGCCTTCAATTGTCACGTGGAGGGAGATGGTGGCAATGATGGGGTCCTCCTCACACGCTTGCTTGTCCTCTTGTTGAGGCTCTTCTCTTACTCGAGCTGATACAAACAAAGTAGAAATGAATCAATAATTAGTATACATTGAAATCAAATATATGTACACACAAAATTAATTATTTTCTTACCGCCATCATATAGTGGCTCTGCAAGTCCACCTCGAACGCTCATGGATGATCAGGTGTGACAAGACCCTACAACAATTTAATTAATATAATCACTTATAAATAACATTAGAAACTTTGATACTAAATATTATAAACAATAACTAAAACCAAGAAAATTCTTTCATACCTCAGTCAGTGGCTATAAACTAGCCAAAGTTGCGGCCACTCCACGATCGATGGACTGTCGAAGATGAGGAGGAGTGTTCGATGTCATGAGCTGCATGTCATACAATAGATGTTACATGTAACATGAAACAAATATAATAAAATGAATTAAATTAACATGAAACAAATGTACCTCTACAAAGCTCGTATGATGTCTATGCTCTGAGTCCGTAGTAAATGTCAACAATCCTATAAAGAACTGATGCACATGCATAATTTTTTTTGTCAATCCTTAATATGATTACTTAATAAATATATGTATTAATTTAAATGATTAAATCGATACATACCTCTAGACTTGTGGACGAGGCAAAAAATGGGGCTGAGGGATCACTACTAGGCCCGCCAACACTCTAACCTTGAATTTTGAACAATGTAAATAGATGTTAATTAATGAATCATTCACTATACATATGAAATGTGATCAAATTAGTAAATTATAATTGTAATTTACCTATGTGTCAATGCCAAATGTGTCACTCAGGAAGTGATCAATGACGAGCCCATCATCCACACCATCTCCAACATGAATGCCAAATATGCATAAGGATCCGCATGATGTGCACATGTGACCTTGGCACATTGAAGGCTCCCCCTCAACTAACTCGTGCAATGGATGAGTGTCTACGTCAAAGCATTAATGTTCTATAGAGTGCTAGCCTATACATGTTCCTTCACAACTGAAGGAATAGTCACATGCTCACCCTGTGGCTTGACCACAGGTGCCCTAAGTACATCAGGGTCACGGCATGCCCTCGACCTGTCAAATGATGACCCCCCACCTCTACCCTGGGAGTCTATTATATCAAAATAATTGGTGATCTCCCCATGGACAAACTCACAATACAATTTCTTTAAAAAATAGATGGGGACCTCATGATTATTGCAAGGAGGGGCATCAAAAACCATCCACCATCTATCCCAAAAATTATTTCTAATAGCATCGTGTATGCACCAATCGATGGAGAACTGTTTAGTACCCTCTCTAATAGTATTTTGTTCACGAGGTTTTCGAAATAATGCACATATTCTACCTTTTGGTATATCTTTTTTTTAACATCTCGATATGACAATTTATTTGCATAAAATCTTTTTTGTTCATCCCTCTTAACCTGCCAAACATCTAACTGACCACTAACTGAGGCTATCTAGATCTTAATGGATTTGAGGGATGATGCCAATTGAGCTCTCATTGGATTGGTTTGTCCAAATTCTTTCAACCAACCAATGAGCCCTTCTAATTCAGTTTGCCTCTTTCTATTTCATTTATTATATTTTCTTGTGTGCCTGGCAGAGGTCTTGCAATTGGTTCAGACTGTGAAATTTGTTGTTCTTCTTATGGAGGGTTTTGGTTTTGATTTTCTTGAGGGTTTTGAGCTTCTTGGGGATTTGCTGGTTGATTATTGACATTTCCTGATAAAAAATCAATTGAAATCTAAATAAATAAACAAATCTAAAGAAAAATTGTAAAAACCCTACAAAATAATATTAAAAACATATCAAATAGTGCAAAATGAAATTTAGATCACATACTGTGTGGGTGTTTTCGTGATCTTGAATTTCGTTGATGAGGAGGCATATTGGCAAGGCGAGTGGTGAAAAACTTTGTTTTCTCCAATTCGCATACGCGCTACTAGTGGAGGAAGGTTAAAAATAGAGATAAAATAAATGGGCTACGAGTATGTAGCCCATTTATAAAAAAATTTCTTTTTAAAAGTGTGCATGCACTATGGATTAGGTTACCCAAGCCATAGCGTGTATGCGCTATTGAAAAATGGAAAAAAAAAAAAAAAAAAAAGCACCACAACTCAGTGCATATACCCAATAGTAAATACAATAGTTTTATTGACCATTGATTACATGGAGATCAACGATAGAAGATGCATCTCAGGGCCACTCACTTGAAAAGACCTATAGTCTCACATAATTCTCTGGAATGGAGACACGTGGAAATATTTTCATGCAAATCTTTACTCAATGTTAGGCACTATCAACTATTTGACATTAATGCCAGTACATTTCAGTGTTTCACACACTTAAAATTAATAGGAATATGAAAAATCAAGATATGAAAGATCGTGAACGCCAAATAATTAAATGCAACTACCATAATGGAACTAGAAGTGCCATTAAATAGCCTCTTCAATTTCTCTTTCATTATCATTTCTCATATTCTTTAGACTTCAATCTAAATTCATTTTGCAATTGCAGTTTGTAGAGTTTCTTGAATCTTAGTCATGGATATGCCAATTCACCTCAAATGCACTACGATGGCTCTGCAAAAGCCCTTTCTGAGCAGGATTCATGACGATGTCCTTGCCATGGTTTGCAAGGTAGATGCCCGAAGTCTTTTTATCTGTCATGCTATATTCATGGTACTCGGCCATGAATTCTTGAGAAATGATAAGAGGTACCATGTGTCCACGATATTACCTTTCGCTTCCTTGCATCTCTTCTTGACCTTGGAGGCAGTCAAATAGACATGTTGATGCTTCTGTACAATGTTTTTAAAGAAACATTTTTTAAAAATAATGTCAAAATTCTTGTATTGGCTAAGCAGATATCAAGGTCGGGCATTGGCATCCCTTTTGCAGATGTAACAGACAAGTGTTGGGAGGAAGGCATAGGGTGCATTATACATAAGCATCATTTGTTGCTCAGCATGAATGAATGAAAGTTGACTTGCCATTGAAAGTGGGTGCAGCTTGGAAGGGATTTCCTACAAAAATAGTTATTATTGGACGATGTTAGCAAGAATGACTTCACATGGCTAGACGAGTTCAGTGACATCATCTTCTCTAATAGATTATTCACAGACAGACTTGAAGACCTTTTTGATTAAAAGCTTCAAACTCTCGGCCCCTCAACCTGCTCAAGCTTCCAGCCTCCTTGGTTCCCTGGTTCCTTGTTCCCTCAGCACTGTTTTTGAATAGTGTAACTTGTTTCCTTACTCATTGCCCTTAAGGCAAAAAAATGTTTTAAAGATATCTGTATTTTTAATTTTTTCTTTAGATTGGGCCTTGCCCTTTTTCGTAAATTAAAAAATAGTAAAATCAGGCTGATTTAATTAGCTATTTTGAATATCTATGCTATGAATCAGTACTATGTACATTGTACAATCTAAAATATTATCAATGAAAATAATAATTTTTGGCTTCTCAAATCGTTGTTCTTGTTAGTCTATGATTTTGTAAGTTTGTTTTTGGCATCTTGATTCTCAATGCACTGTTGAAATGTTACTGTTAGTATGCGACTTTGCTAAAAATAGTTAATTGTTAATAATTAACTATTTTTGTTTAATCTGATTAGTTAAAACAAATGAAGCTTCAACCAAAACTAAAGATTAATAGATTATAACCTTAACAAAGTTAAATATAATTTTGATAATTTATGTGTCAAATTTTTATTTCATACTTATCTTGTCACATATTCCTAACTTTTTTTTCATTATGAAATCTTTTAAATGATGAAGAATAGTTTATAAACAATTATCACAATTTTTAATATATGTTAAATTTTAATAATTTATAGATATTTTAACTATATTATATTTTAATTTTGAAACTAAATAATAGATATGAATAAAAATATAACAGTTGCAATTATATTTTTAAATTGTAATTATTTTATTTATATTATTATTATTTCATGATATCTTGCACCAATTTTATTTTATAAAATTTAATATATCTTCATTGATTTTTTCATATTATCTTTACAATAAAAAGCTTATAGTTATGATAGAAAAGAAAATCAATTCTCTAATAGAAAAGAAAATCCTTTATTTATATATTAAAACTATTATAATTTATTTTTTTTATTAGTAATAGGTTCTGCCCGAAATCTCGACCATTGCATAAAAGAAGGATCGACAGCTCGAGATGAATTTTGGGCTGA
This sequence comes from Cupressus sempervirens, assembly GCA_028749045.1. Lineage (NCBI taxonomy): Eukaryota > Viridiplantae > Streptophyta > Pinopsida > Cupressales > Cupressaceae > Cupressus > Cupressus sempervirens. The sequence continues at coordinate 376,504,385 of CM053784.1, read as the reverse complement.
TTTGAGAAATGTTTTCTCATGTGCCTAGATTCATCCAGAATCGTGACATGTGTCCAATCACTGTCAATCAGAAGACTTGGTTAATATTTTTATTTTTGAATGTAAGTGCATTGGTTTATATTTTATATTGTAATAATGTATTTTTTTATAAATTATAATATGTTTTTTTGTCATTCAATAAAAAATAATATTACATATATTATATAATCATTTAAGATTTACTATTATTATAAAAATATTATTATTATTTATAATTATTTATTATATAATAGAACATATATCAATGATTATATAATATATTTATGAATAAAATTTAAATTTAAATTAACATCATTGTAAAAAAAAAAAAATTATTGCATTTTTATTAATTAAAATATTTTATATATTATAATAAATTTATTAAATTTAAATTAGATTTATATAAAAACTAAAGGCAAGTACTAGTGGCCCTTGTTTCATATATTGCACCAATTTTATTTTATAAAAATTAATATATCTTCATTGAATATCAATAATTAAATTAACCCAAAATTGGGACATGTGTACTACAAGATTCTACCCGAAAATTGAAATTCCGACCGTTGAGTAAAAGAAAGATCAACGACCTGAGATGAATTTCGGGCCGATTTGGAGAATGCTTTCCCATGTGCCTAGATTCATCTAGAATCCTAACACATGTCCAATCATTGCCAATTGGAAGACTTGGTTAATATTATTATTAATAATTATGTTTATAAACAATTATCACAATTATCAATATATGTTAATAATTTATAGATAATTAAACTATATTAGATTTTTATTTTGAAACTAAATAATAAATATGAATAGAAATATAACATTTGTAATTATTTTTAAATTTTATTTATTTTATTTAAATTAAATTATTGTCATTATAATTTATTAATAATTATTAGTACTTGTCAGTAGCTACTAGGCTTAGGGCTAAGAGTTAAATATTTCATTTTCAATGTGATTCATTAACGTTAATATTTTTTTTTTAAATATAAGTGCATTGGTTTAATATTTTATATTGTAATAATGTATTTTTTTATAAATTATAATTTTTTTTGTCATTCAATTAAAAATAATATTACTTATATTATATAACCATTTAAGATTTATTATTATTATAAAAATATTATTTTTTTATTTATAATTATTTATTATATAATAGAACATATAATATAATTATTTATAATATAATATAATTATTAATATAATAAAATTATAACCATATGATATATATGTCATAGCACATATATCAATAATTATATATTATAGTTATGAATAAAATTTAAATTTAAATTAACATCATTACAAAAAATATAATTATATTACTTTTTTATTAATTAAAATATTTTATATATTATAATAAATTTATTAAACATAAATTAAATTTATGTATAAACTAAAGGCATTTGTTTCATATCTTGCACCAATTTTATTTTATAAAGTTTAATATATCTTCATTGAATATCAATAATTAAATTAACTCAAAATTGGGACACGTGTGCTACAAGATTCTACCCGAAAATTGAAATCCTGACCGTTGACTAAAAGAAAGATTGACGGCTCGAAATGAATTTCGAACTGATTTGAGGAATGCTCTCGCAAGTGCCTAGATTCATCCGAAATTGTGACACGTGTCTTTGATAAGTGTCACAATGTCACGATTGATGGACGCATCACGCATGACGATATCACTCCACAAATTCACTCGAAAATTATATCGAATCATCGATAATTAAGTTTTATTTTTATTAATTTATTTATTTAAAATGAACAAATTTATTCAAATGTATATCAATGTAATAATTTTTTTCTTTTTTTAAATTTTTATTATTGTTATGTGCATTACTAAATTATTGAGTCTTACTCTTTATGTCGTTTATATGTACATTGCACATACTATTAATAAAGTACCTAAAACCATTAATTACTTAATACTTTCTTTTTAACTATTAACTCTACCCTGTATGTTCATTGTTTTTTAGAGTCTGATGTGTCAGTAGGGTTTTCAAACTTCAAATTTTCTTAGACTGGTAGAATTCCATTTTGTGTTCTAAAGACTGAAAGTGTGAAACTATCAAACGAAAACACCAATTATCCAATCTCAATTTCAGGTATTTAATTTTTTAAAAACTTTTTTCATTGCAATTTGCGGCAATAGAAATCTTGATTTTAACTATCTTAGTTTTACACTTTACAATTATTTTAAATAGGGCGTGAAGAATAATTTTGTGTAATAACCAGTAGCAGGCATGGGCAAAATAAAGTCAAAAACCTCTCGTATGAGTGCAAGCATAAAGGAAAAGAAACACATTATAGAACGCAGGCAAGTGTTACAAACCCTAAGTTTCATCGATGAATGTCATTATATTTTTTATCCTGTTATCCATGGAGATTTAGGAATCATGGGAATTAGACATTCATTGTTTAATAAGTGGAAAGATCCACAAAAGGGGAGAAATTATTACAAATATAACAACAATATTGGTGCACATACAAATAAACTAGCTACTCTGGTTACTGGATTAGCAAACCTCGATGTACCTAAAGTATTCCCTTGCCCTGAAATTGTAATGCTATGCATTCAGAATTATGATGAAAATAGAAAGGCAATTGTAAACCAAAACACTCGGTAGGAAATTTTATCCATAACTGAGAGTGAATATTTCACTCTGTTAGACCTAGGGCTAGGGTTTAAACCAGAAATCTCTAACGAGCGCATTGACTTGGATAAACTAGCACAAGCTTATGGCAAACTGGAAAGATTTTTTCAAGATTCATTTATTAAGGGTTTAATAAACTCAGAGTCCTCTAGTTCTACTAGTGTTACACTGCACATAGGCCATAAGCCTTCTTATCAGTATGATGTTTTTGTGTCATGGGTTCAGAATACTATTTCTTTGTTATCATTTTGTCTGAGATTGGATAGTAACAAGGAAGTGGGGGCTAGTGTTTTTGAAATGATCTATAATATCCATTGTCGAGGTTAATCAGTTGAGCAGGTAGATGTAAGATATAATTTTGTTCAGCACATTATTGAATCTATGCAACAAAAATTACTGATGATTAAACAAAGTACAACTATAGGCAAGATGAAGACATTTAGGTTCACAAGTTACTTGTGCTACCTTCTTTTAGCAAAGCATCGCCCAATATTTGAGATAGAGAACAACAAGTTTGATATTAAGGTCTATAAGTTTGATGAGAGAACCCAGAAGAAATCAGAGACTCCAAGTCAAGTATATGAATGGACACATAAGATGAGGATGACTGCTACAAATAAAAACTACAACCATTTTGTAGACTTCTTTTTGGCACCTATTTACCAAAAGATCATAAGCACTTCGATGCCTAGATTGCCTATGTCTTGTAAAGATTGCATTCAACTAGGAAGTCAAATTTAATTGGATGACTGGTTCTTTATGGAAGAGTACACTGTCTTAAGGTTTTACGGTTCAACAGTTGAACCCTGCAAACTTTCAATGCATGTTACAGAAAGGGTTTTTGCACTGGAATATGTATGGCAAATGGAGAGCACAGATGAACTTTTCAGTGGACAACAAAAGAAAATGATATTTCGTTCCTTGCCTTTTGCAATTGGAGGCCTCACATTTGAGAGAAAAGCTTTCAAACTAGCAAATGAATTAGTACCTTTTTTTTTTTTTGACTTTGATTTTGTCAGTCACTGGAATTATGATCCACTAAACATAATAAAAACAAGACTTATTGCCAATGGAAACTCTACGAGAAAATATCAACATTAGGAGATGCCATTGATAAAAAAAGTTTAAAAGCAAGGATTCATGGGATGAGGTTAAGAAAGAGATGGAGAAACATGCAACAAAGAATAATATTTCAATGCAAGAATTGTCATCCCAAATTATGACATTGCACAAATTAGAGCCTTTGACATACTTAAATTACTACAAGAAAACATCTCAACCTTCTAAGAGGTCTATGCTGAAAGAAATTAAAGAGACATGCGCAGCTAAAATGTGGTATCAAACCAAGATGACCGATTTCTGAAAAATGAGGCAAAATTTGGGTGAACCAAAGACATTAGTTGGTTTTGATGAAATTGAGGAGGATGAAATTTTTAGCAATTATTGGAATAAAGTGAATCCAACTATACTATATGATTTTGGCAGTGATAGTGATAATGAAAGGCAGAAGGACCTCGAGTATGATGCTGACATATAAGGTATTCAGGATTCTGGGTCAACCAGGGGCAGAGATATTGTTACACTTCAAATGGGTGATTTTGTTAAACAAACGTATAGTAGAGGGGCAACTATGATACAAAAAATAGGTTATGCAGGTATAGGGCCCATTAGTGCAAGTGGTGAAGGGATTTGGAATCTAGTTCCAGTACTAGACCCACCCAAAATAAGATGTGAACCAATCATTGGACTCTCTGAGAATGAAGATGATTCATCTAGAAAGGGAAAAAAATATTATGCCTTTGCTTCTGAAGGTCATCTCAAAACATTATTTGTTAAATGTTCGAATCCAGTTGTAGTTGATCCCACTAACACTAGCACTGGCACTAGCATGGATGAACCTTGTGCAAAAAAGAAAAATAGTTATGACAATTACACCGCTAGCAATGTCAACGATTACTTCACCAATGTATGCACTAGTAGCTTCTGTACAACACCTAGAAAACAATCCTAAAATGCCAGGATTTGGAATGGGCCATCTTCAGTCTATTGGAAATCCTCAAAATACAATTGTAGGTGGAGTAAGTTTAACTGGAGTTGGAGGAGCACACAAGGATACAACTGATAATTCACCTTTCAAACATGCAATTATGTCAACAAACCCAAATTTTAGTTTGAACAAGTTTGCATCAAAGTTTGAATAGACAAGCAAAAGAAATAGGCAAATTATGAAGACTTTGAAAAGTGATGCAGTTGCTGAATGTCAAGGATCTACTAACAGAATATTTCCAACATATGATCCAAACAATGAAATGATGAACTTCATGGCTATTATGCCCCTGGGTAGAGATAATAATCCACCACAAAATGTAATAAATCCTAACGATATACAAGTTACCAGTCTTCAAATGGATTTGTCAAAAGTGAAAAATATTAACAAAATCAATATATCAAAAGAGAGCAACAAAATGGTCTACTCTACACTTTTGAAAGTGGAGAGGGAAAATAAAAGGCTTACAAAGCAAATAGAAAAGTTATAGGCAGTCCTTGATAATGTGAAGGCGAAGGAGAAAGTAGCAAACAATAGGTTCAAAGAATTGCAAAACAGGATAAAGAAATCTTCTCCTACAGAGGCGATTGTCTAGCAAGAAAAGATGAATGAACAACTGCAAAAATTGGCTAAAGAATTGGATGAGTGCCAAAAAAGACTTTAGCATGAACAAGCCTCTACTGCATAGTTGTTCAAGTCTGTAGAGAGTAGTGCACAAGTCAACAACAAATTGAAAATTGACCTGAACTATGTTGTCAAGGAAAATAATATTTTGAAGACTGAATTAGAGAATGAAAATAAACATTCAATGTTTAGGGCAAATATGGTTTTTAATTTGCAAAAGGAATTGGGGAATGAGAAGAAAAAAGAGGAGTCTAGTGCAAAAACAATCGACAATTTGAATAAGCAATTGGAGAATATGAAACAAAAAGAGGAGTCAATTGCAAAAACTATCAGTAATTTAGAGAAGGAATTGGAGAATGCGAAGAAAACGGAGTCTAGTGCTACTACAAGCACTAACACAATCCACCACATGACGAGGGAATAGGAGAATGCAAAGAAAAAAGAGAAGTCAACTGCAAAGAAAATCTTTGATTTGAGAAAGGAATTAGAGAACACGAAGAAAGAGGAGTCCACTGACTCTACTCAAAGACTCCATGATTTGAAGAAGGAATTGGACAATGCGAAGAAAAAGGAGGAGCCCACTACAAAGACAATCCATGATTTGAAAAGGGAACTCGAGGATGAGAAGAAAAAAGAGGTAACTAATAGAAAGACAATCCAAGATTTGAAGAAGAAATTGGAGGATGAGAAGAAGAGAGCAACTAATTGGCAAGGGCAACTAAAGGAAATACAGAAAAAGAGTGAAAAATAGATGTCTAAAATGAAGAAAAAGATGGAGAATGTAATGGCAGAAAATAGAGAGACCTGTTCCGAAGACCATCATGTGAAAGATACTATAATAAACATGGTTAAGCTTATCAAATAAGAAAATTGGGACAAAATAATGAAGAATAGTGATAGTTTGTTTGAATGGCTTGATTTAAATAGCAATATTAGACTTGTCTTTGAAAATGTAAAAAGTGATATTTTGGGTAAAAGACAAATCTTCACCAATTCTTTAAAAAATCTTTTTGACCAAATTTTGAATAAAGTAAAGAGATCCAATGACAGGGATTTGGCAAACCATGGAATAAACAACTGCTTGGATGCCTCTGTAATGACCATTCAAGTCAGTCACCACTGTGAACAAATAACGGAAATAGGTGAAGCTCTCAAATCTGCTTCCAAAGAATTGATGAAGATGAATAACACCATTCTGAACTTGTTGACTGCTGGATTACCAAATCCAGCTGACTCAGATGGCAGATTCATTGGAAAAAAAATTACATGAAAAGGTTGCATGACAACATGAATTATGATTTAGGCAACTTGCCTAAGGAAACCACTCCAGAAAGAATTGCAAGTTGCATCAAACCACTATCAACAATGAATGGAGTTGTAGATAAATTCCTCGATTCATGTAAAAATATCTCTCAAAAGTATTTATTGTTGATGAGCTTACAACTATTTAGCTACAACCTCAAACAAATGGAGCTTCCAAATGATGTAGAATGGAGCGCCCTAAAGAAATTCTTTGAAGCTGGGTCATCTTCTCAAACTAAAGCCGTTACTATTGCTGTCATTGGCAGTCATGACTCATAGTTGATAGCACTAAGAAGTAACAACTTAGTAAGTGATAGTACTATAATCATTTTGTTACTTGTTGCTCTTTAATTTCAAATTTTGGATTTAATTTCAACTTTGTTTAATGTTAATTGTTATAGGAATCAAGAGCCAGCATATCAGGATAGTTGGGCAGCCAGGAACTGGCATACTATTACTACATAGAGCAGATGAAATTTTTTTTCCTAGTCCTACTACTCGAAAAATTGTACAATTGGCAATGTGGCAAATTGGCAATGTGATTGTATAGTACCAAAGTAACAAGAATCATAATTGGATCGAAATTGGCAAGCTTGAATCAAATTGTGAATCAAATCGTCAAATCGTGTGAATCGTCATAATTCTTGAAACTATGTTGTATACACATAATATATTATGTAGTAATAATCTGATTATATATACAATTACAAACTGACCTACAACTATTGTTGCTCCCTTGTATCTACAAAAGGGAATTCAATGTCATTTCAATTTGACATTGAGTCATTTTCAACGGGTCGTAATTGTTTGTAACTGACAATTGTTAAATGTATTATGTTGTAGGCTGATTTATAATTATAAATTATAATACATTTTTTTAAAAATAGAGCTTATTCTGTTAAATGCATTATGTTACAATTTCTTAAAGAAACTAGAATCAATGAAAATCTCAACATGTTAAAAAAATACAATCAATGAAAATCTCAACATGTAAGTTTGTAACATCAACATGTTCAAAAAATAATAATTTAAGCATCTATAAAAGGACAATGAATGAAGGCTATAAATTAACTTCTACAAACATGTTACATAATTAATTAGTAGGTAGAGTCTTAGATCAGAGCTACTAGCCTACTACTTGACTCACACAGAAGTTAGAACTTGAAGTTGAGATGCTGCTATAGTTGCCATTCCACTTGGACTGGCTCAGCATCACTATCATCAGAATCCTCCTCATTTATTGCATACAACATTTCATTGTCCGTTGTGTTTTCTTTAGATTCACTGTCAGCGTTACACTCACTATGCATGCCAAAGTCAACATCATCTTCATTGCTTCCAATATTAGGATATGAACCACTGCCACCACCACTACCACTGCCACTGCCACTTGGATTTGGAATGTTGGCAATCCCTCTTCTTTGACATTGGTTTCTCCAAATGCTAACAACCCTGTCATAAGGGAAATTTTCTACCTTATACCTAGAATTATAGAGCTTCAAACAATTATCCAAATTTTTGTCTAATTTGTTTCTAACCTTTGACTTTAGGAAGCCCAAAGTACTAAAAACTCTCTCATCCTCCACTGAACCCAATATCATTGTCAAACATAAATCGATAAGCTTGAAATATTCTGGTATTGCCTCTCTCAACTGATTGCTCTCGCCAAGGTTTTTCCAAAGCTTTGTTACCGCTCCCTCTTCATTTGGGTTCTCCATAACAGCTTATTGTTCCCTCATTATGTTTGCAAAAGAATATGATTGATCTCTCAGTCGAGATTCATCTAAAATTCCATTTATAGTGACTCCATTGATTACTTTAGGTTTGCAAAAATGCTGAATCAAAGTTGTCATCCTTCTTCAAAAATCAATCGAACAGTTTAGAGACCAATATTGTGGAAAAACAATTGACATTACTTCGAGTAGTTCCTCTGGAGGGAATCTGAATCTGATTTCTGACGAAAGATTGTAGCAAACTCACTTGACAGAGTCAAGCACAGAGTCTTTGATCTTCTTGAAGTCTTCACTTGTAACACGTGAAAGTATCTTCTCTAGTACTGATTCAACTTCGCTTCTTGCTTTGTTGGGGTTGGAGTCAGGGTTGACGCAGACATAGTATTGCATTGGTATGTCAACTCCATGTACCCTGGCATATACCTCATCGTTTGTACCAATATGTAAAAAGTTCCTAGGATTGTTCAAATATGAGATTTCTAACCACTTTGCAAACTTTGTTTCATCTAATGGTATTAATCAGTACAGACTATCCAGGCTACTACATGTCATTTTACGCAGCTTATTATATTCTATAATGTGCATAGCTCTTTGTTGAACCTTTTTTATAATATTTCTCATGTCCTATAGCATGGGGAGAATAGTTGCTAAAGTTAAGAGTACCTTAACATTAGTTAGGCTTGAATATAGCCGAGGGAATCTGTCTCACATAGAGTGGATTAGTCCAAGAAATGACGGGTATTCAGACATTACTCGATGCACCGGTCCATCCAAAGAGATCCATCTAGTATCATTGTCTTTAAGAAGCTTCTTCCCATCAGTAAGTCCTTCAACAAAGTGATAAAATTCTCAGACTCGTTTTGGACTTTGACAAAAGTATTGGTAAATCTCTTTGATTAGAGATTCCACTTTACTTACACAACCAAAATTGCTGACAATTCCAAAAGCTAGATTCATTCGATGGGCCATGCAATGAATGGGAATAGCATAGGGTGCCAAATCATTTGTGATCTTTTTGCAAAGACCACCTTTATTACCTTGCATAACTGAAGCTCCATCCGCTCCAACACACACCAAATTTTTGGCAATCTCCATGCTATCCAAACCTCCAAATTCAATTAAAGTAGTCTTTAATAATTCATATAAATTTTCAGCTATCGTACTACAATTCAATTTAGCAACAGATAGTAGAAATGGTTGACGACGAAGATTGTTTACAATATAAACATGCATGCACATCCAAGAAGTATTATCAATTTTTGTAACTTCATCTAGAGATAATGCAATGAAATTAGAGTCTTTAATTTTGTCCTTCATATCTTTTTTTTCAACCCATGCAAGACATCTAGCCCATTCTCACCCACTATTTACCAACCATTGACTATTCGGATGGTTTCAAGTTTTCAAAATCCGCAATAAGGCAAGAATTGAAGGGTAGTCCATCATAGGACATCCTCTTTTCAATATATAAAACACCACACTTAATTGAACTACTTTTCCCATATTTTGCACTTCCGTTGCTTTCCCAATGAAATCTTCAAGGGAACCTTTTACTACAGAACGCTTCTCTCATAATTGTTGGTGTAACTCGTATATTTCAGCATACCTGATATGCAGACAGTTCTCCTTTGTTTTCCAAGTTAGCATGGATTTTTCACTCCATCTATAGTTTCCTTCTTGTAAACTTTACCGACATGCTTTTCTATGGTATCAATTTTAAGCTGCAACCTCTTCTCCTTCTTTGTTATCTCTATGCAAATCTTACATCTGCATTTTGCAGGAGGCTCACCATCAATTAGATTGAGCACTGGTTCAATGAACTAGTACTTTTCCACCCATTCTAATTGAAAATTCCTTTTGGACAGATCCTAGCGAGATTGATCTTTCATCGATTCCAATTTTCTTTTCCCCTTTTATGCATGAACATGATTTATGGAATCAGTTTTGGTTTTCTCACCCGACTAGTTCGAGACCGACTCCAATTCTATAATCTCAATTTGTGACTCCCTTCTCAAGGGAAGTGCCTCCAAATCTTGTTCAAGTTCATCCTCAACTGAAATATCAAGTTCACCAACTTGAACTTCAATACGGTTTGAGGGTCCAACTTGTGATGGATCTCCTTTTTCAATAACCACTGGAGATCTAACTTGTGAATCTTATAGGTTGCCAACATTTCCACCACCAAAATATGCTGCTATGGTTTTGCGTTTTGGTAATGGTGGCCTCTCTTGGCTTTCAGGGATCCTACTGGAACCCTTGTTACCCCTCTTGTTTGACATGGCAAACCAATAAAGGCTGCAAAAAAAATCAACTTAGTTGTTGAACAAAAGACTCAACTACTTAGACTACACATAATAACATTAATATGATTCATTCTCTAAAAAGGGTACTACTGCTACGGTACTATAGTCTACAGTACTACCCAATATAATTTGCAAACCTATAGGCTATCCTAGCATGTGAGATGTCCAGTCACCAGTGGACATTGGATAGTAAAACTAAAAAAATAACCAGTACCAGTGGTCCAGTACCACTGTTGACATAAAAAATAAATTAAAAATCACTTGCTTTTTACAAAAACCAAGGTCCACGAGTCAATGGCCAATGCACTTAGCACTCTAAAAGTTCAACAACGATAAGAAATGCCAATCTCTAAACTAGAAAATAGAAATTTGTGTAGAATAATAATATCTTATAGTCCAATGTAGGTTGGCGAATTAGGCGGGATTAACAAGCGAGAATGTCAAATGCAGGTGAAATGCACCTTCCTATGCAAGCCCATAGTAGGAAACAGTTGGCTAAATGAGGCTGGTGATCGACACACGTCAGTAAAATGGTTGGTGACACCTAGCCCAAGGAAAAATTATTTGGTTGTAGTAATGGCAAAAGAACGTGGGCCAATAACAAATAACATGCAAAGCCTGGCGATATGTTTAAAATAAATGTATCCAAAATGTATATTGTATTGGCGATTTGATCGATATTTTTGACCAATCATGTGATAACTAATGGGTGACTACCCCGAGCATTGGAACCAAATCTGATAAATATCCGACGACACGATTGACTTGCGTTGCATGCACTATTTGCCAAATGACGATTGACTCGTTAGATGGGATCACCAAAAGGTGAAGATTTGCCACTAAAGTAATTGTTGTACCCCAGCCTCTTTCCATGCCACAACTTCACTTAAAATTGCTTCATCAACAACTGCATGAGATAACAAATACTTGATGAGAGTCCCCCCTCGTTTGAAGCACCTCAGACCCAACAACTAGAGGAGAAACACCCCCCCTTCACTGAAAAGGGGGAACCAGGACCTTGGATCTTGTAGTTAGAGGCTCGCCCCTTGTAGATCCGTCTGCAACAACGGTCGTACTTCCAGACACCTCCACTAACAACACATGATTCAACAAGGTAACATGTGCACACAATCGATTTCAAAATTTACATCGTGTTTCGTGTGTTTAATGATATAATAAGTTACAAATGTGTAATATTATTGTTCTATAATTAAAATAATAAAATTACATGCAATACAAGTCATATTTATGAACCAATTTCTTAATTTTTTAAATATTAATTAGAAAAGTTACAGTTGACAACTTAAAAAAAAATAATCCATATTTATTGAAAACCTAATAATTAGAGAAACATTTATAAAAATATTTTTTGAGACCATTTAAGTTAGAAAAGAAATTTAATATTTAAAATATTTAAAGATATGTTTTCATATTCATCAAAGATTTAACTAAATATCCTTCTTTATATGTTGTATAGAAGATGTCCATATAACTATTTTTAGTTCTTGCCTTTGGCAGGTAACTATTGTTTTCCTTTAGTCCAGTTTACTATTAAATGCACCAATCAGATTCTCAATTTGTTTAAACATTTGTTATATTTACAAAGTTTGCTAATTTCATTGCATTTAATAAATCAAAATAGTAATATTTATTTGCAATTTGATTGGCTTTGAAACAAAAAGGCAATGAAAAAAACAATTTCAGTGTTGGAAAAATGAGTAAAATTGGACGTTGCCTTTTACAGATCATTCAATAAGCAATAAAGTCAGTTATGTAATGAGCAATAAATTCCATGTACATTGCATTAACATCTGGCAGCCTGGGGTTCCATTAACATTTGACAGCTTGTTTAGGTCGGTTGGTTTTCTCTTTTTTTTCGAGACTTGTTTCATTTTTATTACTCTGCTTTCTGTGAGCTGTTTCGAATGACTCCTATTGTTCCTATCCAGTGCTTGCGTTGGACCATTTGTGGATTGTCTATGTTGCTTGTTTGCAGAACATTTGTAACATTCACAACAGGTATTAACGCATTATAATTTTTTGTTTTTAAATGTAAGCAGTCGATTTCATATGTTGTGGAAGGGTTTTTGTTTGAAGTGTTGTTGTTTGCTTGCTTTGTCATTGCTGCAACCAAGATAACCCATGTCTTTTAGCTCACTGGCGACTACATATTCTGATGTCTTTTAGCTCTGTGAAAATCCACTCATGTTCGGCACCACCCTCACCTGAAAGCTTTTTCCAAATTACTTGTCCAAACAATAAAGGAGAAGGATCATTGCATTTAAAACCCATGTTTAGATCCCTATAAAAAATGATGCAGGGTAACAGAAACATAATTTTTTTGTAGTCCTTTGATTTGCTTAAAGCAATCTACTAAATTAGGGGTAAAATTTCTAAAATCGTGAGTTTTCAGATAAATGATTTGTGACTAGAAAATTCCCTTGGTATTGTACAGATTCATTGAATATTGAAATATAAATAACTAGGAAAACAAACAGAATCAGGTGTGTTAAAGCTCGTTTTTCCTCCTCTTTAACTTTATGCCCTGAATTAGCTGAAGTGTGTCTATCATATGAATCAGCACAGCATGCCTGGATTGCTTTTTCATCGTCAAGTGCATTGTTCACATTCTTTTCACGTTTGGAACCCATTTCTCTGCTAACAGGGATGTCGAATGGCTATGCAAATATAAAACTTCTTAGGTCCGTTGGATAAGGAGAAACCAGGGCAGATTAGTATGTGTAGATGTTGCCATGGGTTCGAGTCTTCTGCAAAACTCCAGTTGGGGATGCCATTCTTGGGCTGCGAGGAGGGCTTAGTTTCCATTCACCACTCATCAGATTAAGCCTTGATTTCTTACTCCCAACTGGTACAAGACGAAAAGTTCTAGTAACCTAAAGCCTCAAATATTTCTTGGTGTATAAAGAACTGCTTACCTCAAAAGGCGCGAGAGAACCCTAACCGTCCAAAATAACTAGAGATATTCCCATAACAGCCCTGTACAGTGGCTCTACCATGTTATAGGTGGCGAGAGCCCCCAATACATAGTTAAATAAGATTGATTGCAAGTGAAACATCTTGACGGAAAAATCTTTACTTAGCCCACTTAGCATTCTCCACAAGCCTGCAGTACCAATCCAGAAGACCTTCCGACACCATTTCATTTTAGAAAAAATTGAAAACCATGAAATCGAAAAACCAAATTATGGCAAACAATATTGTCGAGCTTATTATAAATGCGCCAGAATAAATTGGGCTTTGAAGTCGACCACCTTTGCTGCATTTTTTTATAGGCTTTTTTTGTCCCCTTTGTTTGGCTTTGGGCACCTTGAAATTAACATCATTTTCTTTTTATTGTGTTTGGATTTGGATAGTAAGTCCAAGCAATCATTCTCCATTGTTTTCACTAAAAGGGTTTTCCGACTAATCTCATGTTCTTAACTATATGGATCTTGTGGGGATTTTGATCATGTGTCATGCCTGGTTCACTGTAATAAGCTTTCAACACAATTTTAATGTTTTTAAATTAGGAATATGTGCACACTACATGCTTCTTATAATTTCTTTGTAGACTTTATTTACATATTAATTTGTTTATCCCAAAAAAAAGAGTTCTGTTCATTTATGATTTCAATTTGTGCAGAGCACCAGAACTTCTCTTGGGAGCCAAGAAGTACTCAATAGCTGTTGACATGTGGTCTATGGGCTGTATAATGGCACAACTTTTAGCAAAAGAGCCTCTTTTCAGTGGAAAGAGTGAAATAGATCAATTAGACAAGGTACACAGCCTCGAACCCTTAAATTTTGTATACAAGATTCATTTCAGTTTAGAAAATCATTCGTGAGAATGCTAACAATTTTGTACTTTACCGTTATTGCAAATATTTAAGATCTTGGGGACGCCAAATCAGAAGATATGGCTTGAATTTGTTAATTTGCCAAGAGCAAAATGCATATTTGTTAAACAACTGTAAGAATCAATTTGTTATGTTGGCTTATTTAAAGCACATATGGCTTCTGCCACAGAAGTTAACATACATAAACTGTCATTTGATTGCCTTCATTTTTTTGTATTATATTAATGACAAATTGAAATTTGATTTTTTTGATACAAATATAAACTTCGAGAAAAGTTTCCAACAGCTTCATTTACAAGCAAAACAACTTTATCTGAGAGTGGATTTGATCTTCTTAATCGCCTTCTTACATATGATCCTGACAAGGTGACAATGAAACACTGTTGTAATTTTTAAATATTTCAAAATGTGTACTTATACATGCCTATGTTCTTTATTAAGTTATTAGTTAGTATCCTTCTCTGATCGTTGTGTTCGGGTTGTGTTTCCAGTGGATAACTTCTAAAGAAGCCTTAAACCATGATTGGTTTAAAGAGGTGCCTGTAGCAAAGTCAAAAGAGTTCATGCCAACATATCCCACAACAAGTGATCATGACAGGTTGGTGTCAGCTTGTATGAATGTTTTTATTCATGCTATTGAATTTTGAATTAGGGGAGGCCGTGCTGGGATAGGGGAGGCCGTGCTGGGTCTATAGGGACCTATGTTGAAATAGGAGAGGCCACGCTGGGGCTATAGGGGCCTATATTTCCTGCTAATTTCCCTAAATGATGTCAACATTATTATTCATTTCTTTTATTGTTCTTTCTACAGACAAACAAGGAGGTTGCAGAAGAGCCCGGACCCTTTAGCTGTGCAAGAAGGTCTATCACAAGTCCCCGTTGAAGTTGACAACCAGGTGAATTATGCACCAGACATTTTTATGGTTAAGATTACATGGAATCATTAAGTTAATGAAATGTAGCTTAAGTGCTTCTGTTTGATGCTTAACATATTCATAGCACTTGTAAATATCAAATTGTATATTGTATTGATTAGTAGCACCTTGGCAACACAACAACAACACCCTTGCTGTTTACAAAAAGCAACACTTTTTCCAGTCAGCAGCACCTCGACAACATAACATCAACACTTTTTCCAGCCAGCACAGGCATCAACATCTTTGCTATCTGCAAAAGATAGCATCTCAAGTGTTGGAGATAAATTATAATATTCAGTCCAAGCTGAAACATGAACTTAATGTTATTGAATTGTATTTCTTATCAAGAATATCAGCTATAAAACAAATGTTTATGTCAATCACGAATAAGTTCAGCATACATATTCTTATATATATATAAAAGTTTATTCATAAATGGTATTCATAATCGGGCTCAATCTAAATATTGCATTCTGTTTAATTTAATGCATTCTATTTATTACAACTTGTATTGCTCATGCATGTTACTTATATTGGATTTCTAGCAAAGAAGAAACCCTCTTCAATTTTGTCTTCATGCAATACTACTTCAGTCAACCATAAAACATGAAGACAGGAACTTTGGCGCTTGCGCCACTTATTTTTTTTTGGGTTCTTAATGATATTCTATCGGCTCAACCTTAATCATGATGCAAGCGCTAGTCTATACAACATCTAAACAAGCATAATCCTTTTCAAAAGAAATTTGGCGCGACCCTGTTAATACACTTGAAAGAAATTAAAAATAAATAAATTTGTATACAACGGTACCAATGGGCGATTGATTATTTACCAGAAAAAAAAAATCTAGAACTTTCAAACGAAAACATAAAACCTCACCAAAGCCCTAGTGGAGACTTCTAGACGCTTGCCTGCTTAGTAATACAAGATCAACAGTCTAGGTAATCTTCGCCTAGGCTGTGCATGAAAATCTGCGCAAGCTTTTCTCTGTGTGCGTAGAGGACTATCCGATTTCATTTTGAAGTCTATTATTTCTCTGCAGTATTATCGCTACATATCATAATGTATAGAGCAGCAGCTGCACTTGCTTCAAAAGTTGGGTAAGTAGCACTAGCATTCAAAAACATATTTTTTCTCTTCAATGGTTTGTGGTTTCAGCTTTTTGCCATCTTTTTAGTTGTATACTGTCTCTGCGCTTTTCCCGTAGGGTTTAGGGTTTAAAGAGTTTTATGGTTGGTGCGTTCGAGACTCACACTTGTTGAACCGATCTTTTATGTCTATCATAGATGATACATCAGTAGGCATTTCAGGCTTGGATTCACATGTATATACAATGAGGCTTAGGAATTTGAAGGAAGTTTTATACTTGCTTTATCTATAGTTTTGAAATTGACTTTGATTAATACGAATCTTTTCGTAGTGAAATGCGTGAGTAAATTGGGAAATGCATCGTATTCTATGGTATCAATGCACAGTGCATTTTACTTTGATGATAGACGTCAGGGGAGCATAAATCTTAAGACTCTGTATTCTTCAGGGGAACACCGATCTTAAACCCTATATCAATAAGGTGAGACTTTCAAGAAGGGGCATTCAGTACGGAAAACAGATAAACTGATAGTCAATTAGGACACTGTACAAGAGCACAATGGTAATGTATATCGACAAAAGTCATTCAAGTGTAGGCTAATATATGGTAAGACATGCTTTCTAAATCATCATGGTTGGAGCTACAAGCATCTTGCTCAACGTCTGATATTAGATGACTAATGATTAGCCAGGCAAATTCACCTCATCAGATGCACGGTTTGGCTTGAGCTAATTGATGAATTACTTCTCCTTGCAACAATGGGTCCGCATGTAGTGGTTCTTAAATATTATCTTTGTTTCAAATGCAAAAGATGAATTGCATTGTAAGTGGCATTCTTCTTTTCTTAGTTAAGAAAATTCTGTTATATGCTTTGAAAATGTGTTATGTTAATCATCTCCTAGATTGCATCTTCGTGGTAATGATTTGAAACTTGTGATATTGCTATCAGGATTTAACTCTGTAATTTTTTACTTTTAGTCAAACTCATTGACCCATAATTCATGAGTAGGGATTCAACACAAATCCATCTCTCACGAGAATAAATGGAACACTTAGCACTCATTGGATCTAGGTGATGCTCACAGAGGTGATTCAAAACTTTGAAAGTCAACTTAGGTTGGCAGTCACTACCTCGGGAATGATTAAGTTGTCTGATGTACTGAATACGCAAGGGCTGCACACATGAAAATCTTAGCATACAAGAACAAGCTAAAACTACAGTAGCTTATTCCTCTACAATCTAGTGCAACCCTTGTACGGACAAGTAAAATATGATGAAAACATAAATTTATCTCATTAAAAGAAAACCTTGTTGCACCAACCTATGGTGGTTGTGCTCAAGGATGATGGATTTGGTTGTATGTAAGCTCCTTCACCACGAGCATAACAATACATACGAGAATGATATATGTGAAAATGGCTTGGGTTGAGGCCAATTTATATATTTTTAGCCTAAGGAATGGACATCTAGGAGTGAGTATGAAAGGGGTACTTGGGACTCTCGAAGTATCCTTGAGGGATGGGCAAGTCCTTTTCCCCATGTGAGATGGAATGAAGGCCATGTTACATTTGTAAATTTGTGAGGCCTTTTGTACAAAAGGTCTTGTCCGTGGTGTATTTGGGGATTGTGCATGATTTGAAGGGCCTCAACTAGGATGAGGAATGTACAAGTTGGGGGCATAATGAGTTCATTAATTTCAATTCACTAATGAAAATTAGATGAACAAAGGGATTTAAATAAATCGATAGTTAATGTTTGGAAATCATTTTAGATTTATTTACCTAGGCTGGACCATAGAAGGAGGATGAAAGTGGGATAGTTAATCAAATAAATGGAGATTCATTCAATCATTTTCAGAGGACATGGTCTGGTAATTAGGCTAATGTCAATTCTTTGTGTCTGCAAGAGCTATTTTATGGAAACCTGCTCATAGGTTGTTTTGTATTTCTAGCATAAGTTGTGTCAATGTAGTAACTCTGTGGATGCAAATTATTCTTACTCATTTAATATTTTCATGATCATACACTTTTATTTTCTTTATTCACTTACATTTTAATTTTCTTTCATGTTTTGCAGGAGGAAGACCAGCTACAAACAGGTTAGTGATCCTTAGTTTTATTCAAAGCATCTTGAAGCAAAATTAAGCAGATTGCGATATAGTCTCTATTTTAAAACTTCAGCTATATAAGGATCAGAAAAAGACATATTTGATATTAATAAAACAGGAAAGCTTTGCCAATATCTAGATTGTAGAAAAGGAATAACTGAATAAGTGTATGATTCTCAAAAACCTTCTAACATTTTGTAAGGTGTGCTTTAAATTTCAGTTCTCATTCTTATTGTATTTATGATCTTCATTATTAGGGTGCCAGCAGGCTCAGCTGGAGGAGAAATTATGCTGCAAAAGAGATCAAATTTGGGGTTGAAGCTCGATCTGCAATGTTGCGGGGTGTGGAACTTCTTGCAGATGCTGTGAAAGTGACAATGGGACCTAAGGTAATCTGTGATTGAAAGTTTTAGTGGTTTCATGTTATTGGTGTTGTTTAGTAGGGTTGGATTGGCAGTATCCATGCTAGGTATTGTGCTGTATTTCTTATGTATTTTGTTAATTTATGAAGGGCCGGACTGTGGTTATTGAACAAAGCTATGGAGCTCCAAAGGTTACAAAGGATGGTGTTACTGTGGCAAAAAGTATTGAGTTCAATGACAAATTAAAAAATGTTGGTGCAAGTCTTGTGAAGCAAGTTGCAAGTGCAACAAATGATGCTGCAGGAGATGGTAAATTTGTGTTTTGGGATCTTATTTATTTACTTAATATAAAGAATATTGTGCGATTTGTAAACATGTTGATGTCATATCTGACTATGAGTCAGATATATTTTTAGTCCTTGTATTTATAAATGATAAATGAAGGTGAGGTGCAACTGGCTGCAAATGCATTCCAGTATTTAGCCAGTGCATGGAAAGCTTCAAGGACTTCCAACCTGTAAACACGAAGGATCATGTCCCTTGCTTCCAAATATCTATTTTGGAATGCTCTGCCATTTTGGGTGTGTGTGATAGGTATGAGAGGTTCCTCTGTTGTCTCCAGTGACCAGGAAGTGTTTTCTAGCTGTCTTGGAGATGTACGGCCTCCCTTAGGTTTTCAGAAGCTTCCTCCATTTCAATTCTCAGTAGGGGACTCTTACAAGTGCTTGGAACATTCAAGGAACTAACCATAGAAGGCCTTGACGAATGGAGCAAAGATTTAAAAACAAAGTCAAAAGAAAATAGTGACTTGGGAATCTGATAATGAGTTGTATAATGATGGAGCTTGTGCTCCATACTTTATATTTTTACATCTTTTTATTTGATTTGTATTTTCTTTTGGGATATGTTAAGACTCACAACTCTTATTATCATTACGATGATTGCTATATTTTATTTTGTCTGATATACATATTTCATGGTAGCTTATATGAATATGAGTGAAATAGTTTTATTTATGGGTTTTTAAATTTGCAATGAATACTTCATGGATGCATAAATCTTCAAATTATGCATTACATTGTATTGATTAGTCATTCTACCTTGCCATTATCAAAAGCTGGTCATAGGTTATGTACCATTGTGCACCACCATTTGTAAACATGTCTATCTTGGTTATCAAGAGCCCATATTTGTGGTCATTGTATAGAAATCACATGTGTGCGACCATTCTATGCTATATCATTTAGTGACCACAGTCCTAAAACCTTACATCATTGAAGCATCTAGTAAAATAAGCTGTGTGCTATTTGTAAACTGTGTATATTTTATTCTTTCCATCCGTGAAACTCTCTGAGCAAAGTTTCAATTTGAAAAAACCATTGCTAAATCTCCAAAGCCAGAACTACATTCTAAATGATATTGACAAAATGATTAGCACCTTTAAAAAGATCAGATCAAATAAGTCCACAGGGTTGCATTCAAAAATAATGCACACACACACACACATGAAATATTGGAAAATGTTAGAAAAGTTATGAAGTGTATGGGTCAACTGTAGTTCTTTTATTCTTAAGCTCATTCTGTTCCGTGCAGGTACAACATGTGCTACCATTCTTACTCGAGCAATATTTGTGGAGGGTTGTAAGTCAGTTGCAGCTGGTATGAATGCCATGGACTTGAGACGTGGTATCAACATGGCGGTTGAAGCTGTTGTGACACATTTGAGAAGCAGAGCAAGGATGATTAGTACATCCGAGGAAATTGCACAGGTATGCAAAATATCTCATTATTAACTATTATTGAAGTTTGTTAACCAATATCAAGGCATTTATGCATTAACATGTTCCTTTGCAATATACTTGTTTTATTTGGCTATGAGCACATGCCAACCAATTTATGTTTCTGAAGCCTTGCATGTTTGAGAGCAGGTGGGTACCATCTCAGCAAATGGGGAAAGAGAAATTGGTGAATTAATTGCCAAAGCAATGGAAAAAGTTGGCAAGGATGGAGTTATAACCATATCGGTAAATCAAATGACCTTTATTGCTTAGTTTTTAGCAATCTAAAATTTAAAAAAAAAAGTAAAAATACATCGATGTGACAGTTCAGTTAAATTAGATAAGTAAATGTGTTGAAGCTTTCTTGTTTTTGTTACTCAAAGTGGAATCATTTTTCCACAGGATGGGAAGACATTATACAATGAATTAGAGGTTGTTGAAGGAATGAAGCTGGACAGGGGTTATATATCTCCATACTTTACCACAAATGAGAAGACTCAGAAATGTGTGAGTATTAATTTGCCATTCATTTTTAATAATATATTGTAGAAATATGAGAGCAATACTTCACATTGGTTATATTTGAGAGCATTTGCGTTAGTCCAGTGTCTTGTTGAGATGTTTATTCTGGCTAGAGTCTCATGTATTCTAATCTCTGACAACTTTCCTGTTGTGGTTCTGTTGGAATGTTTTTAGAGTTCCTTATTATCTAGATGTATTCACTTTATTTGTAATGTTTACAGGAACTGGAGAACCCATTTATTTTAATACATGAAAAAAAAATATCAAGCTTAAATGCAGTTGTCCGTGCAATGGAACTAGCTTTGAAGGTGAGAAATGTTTGTATGTATGTGCTTTTCATGAAATCTCTCCCATGTTACTCTTTTAGAATGCTAACTGAAATTCACTTTCTTTATTCAGAAGCAAAGATCACTTTTGATTGTGTCTGAGGATGTGGAGAGTGAAGCTTTAGCAACTCTAATTCTAAATAAGATTCGTGCAGGGGTAAAGGTATGCCTTACATTTTTGTACTATCTTCCATGCTCTAATAGACATTACCTTTAGAGAATGGTAACATTACTTAGTGTTGTTCCTGTTGTACTGAATAGGTTTGTGCAATTAAAGCTCCTGGCTTTGGAGAAAACAGGAAAGCCAACTTGCAGGACCTTGCCACACTCACTGGTGGCCAAGTTAGTTCTTTCATCCTATCACTTTTTCCAAAGCCAATCTAATTAGTATTAATGTCAAGCTTCTTGTATTTCACAATAAATAAGTCAGGGTTTATATTTGATGATTTTTAGTTATAAACTTGAAATGGTTATTAGATCAGCTTTCTAGAAATCAAAGTACAATAGTAATACCTTTCTGTGACAATTAGGGGGATGCTCTTTCAATTTTTATATTTTGACCTGTTGAATCATGAATCTAATTTTAGGCATTTTATCCATTTGATCAATTGAAATTAGTTTAAATTGATGATTTTAATTGGGTTCTTTCTGCAGATGATTACAGAAGAACTTGGCATGAAGCTTGAAAAGGTTGAATATGAAATGTTTGGTACAGCAAAGAAGGTTGGTAGTAAGTTTTTCCACTGATTGTACGATTTTTTACAGGTTATGTATTATGGAGTCAAAACTTTTTCAATTATTACTGTCTGGGTGGACCTAGCAAGACACATGTTTGCTAGCATTGTAATGCTTAAGTTTTATCTGGTTATTGTGGTGACAGGTAACTATATCCAAGGATGATACAATCATTCTTGATGGAGGTGGTGATAAAAAGAGCATAGAGGAAAGATGTGAGCAGGTCTGTGTTGACATGAGTGTAATTTGTATGCAGCTCTCTAAATGCTTTGCCTGCCTTTTTATGTGTAGCATAACCTTTTTTTTCTTTTGCTAATCTGAAGTGGCCAATTTATTCATTTCTTTTATTAACTGGCTAATTATCACAACAAGCAGATTCGGGCTGCCATTGAAGCAAGCACATCAGATTATGACAAAGAGAAATATCAGGAGAGGTTGGCGAAATTGTCGGGAGGGGTTGCTGTTCTTAAGGTTTTGAATTAACTTTTTTCAAATTTGTTGTTCTTAAGGTTTCAACTTTTAACCTTGAATTCATAGAAGTCCCAGCTCTTAAGGTTTTCAACTGCTTCAACTTCTTTTGATTTACTGTTCAATACAGTTTTTAATACAAGAATAACAAGAAGTTAATGTTATTTATCATTCCTGGTTTTTGTTTTGTAGATTGGTGGAGCCAGTGAGACAGAAGTTGGGGAGAAAAAAGATAGAGTCACAGATGCTTTAAATGCCACGAAGGCAGCAGTAGAAGAGGGTATTCTGCCAGGTAAACATTATACCAATAAGGGTATAGAGACATGGTTACTTAGGATAGAAAACAGCTTTTGAATGAAGCGGCGATTGCTTATTTCAAGCATTTCTACAGGTGGTGGTGTTGCCCTTCTCTACGCATCTAAGGAACTAGATAAACTTCAAACTGCTAACTTTGACCAGAAGATTGGAGTGCAAATAATTCAGAATGCAGTAAAGGTGTTACATGTGGTGCCCTTTTGAAGTTCCTAATCTTATGATGTTTGGCATCTGCCTTCAAAATTTTGATTATGAATGTTTTATATTTTTGCAGACTTGTGCATATACTATTGCAGCAAATGCTGGTGTAGAGGGTGCTGTAGTGGTAGGAAAGTTACTAGAGCAAGATAATATGGATCTTGGTTATGATGCTGCCAAAGGTGAATAGAATATTCATTTTTTAAAGATTCTTGTAATTGAGTTTTGAAAAAATATTCATTTATTTTCTGCATAATTTCAATTCATTTCTGAAGGGAACATTTGGGTTTATGTGTAGCTGATGTTCATCATGAGCTCATTGACAACAATTTTTCTGCAGAATTAAATTTTTTCTTGATCATTCTGCTGATTTATCTTTTTTATCCAAAGAACTAGAATAACATTCCCTTGATATGCTTTTGGACCAGGTGAATATGTTGATATGGTTAAGGCAGGAATTATGGATCCGTTGAAAGTAATTAGAACTGCATTGGTTGATGCTGCAAGGTAAGATTACTTTTCTCTGATGGTGTCCTTGGACTGTGTACGTCTTAGTGATGATATTATGACAGCATTATGGAGTGTCATGCACTCCTTATATACAAATTGGCAATCTAAGGGCATCTTTGGCTACATGGTTTCTGTTATGTGCAGCGTTTCCTCACTGTTGACAACAACAGAGGCAGTAGTTGTTGAAATCCCTACGGATGAGAAGGATGTTCCAGCTATGGGGGGTGGTGGCATGGGTGGTATGGACTATTAATAAGATGTGCACATTTCAACACACTGTCCTGGAAACTACAGTTAAATTTACTGCTGCAACATACCGTCCTGGAAACTAGGGTTAGATTCACTGCAGGTTATATAGATTTGTTGCAGCTTTGTGACTTTTTTATTCATACTAGAGCATTATTATCCCCTCATTGGAAATTGATAGGAAAGTTTGTGAGTGAAGTGCTCTGTAGCTGCTTCATTGCAACTTTCTGCAGAGAAAGAAATGTAATCAAAGAGGAAAATTTTGTTGATTTATCTGAAGATAAAGTTGACTGATTGGAGACTTAATCATATTAGTGCAATGTTCGTCTGGTTCTTATCACGTCCTTCAATTTTTAGCCCTTGATTGGATTATCATCATCAACAGGAGACCAGGAAATGCTAGAGTGCTTCACATTTTAAAGTTGATTCTGTTTGCTAAAACATGCATCATACATAGTAAAACTGTATAATTAGTTGTGGCATTAGTACTGAGGATAACCATTGTGGAATTTACATAAGCTGTGTAATAGTAATGAAAATGGTGATAAGATACATGCTTTGAAGATGGTTGTCACGTAATCCATGCATTTTGTGGTGTAGAGATGAAAAATTGGTGAAGAAACAAAATGCAAGATAAAATTCTTAAACTCAGACTGGGAAAGCAATACCATTTGCTCAAGGATAACAGTTGTTCTTTAGCTGAGACCTTGGATGAGAAGGTTTCCACTGATGGAAATTGTGACTTAGTAAAGTAGGTGAAGAACACAAAATGCAAGATATAGTTCTTACTGTCTTAGTTTGGGACAGGAGTACCATTCACAATAAGTATAGTAGTTGTTCTTTATCTTAGACCTTGGATGATAAGGTTTGCACTCATGCTATCCAGGATAGAGAAGTTAAATGCTTTTTAAAAAAAGTTTCCATCTATCTTGGATAATAAGGTTTGCACTCATGCTATCCAGGATAGAGAAGTTAAATGCTTTAAAAAAAAGTTTCCATCTATTCTAATTAGAAGCTGGCAAATGGTGGACTCCTTGTAGGATAGTGTATTTTGGAGTAAAATTGTGCAAGGGTACTGGGTATGTTCTTTTTGGGAGTATATTGGTTATGCTAGCATCATTTTGGGCATTTTTTTGTGAAGCACTTGTGGCTGCATTGTTTGTAATGACCCGAAGCAGTTATAATTTCGAATTGGTTATGCTAGCATCATTTTGGGCTTTTTTTTTGTGAAACACTTGTGGCTGCATTGTTTGTAATGACCCCAATCAGTTATAATTTCGTTACACACCAAATTTTTCTATAATTCAGTTGTTTGACATTTCATCAAACATTTTACAAGCAAACTTTGATACTACTATAGCAACTCTAATTGGTTATAACTTCATCGAACATCAAATTCTTTTCTAATTCAGTTGTTTGACATTTTGTCAAACACTTTGCAAGCAAGCTTTGATACTACTGTAATATCTTTTGTCAATTCAAACCTCAACTTGTTGATTTGTAGGTCAAGGAAAATTGTCAAACACTCCCAATACGATCTCTATGCTTGCTGTTTCTGAGTTTCAGACTGATTATGCTTACTTGAAATGATATCAAAGGGGATCTAAAAGCTTGTAATTGATTACTACTATATCTAAGAAAAGAATTAAATGCATATGTAGTTCTCTTTTGGCTTTTCAAATGTATATAGATGAATTCTAAATGAAAAATGTGCACTTACAGTGAAATGGTATTTTGTCAAACATTTGACATGCATACTATTATGTCAATCATGGAAGATATAAATATGCACATTACATCAAATATAGAGACCTACAACTTACCATTCCTTTACTGAGATATTTTAATTCGATACTTAACATAATATTCCAAAGCTCTTGGTTTTGCAACCCCCAAAAAAATTGAGTATAAATGACATTATAAATTTGATATAAAATGTGCATCTACAACTATTTATAACAGCCACTTTTACAATGGCAAATGACCAATTTAAACGATGCAAATTGATTTAGAATCTGATATACAAATTGCCCAATGAATGATATGAAATTGCAATCATAATCAAGCGAAGTATTGTAGCGCGGGCACTGTTGCAGCCAGCAATAAATGTATTTTCCAATTTTAGCACAAATAGAACTTTAGAATGAAGCTCTCCTGAATGCCAAATTCAATGGATATACCACTTCAAATGGTTGCAAACATTGAATAATTGACGCTCTCCAATGACTAATTGAAATTACAAGTGTTTAGTTTTTTCTCTCAAGTTTATATCAAATGTAATTGACAATAATCAGATGCCTAACAATGAAGTTCTCACATTTGTAGAAAGAAATAAAATATTATTTAATTGCGCTTTCTAGAAGCTTCCCCATTTTCAATACAGGAATTAGTTGTGCTTTAGAAAATGCACTCTCTAGAAGCTTCTTTCTTTCCAATACAAATATTTGTTGTGCTTCTAGAAAATTAAATTAATTAAATATAAAGTCACCTTTAGATTTATTTATTTATTGATTTTAATTTAATTTATTTCTCCGTATTTCTCCACTTAGCCTTTAAAGAGTGAAAAACTAAGACTCCATTGAGGGTCTAAAAAATGAGGGACATTACATAGTTGACGTGTGTTAAATTTTGCATGGTTAAAGTTTAAGGGAGTTCGATGCACCCTATCAAGTTCAAGAATGGTGTTAGGAGACAATGAACTTGCTATTGGAGTTGATTGTAGATCTCATAATAATTGATAAGCAAGAGATGTTTTTCACGAGTCAATTTGTTATATTGCTTTTACAATTGAGTTGTGTAGTTTTTAACTTTTAGGGAGGTCAATCATTGGAGTACTACTCTAGCTGAAGTGTGCCTAACTACAAAGTTTCTTTTATATAGTTAAGCCCACTTTGTTTGTGACCCCATTTGCAAAACTTTCACCGAGTGTTGTGCCTTATGAACCATTCATTACAAAGCCTCTTAAGCTCATCAATTGATAAGTGCGAGATAATTTCTAGAGCATGTCAAATTGTATTGTTGACAAGAATGAACTGTATAGTTTTTTGAGTTAAACTCTTTGACCTATGTTTCATGAGTAGTGGTTCACATGAGCCCATCTCTCATGAGAATGGATGCAACAGTTAGCACTCATTTGATTTTGGTGATGCTTATGGAGCTAAAGCATTGAGACTTCTTGGGAGGCAAACCATCTTAGTACCAGTCTACTTGAACGTGCCACGTAGATTGCCACCCTTTTTCAGAAAACAAAAATAAATGTACATTTGGACATTGTTTGCTATGTGTTTGACATGTTGGCATCCAGGTTGTCAAAATTTGGCTCTTTTAGTGCATTGACTGAGATGTGTGTTGGCCCTACTCATTGTCTTATTTAACAACAATGTGTAAAACAAAAATAATGGCTATGTGGTATCAAATTGTGGCCACTATTCAAACAAATAGGTTCACATATCTGAAGCCATCAATCACTCTTCCTTGGGTTAAGAGTTTAGATTGAGGTAATTTTAATTTTTAATGCAATGGACTAGAATCAACAGATATAACTCTTCCCATTTATTTCACAGAAATAATTCAAAGAAAATAATGTAGATTTGTAAGCTGATATATATGTGTGAAGAATGCATTATTTGGAATCCACGTGGGAACATGTCTATTATGTTGCTCATATCATTGAACATTACTTAGCATGAGCGATTGCAATATACGATTGCAAGATAAATACTTGCAAATCAATACGCTTATCAAACGTGCATGCACACACACGCACACACACACACACACGTTTGATCTTATATATGTTAAATTGTCTTTAAAAATAGGTATGTATTATGTGTAATTGGTTTCCAAGAAAATAGTCGACCATAGATTGACATTCACAATTTTGATTGATCTTTAACAATATTATTATTATAAATATTTATCTTTGGTATGGCATCAAGTCTCATGATGCCTATCAAAGAAGATATTTGTTCATGACATTTACGAACGTTATAACTAATAGCATTCACATGAGATTAGTGATACAAAATATTGTGTAAGAGATGTGAACTATTATGATATATGCCTAGATGTCAACCATATGATATCCATGTAATAATGCAAATGACAAATAGTTTATTAATAAAACATTTGTACAATAGATTTATTGAGTCTAAATCTCAAATAAAATTTTATAGTTTTACCATACCTAGCTTACCTCACCTCTGAAGTGATCCACTTTTTAATTTGATTTATTTAATTTATTTCTTTTTTTCATCAAAAAGAGAGCTTTAAGTGGGGATTTATTTATTTAATTAAAAGAGGGATTTTGTTTTAATTAAATAAGATAAAATTATTTAATTAAAGGAGAGTTTTTAATTAAATAAGATTATTTTATTTATTTAAAACATATGTTTTCTTTTAATTAAATAAGATTATTAATGAAATGATCAAACCTTAGGAAATATTGAAATAATTACGATTTGATCAAGAAAATTGTTTTGAATTAAAAAAATTGTAAGACATTGATTTAGGAAATTGATAAATTGATTCCATCATTTGATAAATTGAAGAACAGGGGCCCATAGTCTAAGCGACCATTTTAGGGTGCATATAGAAGGACTTAACTATAATTTGTTGAGTGTGGTACAATTGAACAAGCTACAAAGTTGAATTTCAACACGAGGCTAAGATCTACAATGGTTTTGGAGAATTGATTGGAAGTGGTGATCAAACAAGAGGTAACTTGTTCTTTTTAGACCTATTTGATAATACATGCTTGTTTGCACAATGTGATGATATATGGTTATGGCATAAGAGGCGATGTCATGTGAAATTTCATAATTTGGTAAGAATTAGTAAGATGAAAAGAGTAAGAGGATTACCAAGATTGAAGAAACCTGATAATGTGATGTGTAAACAATGCCAATTAGGTAAAATGATAGTCTAGTTTCAAGAGAAAAACCTATACTTCTAATGCTATTTTGGAGTTGGTTCATGCTAACCTTTGTGGACCTATTGGAGTGCAAAACTATTGTGGTGACAAATATTTTATTATATTTGTCGATGACTACTCTAGAATGATGACTGTGATGTTTCATAAGGAAAAATATGATGCATTTCAAAATTTTACATGACATTTGGCTAGAATTGAAAAGGAAACATGTAAAATCTTGAGGTGTCTAAGACCTGATAGAGGAGGTGAATTCATATATGAGGAATTCAACACATTCTCCAATGATAGTGGAATCAAGAGACAAATCTCTGCAATGAGGACCCCTCCACAAAATTGTATAGTTGAAAGGAGGAATAGATCCATCATGGACTATGCTAGGACATTGATGATGGAGAAGAATGTTGCACCAAAACATTGGAGAGAATTTTTAAGTATTGCAGTTTATACCTTGAACATAGTACAAGTCAAGAAAGATACAAATATTACACCTTTTGACTTATGGTATGGATATGCACCTAATGTGAAATATTTCAAAGTCTTTGGAAGGAAATGATATATATTGAAAGATAATAGACATGAAAAACTTGATGCAAAAAGTGATGAAGGCATATTCCTAGCATATTCTTGGTAGAGGGAATACGTGAGGGGGGGGGGGGGGGGGGGGGGGCGGGGAGGGGGGTGAATCAATATTCTACAAACTTCAGCACAAAATTGGATATTATTAAACATAACCATGCAATAAGATAACTTATAAGACCATATTTTGTTAACTAGGGAAACCTTAGCCAAGGGAAAACTCCGGTGGGGATGGTACCCACAAAATGATCCACTAATCAAAAGTATATGGTTAAAGATATTGACCCGTTTAGGAGTCTATTACATGTATATTGTGTCTTGGTCCTTGTTAGAGGACTTAGGCTTTGTTAGAATCCTCACCCTGTTAGGAGTTGGTACATGTACATATACAAAATGATGTACACGCTAAGCCCGCTGCCTAAACATGTAACTTACAATGCAATTCCTTGATACAAAATGATAGATACAATAACCTCTTGCTTGTCGTTGATATCTTCAATATCATATGTCGCTTCTCTTCACAAAATTTGCAATCCTTTGATCAAACATTAGAATTCACATCACATAAAGTTTGCATAGTCTTCATATGAAGCACACTTTACTTCGCGTATTGTAATTTGCCTTTATACCCTTATAATAATAAATTATAGTCCAGTCAACCTTCAAGCTTTTACACGCTTGGCAAAATACAAAACTAACTCTTGC
This sequence comes from Cupressus sempervirens, assembly GCA_028749045.1. NCBI lineage: Eukaryota > Viridiplantae > Streptophyta > Pinopsida > Cupressales > Cupressaceae > Cupressus > Cupressus sempervirens. Next base: position 376,474,055 of record CM053784.1, on the reverse strand, counting down.
CCTCTTAGGGTTAACCTCTAGGATATTGTTCCTAATTATTCAAGTAATTATTTTGTAAATAAAATAATTCCTTAACTCATAATTGCCCATTTTCTATTATGCTATGTTCCTATTTGTATACCATCACAATTGGTAAAACTGTCATCTCTTCTTTCACATTGACTTGCGCACTTACACATGTCATCCTGGCACTCTGTACTATTTGTAGCTAACTGTGTACGTGCTTGAACTATCTCAGTCATCCATGCATATTGAAACTATCTCTATCCTACTAGATAAACTATCTTGTACTTAGACAATTTTCAAGTCTAATTGTAGAATCATCATCTACACATAATGCCTTCTTCATACAAGGTACATGTTGCCATAAATGAAAATTCTAACTCTTTTACAACTTATGCTACTTAGCCAAATCTCCAAAAATCTCTTCCTTTGGCATTGATGGCAACATATGGGAAAATTGGCCAAGTCCCAAAATATTGATCAAAAACTTGGCCTTTACGAAATTCACAAAACTTTAAAATTTATGGATCATCATATTTTATAACCATCTTTTCCTTATGTCTCCTATTACATTTTAATTCATATTAGACTATAATACTTCGCATAAATACTGCTTCCCCTTTCTAAATACATTATACTATTACTCCTCTTTACTTTATACAATTTTTCTACATTACTCCCCCTTTGACATCAATGACAAAGGTGTCAAAATCTATATACAGGTCAAAGTTTTAAATCTTACACCTCTATATCGGGCTAATAGGCATGTGATACAATCATCAAATCTTGTCTTCAAACTCTTAAAGTTCTTTTCCCATGAATCTTTGACTTCCTATGATATGTTGACTAGAGCGCATAACCCATAGGATGTTATTTCAACCGCATTCAAGTACGAGTAGACAAACTTTTCAAAAGATGGCTTAACTTTCAAACATTGTTTCACTTGCTGCTCAAGTGTACTTATCTTCAAAGAAAAATGTTCTCTCAGAAGTGAGAACCTCTCCATTTTCCTTTCTCTATTCACTTCTTATAGACTTATCTCATCATAAGTCTTCCCTATCTATGCCTCAATGTCTTCAATCTTCTTATCTGGATGTTGAAGCTGATTTACTAGTGCTTGTAACTCATCATGCTTACTCTTCAACCCATCTTTGTTGTCCTTGTTGAACTTGAAATACATTGCACATTTGGCATATAATGCCTTGCCTTCTTCCTCATATCTTCTTAGCTCCTTGATGCATGTATCAAGATCTCCTAAGTCATTTATGATGTTTTGACATACAATGTCAAACATTTGAGCATTATGCTTTTTCTAAGATTGTATTGCTGCCACATCAGACAAACTTGTGAATTCAACATCAAAAGATTGGATTAAATTTTTTTTCTCTATCTTCTAGATCAACATCTATCAGCTTTACAATTAAGGTGCCATGCATCTTCTTTATAACATCCATTGGAGATCTCTGTAAGCTTTTCATCTTTATGTTTTTATCAATGATTTTCCTTAAAGATGAGATCAACTCAGTTTGATCATAATCATCATATCCTATCAAGGCTATAAGAGTAAGGGGTGTCCAAGATGGGCTAGGTACACTGACCTTCTTCTCTTCTTCCTCTTTCTCCCCCTCCTCTTCTTTCCTTTTCCTTTCTTCTTCTTCTTCCTTATCCTTTATTTGTTCTTCTTCCTTCCTTTTCTTTCCATATTTCTCTTTCTTCTTTTCCTCCTCTTCCTTCTTTTTCTTCTCTTCCTCTTCCTTCTTTTTCTTTTGTTCCTTTTCCTTCATTTTCTTCTCTTCTATTTTTCTTTGTTCCTCTTCTACCTTTTTCTTCCTATTCTCTTCCTCCTTACTATTTTCCTCTTCTTTTTATGTTTTATCTTATCTTATCTTGTCATCTCTTATCTATCGAATGCACTAATTTTGCTTGGTATTAGAATGATTCCTGATTGTCTCACTTGGTCATAAAATTATTTTTTCATAATAATAATTTATGTTTTAAATTAGATATCACAGATCTACCCTCCACAATATTATTTTGGCTGAGTTGGAGCTCACCCATTTAGGCTTGCAACCATTTTTGACATGATTTAGTCTCTCCACCATCTTTGTGGTTTTGCAAACTCAGCTGGAGGCCAACACAGATACCCTTACTTAGCCTATTGCTTCTTAATTGCTATTACATACTCCAATCCAACCACTAGAGCCCGTTGTTGGTATACTCAGGCTACTATCCTGTTGAGTTCAGTTGGGATCGACATCGACCGTCTCCTTCCATACAAGTAGACACTCCTATTCATCTACTTCCCTCTTGATAGGAGTTGAATGGGCATGCCCGACTTGACATTTACAGACAATATATCATATGGACCTGGGTGGATCCTCCAGGGGGACTACGTCCGAGGATGACTTTCTACACCGAGCACTTCTTAGATATTCGGGATGGGATTATTGTTCACCTTGAGTACTTACACAGATACTGGACACACACCTTGCGTATCTCCCTTGGCTCCTTCAAGGTGGGCTTGCACAAACTTCGGATCTAGGTCAATCACCATGTTGGTAGAGAGGATTAGGTGTGCACACTTTGTACCTTAGCTAAGGTAGAGCCTGAGACTCATTTTCTTTTCAGATGCCCCATATACTACGAGATTAGAGGGAGATTTTACTATTTGTTTAGAGATTACAGATCCCTCTTGAATTTTTTTAGGTACACTGATTAGCGTTGAATTGCACTCTATCTCTGTGAGTCCTTGCAGCTTTGTGATCATACTTTACAATTTTCATCTCCCAGGAGTTAAGCCCAAACACAACTTATTATGACCTTCTTCTTGCCCTTAACTTCGATTTAGGGTGTGAAGCATCTATACAGTTTTCTTAATACGGGTCATTCCAAATCTGTGAGACCCCATAAGGGATGTCTTTGCCAGCAACACTCCTCTCGTAGCACTCAACTTCATCACAGTGCTTCTAGTAGCCACACTGATAAGTCGCTGTTGGACTTTTTCCCTACGAGGAAAGATACCTAATCTTTTCTGTGATGTCACCTATTTCTTCTTCTTTTGTTGTACTTGTTCTTTTATGGACATCATTTGGTGCTCCATTTTTCTTCTACTTTCTTGGTGTAAGCTTCCAATCCCATAGACCCTCATTGTGGTCTTTTGTTGGACATTAATAATATTATCTTATCTTCCAACCTTTTCTTTTCTTATTCTTTCTTTTCTTTATCTTCTTCCTCTAAACTGGTATAGCTGGTCAATTTGTTAACAATATTTGTACCATAATCCTTATAAGAATCCTTAGAAGTGTCAATTGTGACACTTGTGCTATCAATTTGTATGGTTTTTGCTCCCACTATAACTTGTGGTGCCTCTGTTGTCACCGTTGAAGTCTTAGGAGTGTAAGTTTTCATCATGTTTATAGTTGCCTCAGTTTCTTGCTTGACTTCTTCATATTTACTTCCCGTGATCAATATAGCTCTAGTCTTGTTCCTTAGGAAAGGTTCAACACTTTGAATCTTATTCTTGAAGTGCTCTTCACTTTTCACCACACATACCTTTCTAATCATGTATTCTTTGATTTGTCTATCTTCGTCCTATACTCTCTTCTTTCTATTTATCAATTTATTATACAAATCATCAGGGATCTATTCCTTAATGTCTTCAAACTTTTTCTTATTCAAAATCATGTATCTTATAAAACTTATTTAGCTAAACAAAATTGCCTTCATTTGTTATGGCATTGTTTGTCTTTTCAATCTTAGGCTTCCAAGCCTTTTTTCCTGTGCTCACAATTTCTATTTTATTTTCTATTGTCTTCTTAGGCTCTATTTGACTTTGCATATTCTTACTAGGCACACTAGACATTAATTCCTTTTGCCACCTTTCAGGTCCTGTAGCCATAACTTTCATTCTTTTCCTTTTAGGGGAATTAGGAGATTCTTATTTTACTTCAACTAGTCTGACTGATTTGCTCTTGGATTTAATTATCTCCACTTCTTCTTCTTTTGATAACTTAGTAAGTGGAATGATGAGTGTAATTGGTACTTGTTGTGCAAGTACTACATATGATGCTATATGTGTTGTTGTAACTGGTGTGGCCACTGTCACTCCTTCATATGGTCCTGCAGTTGCTAATGGTGTCACATGCATTAATCCCTGTTAACTAATTTGTTTCATACCTATCATTGTCTGCCTTACTGCACTTATTTCTTCTCCAGACATGCCTGCCTACTACATATATTTCCTCATTATTGTTTCAACTTTATTCTAGACTATCTTCTCAATCCTTGCTAGGCTAGTTGATTGCATCAACTCTTCATAGATTCCAATTCTGTCAAACTCCTCATCCTTGTCTAACTCAAGGATATCCTTGAGATATCCTTTTGTTTCCTTTGTTGTGACCTCATAACCCAAAGGTTCAACATATAACACTCCAGGATCTATTGCCTCAATATAGCTAGAATCAATGTCTACCATAAAGAAAATGTCTTCTTTGAACTTCTTTGTCATAGAGGGTGGGATTCTGAATCACTCCCTCATCTCATTCTGAAAGGTCTTTATTATAAGATCTGTGCTATTTCCAATTTCTTCAATAGGATGTCTTGAGTGCATCTCAGTTATCTTCTCTATGTTGAACTTGTCACTGCTTAGTAACTCTTCCATTGACATGAAGGGAAATATTTTCATTTGTTGGAAAAACATATGTGTGATCAGTGATTGGAATCTGAATTGGCTCTTTTTATCTTCTCCAAGTTCTCTATTAACTGTACTCTGAGGATCTCATTCAAATTCTCTCTCTCTCTCTCTCTCTCTCTCTCTCTCTCTCTCTCTCTCTCTCTCTCTCTCTCTCTCTCTCTCTCTCTCTTTCTCTCTACACAAATATTATAGTCTACTTGAATGAAACCAACTTCCATATCATCTTCTTTAGAGATATAACATATCTTGGTGGCAATAATTCTACTCATGAACCTCACATCCTCCTCCTTGATCTTGTTGATCACTATTCATCTACCATTGTATAAAGACTAGGTGTTGTCTAGGACTATTTTCTTAACATTTTTCTCATTAATTGGTATGTTTCCTTCATTACACAAACCAATGACCTCATGAATCAAGTTTGTTGAGATTTCTATAGCATTATCTCCTACCCAAAATTTTCCATCATGATTTTGGCCCAGTATAACTTTTGTCCATTCTTCATTATCAAACTCATAATAAAATAGAAATTTTACCAAATCATTGTCCTTCAAATGTTCAAATCCTTTCTTAAAACTCATAGCTTGATTATATATCAAACTAAATTCCTTGGAAACATTTTCTTCACCAACTAATGCAAACTTGATCCTAAGGTAACTGCTTATGTCTTCTACATAAATGACGTTTTCCAAAAAAATTGAAAACGCAAAACTAGGGTCATCTATTAGGGGTTTAACAAGATTTATCTTAGGCTTAGGTATTGCTTCATCTTCTATATCATGTATCAAAGAATTTTTCATTTTCACATTGAAATTTGTAACCCAATTAACTACTCAAATTCTTTCATAAAGAGAAATACCTTGATTCAACACATATCTAGGGCTTCTTTTAGTTTGCACTTGAAAACACTTCAATTCTTCTTCAATTCGTTGTCACTTTTCTCTTAACTATTTATTAACACTTCACATGATCAAATGATACATAAAATCTTGTTCTTATGGATTATATCTTACCAAAGCAATCTTTGCATTAAATGCACAAATATGCAATTCATGAAAAGTTATTTTTGATTACTGCTAAAATTATTTTCTTTTGAAAATACACATCTCCAAATGACATGTACACTTAACCATAGCTTGGAATCATCATGTACTACCTCATATTAATTGTGCAACTCTTAAATCAATCTCTAACTTTAAGTTTATCTTTCTTGTACTTGATCTTCAAATAGAAAGGTGCTTAGTTCAAATAGGATGAATCACATATAATAGAAGACTTCAATCTTTCACCAAGTGCATCAAAATACTATTCTTCCAATGCTATATGTGAACTTGATGGATCTTTTTATTTGACAAATACCTCTTTGAATTCTTCTACATGTTCTCTCAACTCATCTTTCTGACTATTATTGCTATTATAATTCTTGCTAACATATATGTTATTTTTCCTTCTGTTGATTTTCCTCATGTCCATTCTACAAAATCTTGCTATATGACTAATTTTTTTGCATAACTGACATACTGGTGCATTGCTTCTTTGAATAGGTCTAGACTGGTTAGCTAGTGCTCAACAATTTCTAGCAATATGTCCAAAGTTGTTACATTTTAAATACACAGTGTTGCTCTTTGTTCCATTTGTTCTTTCATTTGATCTCCTTCTTTCACTACCTGCAGGGTTAGTATTTCTATACATTCTACTATTGCTATTATTACATCTATCAAATTTAGGCTTCTTACACTTAATTTCTTTATGACCAAAACCATGACAACTATAACAATAAAAATTAGTAATAGGTTTGAATGACTTACCTGTACATTTTGTCTTCATATAACTAACTTCATTACATATAAAACATCTACCTTTAAATTTGTACCTTACTTCTTTAGGTGATTCAACTTGCTCAGTTGTCTTTGGTTCATTAACTTTCTCAAGTTGACTTGCTTGTTCAACTTCTTTTGGCGTATCTTTAGATTGACTTGATTCAATCTAATTTTTCTCATCTATCTTATGTTCAGGATGTTTAACAATTGGATCTGGTTCTTTTCTTGTTTCTGATTTCTTTCCTAACTTTTCTCCAATAAAATATCCAAGATCAATCTTAGCATAAAATGGTCTTTGAAAATATAGTTGCTCATCAATTTTCTCACTACTAGAATATAACTTTTCTAATTGTTGCTTAGTCTGGGTTAACTCTCCTTTCACAATAGTTTTTTACTTTTCAAGTTTTGCACATTCTAACTTGATTGATTCATGTTTAGATGTCACTTTTTGTAAATGAGATCTTAGATCTGCATTCTTAGATTTCAGATCTGACTCATCTTTTTTATCATCTGTCTTCAAACATAGCTTTAGTTCAATGATCTTCAACTTATGTTTCAAAATCTCATTTTATTTCTTGAATCTTGATACTTAATCACTATCTTTTGTCGGGTCTTTAGATTCCTTTCTGGATTTGAGATGATTGGTCTTATTGTTCAATTTCCCAATATAGTCATTTGCATCTTTATATCTCTCTTTTAGGTTATCTCTTTCTTCAATAAGAATATCAATTTGGTCAAGAGTTTCTTCAAGGTTCTTCTGTTATTGTACAATATCCATAGGGATCTTACTCAAGTTTGTAAGCCTCTTCTAAGTAACTGTGCTCTAATACCAATTGTTAGAAATAGGGAATATTGAGAGGGGGGGCGAGGGGGGTGTGTGAATCAGTATTTTACAAACTTTATCCCAAAACCGGATATTATTAATTACCTTATAACTTGTATATGAAATCAAACTAATTATATTGAACAATAAGCATAACCATGAAATAAGAGAACTCATAACACCATATTTTGCTAACTATGGAAACCCTGGCCAAGGGAAAACCCTGACGTGGATGGTACCCACAAAATGATCCACTAATCAAAAGTATTTGGTTAAAGATATTGACCCTGTTAGGAGTCTATTACATGCATATAGTGTCTCAACCCTTGTTAGAGGACTTAGGCCTTGTTAGAAGTCTCAAACCTGTTAGGAGTTTCTTCAATCATGTTAGGAGTTGGTACATATACATATACAAAATGATGTACACATTGAGCCCATTGCCAAAACATGTAACTTACAATGCAATTCCTTGATAGAAAAAGATAGATACAATAACCTCTTGCTTGCTACTGATATCTTCAATATCTGATATGTCACTTGTTGCTCTTCACAAAATTCACAATCCTTTGATCAAAAATTAGAAATTTCATCACATAAAGTTTGCATAGTGTTCATAAGAAGCACACTTTACTTCGTATATTGTAATCTGCCTTTATACCCTTACAATTTACAAATTACTGTCCAGTCAAACTTCAAACTTTTATATGTTTGGAAAAATACAAAAATAACTCTTTCCCTCTTAGGGTTAACATCTAGGATGTCATCCCTAATTATTCAAGGAATTATTTTGGAAACAAAATAATTCTTTAACTCATAATTATCTATTTTCTATTGTGTTCTGTTCTTGTCTAAATAGTTCCGTAATTGATAAAATTGTCATATCTTCTTCCATACTGACCATACTGACTCACGTACTTACACACTTCATCTTGACACTATGTATTGTTTTTACTTAACTACACACATACCCAAATTATCTCAGTTATCCATACATGTCAAAATTGTCTCTATTCTGCCAAACTATCTTGTACTTAAACAAATTTCAAGTCTAACTGTAGAATCTTCTTCTGCACATAATGCCTTATTTATACAAGGTATATGTTTCCATAAATAAAAAATCTAACTATTTTAAATATTATCCTACTTTTCAAATTGCCAACAATTCAACTAAAATAAAAGAATATATGTATTTGAATTCTAATACTAACAAAGTTGTGGACAGTCCAAATGTGAAAGTTGATGAATATGCAGAAAAGAATGAAGTTGAATGTAAGAAGGAACCTGAAGATTATAGAAATTTCACATACATTAATGAAGGATAGACCAACACTTTACCTGAACTTGAGAAGAAAGTTTCCAAGAAGCAGCAACCATTCAATGTCAAGTTACAACAACAGTGTGCCAAGCGTTTGGAAGAGCATGCCCACCATCAAAGAGTGATTTCCAAACAACCAGAAGAACAAGATGAGATAAAAGAAGTGTTACTTGAATATAACCTACAAGATGAACCTGAAGAATAAGTGAGAAGACCTAAGCCTACACTAGAAAAATATGTGAGAAGACATCATGCACCGGATCAAATCATTGGAGACAAAGATTCATGAGTTATGATAAGAAAAAGACTAAGGAGTGATTGATGCCTACTTTGTGAATTTGATCCTACATCAGTAAAGCAAAGGATGCTTTGGATAATGAACATTGGATTCAAGAAATGAATGAAGAGATTGAGAAAATAGAGAAGAAAAAAACTTGGTCATTGGTACCTAGACCAGAGGACCAAAATGTTATTGGAACAAAGCGAGTATTTAGAAATAAGCTGAATGAGAAAGGTGATGTCACAAGAAAAAAAAAACCAAGACTAGTTTGTAAGGGATATGCACAAGAAGAAGGTATTGAACATGGGGAAACTTTTGTTCCTGTTGCAATATTAGGAGTGAGAACTCTACTTGCATATGCTACTTAAAAAGGATTCAAAGTATGCCAAATGGATGTCAAGTTTGCATTTTTGAATGCTATTCTAGAAGATAAAGTCTATGTTGAACAACCTAAAAGATTTGTTGATCCAAACAAAAGTGATATGGTTTATAAGTTGCACAAAGCATTGGATGGATTGAAACAAGTCCCTAGAGTGTTGTATGAAAGGTTGCACACATAGTTGGTGAACATTGGTTTTACATGGACTACTGATAATGGAAATCTATACTTGAAGAATGAATCTAAAAAAGGGACACTATTAGGTGAGATATTTGTGGATGATATCATATTTGGAGGAAAAGATTCATTGTGTAAATCATTTGTAGAAGAAATGAGGTAAGAGTTTGAGATGTTTATGATTGGAGAGTTCAAATTTTTTGTTGGCCTATAAGTCTATTAAATTTAAGAAAGGTATCTGCATTATACAATCAAATTATATTATCGATATATTGAAAACTTTTGGTACGGAAGACTCAAGACTAGTTGGAACACCCATGGCTACTAGACATAAAATTATAAAGAATGATGAATTTGCTGATGTAAATCAAACCTTGTATAGATCAATGATTGGAAAAATATAATATGTTGTCCATAGATGACCAGATATTGTACTACCGATTGGGATTGTTGCCATATTTTTTGCAAATATTAAGGAGAATCACATGATGGATGTGAAAAGAATATGACTATATTACAAAAAGAATGATAAGTTTGAACTGAAAGTGTATATTGATGCAGACTGGGCTATAAATGTTGATGATAGAAAGAGTACAATACGTGGAGCTTTCTTTCTCGGAAAGAGACTAGTTTTATGGACAAGCAAGAAGAATAATTACATCTCTCAATCTATGGTAGAAGTTGAATATGTAGCAACATTAGTTACTTGTTCTAACATAGTGTGGATTAAGAAATTGTTGAAAGGAATGAAAGAAGAGATCACTGAATTAGTTATTATATTATATAATAACATGAGTACTATAAACATATCTAAAATCCATGTGATGCACACCAAGAATAAGCACATTGCTATCAAGTATCATTACTTGAGAGAGTTGGTACAAGACAAAACAATTATATTGGAGTATGTGAATGCAAAAGGACAGCTAGCTGATATATTCACAAAAACTTTACCTAAGGATTCTCATGAATATCTAAGAGGTAAATTGGGGTTGATTCCCCTATCTAAAGCTACTTAAGCTTAGATGGAGCTCTGCATCAAAGGTTTTGATCATAATAGCTTACAAATTGATGTAGAAGGTCACAAATTAGGACCTTCCAAAAGCTATGGAGAGATAAGCACAAGATGTTGAATCGGTCATAAGCAAGATGATAGAGAAAGAACCTAGTATAAATAATTGACAAAGAGATATCTACATGTTGAAGATGTATGAGATAGAGTTTACTAGAGATGTTAAAGTCTTTGGCATTGGTGTCAAAGAGGGAGAGATTGTCTAAAAAATTACCAATAGAGATGAGAAGTCAAGTAGTTAGAGAGGGAGAGTTTATACAGTTACCATGAGAAGTAAGAGAAAAGAGGGAAATATTATCAGATGTCTATGTAGTATAATGAGAAAGAGAGAGGGATTATGCAACAACTACCATAGAAGAAGATATATATCAAGGAAGGAGTTCATGTTCTGATATGTAGTTATTAGATGTTACCATTGATGTCTAGAAGTTTTGCATGTCAGAGTTACACTAAATGAGAATAAAAAAGAAACTAAAAGTTGAGATCAAAAAGATTTTTGGGCACTAAGATGAGAACCAGAATGCAACAAAGGATATAATGAAGATTTGTTACTGAACACATAGGGAGTTGATTGATGCAAGTCAAGTGTTTTGGATTGTATGGTAACTAGAGGTGGTGTCATCAATGCCAAAGAGGGAGATTGTTGAAAACTGTAATTGGAACAATTTTTATGTTGTCATTGATATCAAACGTTATTGGTGAGACAGTTGCTACCTGAGTAGAGTTCCATATGAAGATGATTTATGAAGAGGATTTGAGAAGAAGAGATAACAAGAAGACTTAGTGAAAATTTTGAGTTATGTGGAACTACAATGGGTGCTTGAACAATTGGACCTTGACAAGATATTTTGTTTTTTATAGTTGAAATGAAGCCTAGTAGAGATGATCAATGAAGGACCAAATGCATAGGCTAAACTGAGGTAAAAAGTAGAATACTAAGGAACTTATAGTTGAAGTTGATTTGTGCTAGCGTCGACCAAGTGAACAGTCAACCACCACTAAAGATTGAGTATCATAAAAGATAGATCGAGTGAAGATAGTGTAAGCTGAGCAAGAGAGTTAACAATGATTGAGTTCTTTAGTGATGACCAAGGTTGAGGAACACAATATTGACCAAGTGTCAATATGTTTTATTTTGTAAAGGAATTGAGATTCCTAGTTGACACAACTAAATGTTTGGATTAGTCAAAGTGTGTGAAGGATAAGTATTAATGAGTTGGAGTATTTAATATTTGAGAAATTATGTTTTAGCATTTCTAGGTTGGAATTCAAAGAGAAGTTTTGAGAAGTATCTAGAAGAAGAAGGAAGAAATAAAATGATGCAAGGATTCAATGAATTTGACCTAACCTTAAGATCAATGGTGATGTTTAAGCGAAAAAAGATCAAAGCTACTTATTGAATGAGGCATAAGGATTAACCTAATAGAGGTAAGAAATTGTTGATTTTGTTGACTGGTGAACTTGACTAGAATGCTGAAAAGGGGTAGAGCTAAGGAGAAGAGTGATTTCTTGAAGGATTTTCAAAGAAGATCAGAGATAGTGATGGAGACATAAATGGAGTTCATTCAATGATCTAGTAGATGAGCTACATTATGATTTGTATTTGCAAAGTGAGTTATATTTATCAGATCAACCTATTGTTATTTTCTAACCATTGTATTAGTTAAAATCCTTTAATTAAGGTTGAACTAACATTCATTTGTAAATCCTTTAATCAAGGTGACATTCTAATGGAATGTTCTTAAGTCCTCTAACAAGGACACTCTTAATAGGGTGATTAAATCCTTTAATAGGGTCATACCTAGTAGTGTGTATTGAAACCTTTAATAGGGTTGGCTCCTAACAGAGCTCACTTCAGAAGAGTGAAAAATTGGTGACATGTAATTGGTGGTTTTTCCCAAATCGAGTTTCCATGTTAAATCCTAGTGTCTTACTTGTGTGAATGATGTTTGAGATGTTGTATTGTTTAATGTTTTACATTTTACAACTAGGTTATTTTTGGGATAGTGGATTGAAAGTTTATGTTATTGATAAGTTTCTATAGAGACCGAGTGGACTAAAGAATATATCTAATTGAGTGGACTAAATAATAGATCTAATTTGTTTGAATTATTCAAAAGTTTTATTGGTACATCTGGACTTGAGGATAACTGATTAACCAACCCCCCCACTCCCCCTCAATTATTCTAAATCATTCTAACAACTTCATTAGTATACTTATAGTGTAGGAAAAGATGATCACTAGATTCATTGCGATTCTTGCAAAGCATGCATTTTTTCACAAATAGGAAACCCTTTTTGTTTATATTATCTTTTTTTTTTTAAAGAGGGGTAAATGCTTTGACCTGGAGCTATGAACCAATGAGGCCACAAACAGGGGACTTCATCCCCATGAGATTTGAACCTTGATGGAAAGGATAACAACACAACAACTTAACCATCACAACATGCCACTATTGGCTTTTTGTTTATATTATCAATAGTCAAGATTCTTTCAGGATAAACCATCCACTAAAAACAATTTATTTTTGGAATAAGCTTAGGATTCCAAACATGATGCCATAGATCTTTATTATCATTGTAATTCTCAATAGCTTAAAAATAAGCACTGATAAAGAATATTGTAGGCAAGAAAAAATTCCAAAACCTTTTGGCACTTCTATTTCTTTTGAATATCTCATACAACAGGAGACAATATTTAAGCCTTCTCACATCCTAAGTGCTAACCTATCCTCTTTTCTAATAATTTCATTGTTACCATTTCGTAGAACTTCAAAGCCCTTCGAAGAGCTTTATCATTATTCTATTGAATATAGTCATCCACATCACAACCTAGCTCCTATGACAATCATGTTCTAATATAAAGAGAGTGACATAGATCTAAAGATCCTTATCCATTGCCCATAACTTGTAAAAGAAGACGGTATTACTTCCATTACCAATAACTTTCTTGTTCCCTTTCCTAAGATTTTTTTTTTGAATTTTGGATACTCTTCCAAAGAGGAGAGAAAATGATCAAATCTTGAGAAAAGAGGAATGAATTCTTAGTGTTTTCATTCATATACTTAACACATAGTATAGAGACCTAGTCTTTATCACCTTTCATGAAGTTCCATCCAATGTTTTCTATTTGGGCCTTATTATTTTTAATTCTTCTAACCCCAAGGCCACCCTGATATTTAGGCCTACAAACCTTAGCCCAACCAACCAAGGAAAGCCTATGCTTTTCCTCTATTCTCGATGAAAGAAATGACCATTGGATTTTCTTAATAGAGTTAATGATTAGGGTGGAGATAAGAAATAAGGAAAGGATAAAGCCTAGGATACTTTGCAGGCCAAATTTCAACAATTGGATTTTTCCTCCTAGACTGATTCCCCTTCCACCCAACCATCTTTTTCTATAACTGTTTGATAAGATGATTCCAATAATTAATTTGCAAAGATTTAGCAAAAAGGGTAAGTACCAAGTACATATTAGTTAGGGCAACAATGTTGTAATTGAGGATGTTAGAGTTCTTTTGGTTCAGAGCCATTGAAAAAATACAACTTACTCTTAGTGTAATTAATCTGTTGGCCTAAGATAGAAGTGTAGATATTAATATTTCTTTCCCATCACTTAACCTCCAAGACATAAGCTTCTCCAAACAAGACTATGTCATCAAAAAACTATTGGTGGGTGGATTCAAAGGAAAATAGGTAGCACATTTCATTCCCCTAAGAGACTGATTATCCCTTGGGCTTTTGATATTCTTGCCAAGTACTTCAGCTATTAGAATAAAAAGATAAGGAGACATAGGGTTTCCTTATCACATACCTTTTGAGTAAAGAAGAAGCCAAAAGGGGAACTATTCACCATGACAAAGAACTTTGTGGTTTAAAAACAATCCATTTAAGTTTCAAGAGTTTCCCTTTAAAACCAAATTCCATCAAAACATTTTCTAGGAACTTCCATTCTACACGATTGTAAGATTCTAGGTTAAGCATCATTCCGACACTTTTTTTGGAATCCATAGAATGGATGAGTTTATGAGATGATATTAAAATATCCAAAATATTTCTCCCTCCCATTAAGCCTTTTTGATTATAAGAAATAAGCTTATCTAGGACCTGTTTAAGCCTATTAACCATAATCTTAGATATAATTTTGTACATAGTGTTGCATAGGCTTATAGGTCTGAAATATTTTATAGACATAGGGTCTATAATTTTAGGTATCAAGAGAATGAAGGTGGATTTCTACCTCAATGTCACAAGTCTTGTCCTAAAACGATCACTCATAACATTGAAAACATCGTCTCCCACAATATCTCAAAGAAATTGGAAGAAGTCAGGGTGAACCCACCTAGGCCTTGGGATTTAGAACCATCAAAGGAGAGGAAAACAATTCATGATTTCGAATAAAGTAACCTTGCTAGAAAGGGATTTTTTGTGTTTATTAGTAATTTATTTGAAGGTACATCCAAGAGACCTTCTAAATCATTAAAGCCATTATACCCTCACTAATTTTGATATAAAATAAATTCACTGCAACACTAATTATATCATCTTTTTTTTCAACAAAAGACCCATCTTCAAAAGAAAATGAGCAAATCCTATTTCTACAATGGTGTTTAACAGTTTATTGATGAAATAGATAATTATTCCTACCACCATCAAGAACCCATTGAACCCTATATTTTTTTTTCTAGGAGACTTCTTCTTTCTTTCATATGGTGGCCTATTTGTCTCTTAGGTTTACTTCTTCTTGGAAAACCTCTAGGTCCTGACAACTCAATTCCATCCTTCCTCGAATGCTACTAAGTTGAGATATCAACTTATTTTTCCTTTAAAAAATATTCCCAAAATAAAATTCATTCAAAACTTTAACTTTATCTTTAATCAATTGTAATCTTCTACAAAATCTAATCATAGGGGTTTCACCAGTCTGAAATCCCCACCACCTTTCAACCAATCCATAGAAGAAAATGTAGTATATATTAAGAATGAAAACTCGATGTTGATGTATGGGGGAGACTATCTGATAGACAGAGAGATGATTGAGTGATCATATGTTGCATTCATGATAGTGCTTTTCATTGATGTCAACATACCAATTTTTTTGATAGTTTTGTTAGACTAGTAGAGGAAGATTCATTTGGTGAGGTTTGTGGTTAGAGATTTATGTTATGTGTAGTCAAAAGTATATTAAAGAATTTATTCTTATGCTATGTCTATGTTCATGGAAAGATAAAAAATATTTTTTGGAGAGTGCTCTTAGAGCAAGTTTTTGGTAATTATGATTATCTTTATGGCAAGGCTGAATATTGTTCAATAGGATTGGATTATGATAGAAGAAATGTTGAGGATTCTTTGGTTAACACGGCATAATCATATGTTCATTCTATGATGTGTTATGGTGTCTGTTCAACATGTTATTACTAGGAAGCTAACTATTGTTAATATCATTATGGAAGTGTTATTTGAAATGTAATGTGTAGTGTAATATTTTATTGTGGACCTATATTATTCATTATAAATTGAGAAAGATTCAAGGCCAACTCAATACTTGTTTTAGGAATTGGTATAAAGGAAAGTTTATTTTCCTTTTGGTGAAGTTTCCTTATGATCTAATGTGGATGGTCATTGCTTATGCAAGCTTGGATGTAATTTATGTATGCTTAGAGAAGAGATTGATGTTGAGGATGTACTGTAAGCTTTAGAGGAACTATAGTGACAAAGGATTTGATGTTTAGTTAGTTCAAGAACTTAGATATGTTATCGTAGAGATTATTTAGTGAAGATAATCTGCAAGCTATTTTAATAGTGGGTTTAGTTGTCTTCTTTTCAACTCCTTATAAGGTTGGGACAACTCTAAATAGAGTTGGAATCTTTTGATAGGGATTCAAAGTCTCCTAACATGGACTCATACATACTGATTATATTTCATTGGCTCCTAACATAGTCTAACCTTTCACAAATAAATTTTATATTAGTACATCATCTTGTCAGTGTCATTCCCATCAGGATTTTCCCTCTAATCAAGGGCTTCCCTAGTTAACAAATCTGGTGTTGTTGTGCATGGTTATCTTTCTATGGTTAGTGCATCTTTTAAGTACATGTTTCAAATTTGATATATATATATATATATATATATATATATATATATATATAAAGCACATAATTGATTCATCACACCCCTCCCCCCAGTTTTCTTGGTGGACTTTACTTTCTTATAATTGGTATCAAAGAATCAAGTCCTTGAAGGAAAAGTATAACTCCTTGAGGAGATCTATGACTTCTTACTTCAGAAAAGAAATTCTGAATTTTGATGGAGTAAGTTATAACAGTTGGAAGGAGAAGATGAATATTCATTTGATGTGCATGGGTCTAGAATTTTGGCTAGTTACACTCAAGAGGGAAAATATAATAGATGAAGAAAAGTGTGATTCCTATTAATAGGAGGATAAATATCTATTCATCAAAAAAATTCTTGCTAAAGAGGCACTATCATTAGCTCTTCCATAATCAAAATAAGAGAAGGTTAAAACTTTAAATTTTGCACATGAAATTTTGATTAAATTACAAATTATATTTTAAGGTGGTGAGTATGCAAAGATGTCATATATATATATATGTGTGTGTGTGTGTGTGTGTGTGTGTGTGTGTGTGTGTGAGTGAGTGTGTGTGTGTGTGTGTGTATTTTGAAAGTGCTAAAATGCAGGAAAATAAAACTATAAGAGGATACTTTAGTAGGATATATGTGATTGTTGCAGGAATTAGAAGTTGTAGTGGAACTAAATTAGAAAATGAGATTGTATGGAATATTTTGAAAACCTTGACACTTACTTATCATAAGAAGGCACATATGATTGCAAAAGTTATTCTGCACACACCTAACATTGCCAAAGAAAATCTTCTTGGAAAGTTACAGGCATCTAAATTATGAATTATATAGAATAAAGGATTATCTAGACTTGAGACTTCTTTCAACACACAAAGAGATAGACCTTCACTTACAAGAAGTGTGAGTACAAACAAAGATTATGATAGAGTAAAGCAAGAAGAAGACAAGAATATTGGTGAAGGGCTTGCATTTCTTATGAAGAGAGAACCTAAATGTAAGAAAATTCTTGTTTGTTGGACATGTAAGGAACTTGGTAATTATTCATTCAATTTTCCTAAGGGAGAAAGGAAGAACAAGCTTAGGAATCCTTACAAATCTAGAATTAAAAAAGATTGCTTCTTTATTAATGAAGATAATGGACTTGATTTTAAGATGGTAAAATTCCTAGATGATAGTGACGATGAGATAGGATTTGTTTTTATTAAGGAAGAAAGCCCTAAAAGAAATAAAGTAAGTAAGAGAAGAAAAAGATTTAGTATCACACGTGGAGAAGAAAAAGTCTAATTGAATTATAGATAGTAGATGCTCTCATCATATGATTAAAGATATTAACAATTTTTTTGAATTTAATAGCTATAATGGAGGAATAGTTGGAGTATAATGCAACATGTCACATCAAAGGAGAAGGATCTATTATACTTGATGGAAAGACTAACGCTGAGGATGTTTACTTCATGGATGGATTGAAACATAATATTTTAAGTGTTTGATATATTTTTGACAAGGGATATCAATGTTAGTTTACAAAGAAGATTTGTATAATCAAAGACAAAAATGGAACTGTTACCAATCTAACATACCTTTTAAATTGTTATGTTTTACACTAAACTGATTATATTTTAACTGCTGACTAAATGTGTTTAGCTACTGAGAGTATATAGTACAGAACGAAAAGAATGCAACAATCAAAGTACAGGAAGCATAAGAAAGCGAAATGATCACTTTTTTAGGATACAAGTACCAAAAAATAATACTTTTTACTCAAGTATTCAAAAAAATATTTTTTACAAAGTGTTCATATTTACTCAGTACTTGAATACAATGCATTCATATATTACTAGTGCTCTCAGCTCCTAACATAAATATCTGAATTAAACACATTGTACAAACAAAAAAGTACTGAAAAAGAGATAGAAAGGAAAGATATGCATTGCCTGAATGGAAAGTTGTTGCGTTGAACGCTGAAGGGTTGATCTCGCATCTCCATCCGAGAGTAAAACCTACAAAAAAATAAGTAAAGAAATGGATTAGTTCATACGAACTGAGCAATGAAAGACTTTCCCATCATCTATACTCTGCTGTTTATACAACATGATTATTCAGATAAATATGCTAAAAGGCAAGAAAGCAAGAACAATCCGAAGAAGATAAAACCTGTTTTTACTAATGAGTTTGTTCCATGTGCAGATATAGGTATGAAGACTTGAGGCTATAGAAGGATCATGCGTAAGTTACATGCATGAAGCCTTTTGGCTGAGATTGTTTGGGCAAAGACAGAAGATATTGAAGACATTGAGGAGATCATAGAAAGGATGTGCATAAGTTACAAGCACGAAACTTTCTGGTCAAATCAAAGAGGGGCGAAGACAAAAGACTTTGAGGAGATCATTGAAGGAACACACATACATTACAAGCGTGGAACCTTTTAGTTGAATCATGTAACAACATATTACGAGAGGAGACTGTCGAGGGGGCATACATAAGTTTCAGGTATGGGACCTTCCGGTCAAATCATGGAGGACATGTTACGATAGTAGTCTTAGGCTAAAGGAGTTTCAATTACTTTTGCAAGTATATTTCAGCATATATCAAGAAAGTTTAGGTTCAATCAGTCACAAGGTAAATTATAATTAATTATCAGTGCCAAATCAATGGGAAAAAGAAAGAAAATCTGCTACAGGAAAATATAATTCAGATAAACAGGAGTATCAACATCAGTTAAATCATTAATGCTTACTATTGAGCAGACTGGTAGAGGAATTACAGTAACGAAAAAATAGAATTTTGATGGAAAAGAACAATATTTTTATGCTGCATTTCTTTGGTAATATATGACATATCAAACTTCTATGAGAAAAGTACAGAGGCAAGAATTCATGATATTCATCTTATTCATGTACTGCATGTTCGTCAAGTCATGATCGAATTTATAGAAGAATGCAACAGTAAGTGACTAATGTTCGGCTATAACAATGAATAAGACAAGGAGCATCAGCAAGATTAGTTTTCATGAGAAGCTAATCACAAAACTCTCTTATATCGAATGGCATGTTTAAGCAAAAAGAACAACTATAAAGATTAAATGATTTACATGTTCATTTTAATCATACAAGTCTAAAAGTATAGATTTAGCTAAAGCTTCACATCTAAGGTACATGTTAGAAGAGTGCCACAGTTATATGAAATCAGGGTTTGAATTTAAGGAAAGATGGTATTTTATGCAAGTAAAATATCTAGCTACAGTAATGTGTGGAAGAAACAGTAACACATTCAAATGCATACAACAAGATAACATCAGGTAAATCACATTGCTGATTCAGTAACTCAAGAAATACAAAATGAGATACCATTAAATCAAAAGGGTTTGGATCAACTGGATTCAGCTGAAGAGTAAAACGTTACAGTCATTATGTTCAAAAATATTTTCAATCTTATGTACATGGTATAATGTTTGGAAATCCTTTTGAAGTAGCAAACAGTATTGTTGATTAAGGAGCATGTAACAGAGCATAACCAAGATTTCCTCAGGATGACATAACAAATATCATAGTCCAATCTAGATCTATATGTTTTAAGGTAACAACAATAAGAGAACTTTAGATTATTGATCTTTTCAAATACATACAGTAAAAGAGTATGCATTTATCAAAAAACCCTCAAGAGAAATGCCTAAAGGAACAATTATTTCTATAACCCAAAAGAGAAATAGTTAACCATTCTTTATGATTCATATACCCCAAGGTGAATGAGTGAAGCTCACAGCAGTTCGTACCCAATCAAAGAAGAAAAGATAACATTTACAACAAGGTTCAAATCTTTAGAATGGGGCCATTAAATGGAGTTTTCATAGCATGTTCTAAAGAAACAGCAAGGTAAATTCATACACATCATCAAATTTATTACCAAATGGAGTCAAAAATCACAGAGAATATGCAAACCGATATGTAAATTTTATTGGTATTATCTCAAGTATTGCTTCATATTCATAACATCATATTAAAAAAGCTCTTACCAGTAAGGAACCATGTTCAGATCTGTAAGTAAAGTGGCATCTACGGTGAACGTATTGCCATAAAAGGAGAGGTCGTCTAGCACAGAGAAAAATCTCAAACACCCATGGCGTCTAGAAACAAGAGATGGCAGTATAACCAGCTAAAATCAAAAGCCACTCACACATGAATAAACCCTTCCAACAACATAAAGAAGCCATTTATAACACATGAAATCTCAGAGAAGCTCAGAACCCGTAGCTGAGTTCATTAAAAAAATATGGCGTCCAAGTGAAGAGGAAGATCAACAAATATCACCATAGTAAAACTCATGGCCATGCAGCAAATAAAATTCATGCTCTTCATAAAGACGTCTTCAACAATAGAGCAGTCAGCAAACAAAAATCTGCCCAGCAAAGACAAAAATTGCAAACTTCATACAGCCGCAGCTATGGTTTGAAGAAGCCCTCATTTCTTGCTCTCACGCAAGATACAAAATGCAAACTAAGTCATCAAACTTTCCTCTTTGCATGATAAAGATCCAATTAAATTCCATTCAATGAAATTTCAAATCTGTGAGTGGGAGTCGAGTTTTTATGTATGCTATTTTTATATATAAGAGTTGGATATTATTGCCAAATTCTATTTTTACTTAGTTTTGCATGTATTAAATGAATTGCACTTTGATCATTTAATATATATGAAACTAGTAAAAATAATGTTGTATCATTTATATTAATACTAATATGTTTAAAATTAACAAAATAGAATGTTAATTATTAAAGCATACTAGTATTAGTATAAATAAAAGAGTTAAAAAAAATAGTTTCCATTATAATATTAATTTAATATTAACGTGTTCATTTTAAATGATAAATGACAAGAATAAACACGATAATATTAAATTAATATAATAAAATAAGCTTCAATTGTAAAATTAATATATGAAGTGGTCGCAATTATAAGGCCATTGATTTTATTAATTATTTAATGGAAATTACAAGAGTTTTAAGTATCTTTTATGCCTAAATGCAAGGAGAAAAGGTTGGAAGGAACATTCAATTAACATGGGATATTCATTGAGGCCAAGTTTAGTTCTAGTTTCACATGCAGATTTATGGGTTATTTGATGATATTTTTAGTAGTCCATGGAGCAACGATGATCAGTTATGCATGTAGTTCAGATTGAGGGCTTATTTTATGCATATATTGCATAATTAGGAGTAGTTTTACATGCTATTTTTGAGGGTTATTCAGTTTATCTGAGTTTGAGTTTTTGTGCATGATTTTGGAGAGTTAAAGGCAGTTTTGAGTTATCCAGCAGTTGTGCAGGTGATTGAGTGTAGTATTCAGAGGCTCCTTCATAGTTTTCACCATTTTTGGTGATTTTTCCTAAGTATAATTTTGGAATCCGAGTTAGGGTTATTCTTCTATATATTGTACTTTCACCTCATTATGAGGGACCTTCTTTCGAATTCAGATTTTTTTTGTAGACTGCAGATTTTGAGTTGATTGTAAGGGCACTTGTGACAGAGATTTTTTTAGCATTGGTTATAGAGATACAACGATTCCTTATTATAGATTCTTGTGCAATTTTGTGAATTCCTTGCTTTAATGTTGTGTTCACCTTCATTATAGTTACATTCCTAGTTGCAGATTTAAATCGTGATACATGTGATTGCAGGTCTATATTTGTGATTATTGTTTTCTTGCAGAAAATTGGTGAAACTTAGGTATCCCTTTCAAAGCAGGAGATCCCTATCCTTATATAGGAACACTATTGTGATTACGTGATTGTCTGATATTGTGGATCAATTTTTTTTTTGTAGTTTGTGCTGAAGTAATCAAAATTACATTCATAACCATTGGTGTATCACCTCACTTAGATTAGTTTTTAAATCATTCATTCAATCATTTCTTACCCTTATCTCGAGTACAAATTTAGGCTTAGGTGATCACAACTTAGGAACCGGCCTAGCTTCCGGAGATTCTTCTCTCGTTTTAGGACAACCCACCACCCGAGAGAGTTTCCGTTGTTTCACAGGATAGCTTGATTCTACATCTTGCTAAAGGCGCAAAATCCTACGTGACAACAGTTTTCTGGCACGCCCGGTGGGACTACAAACTGCTTCACAGTTCTCTGATTTTCAAGATTTTACTGCTGTTTTGGTGTGAACGGCAATATTTCAGCCTTTTTGAAGGTATTTTTATTAACACCTGGCGACTCTATGTTTAAGGTTTATCGCAGATTCAGTTGCAGTTTGGTGATTTTTTAATGAGAAGAGCTCCAAGAAGGACAACAAGAGGAAGAAGAACACCAACAGTTTCAAGGGGGAGATCAGTTTCACCATCCGGATCAGATTTTTTAGCATTTGAATATCCTATAATTGAAGAACAGCTAACAAATTCTGAAGAATTCGCAATAGTTATTAAAGATATTGGTTTTCCTAAAGACTTAAGTGTTCGAGATCATTCTAAATCTGAAGGACCCATTTTTGAGCCATTATCAAGGGACCAATTTGTATTTTTAGCATCTATAAGTAGTGCTACAGCTGCTGTTACAAAATTGAAAACATATCAGCGAAAGATAAGTCAACCTATCCGACCTTCATTACCATTTTCGGCACAACAACAAGTACCATCAGTTCATCAAATGGCTCAAAATTTGCCATTTGTAGCTTTAAATGCTGGCAACCCCTTGCAGATTGCTGTCCATCATGATATTCCACCAGCAACATTAAAAAGTGTACCATATTTTACTGGTGAAAATCATGTTTCAGCTATGGAACATATTAAGGATATTGCTACCCTTTGTGGATTACACCAAGTTCAGCATGAAGATGTGGCCTTGAAGTTATTAGCTGCGTCTTTTAGAGGTAAAGCATTAATTTGGTTTAGAAGTCTTGCAGTAAATTCAATTGATACATGGGACACATTGGGAAGCTTGTTAATCAGCGAATTCGAAGATAAGTCTGATAATCTTTCTTTGGTTGAACAATTGACTACCATTAAGAGGCATCCTAATGAGCATATTTCTGATTTTAATTTTCGTTTTCAGAAAACTTGGGATAGAATACCGACAACTGTTAAGCCTTCTAATGATTATGCATATTTATTTTATTTAAAGGCTTTTAACAGTGATATTTCAGTTATGATACAATCTATGGGAGGGCGTACTTTGCCTGATGCATTTGATGTCGCTATAAGGGCTGAAAACAACTTAATACAAGCTGGTAAACTACCTCTGAGGCCTCCAATGCCTTATTCTGCGAAAATACAGCAGATTATACTAGCTATTATACCACCATTGGCTGTAATTCTGCCAATGCCAACATTACTAGCATTCAATGTGCAGGTTGTAGCAGAAGAACATGCTGCTATAGCTCCTATTATATAGCTATAGGAGCAAAATCAGGGCTTAATTGAGAAAAGTGATAGTATGATGAAAACATTGCAGACTTATGGAAATGAGATAACAAATTTAAAGAGACAACAAGGTCAATATAATAAGCCTAATCAACCATCTTATCAGGAAAGTAGGCAATATAACCAAGCTTTAGGTTCAAATAAGCAAAGACAACCTCAAGGACAACAAAGGAATTACGACCAAAGGACCAATCAGCCATACAATTATGCGACTCCTAGCAATTCAAAGGAATTGGTAGTTGTTCCTCAAAAAAACTACGCACATGACAAAGAATGGTGCAATACTTGCAACGCTGATCATTATTGGTTGGATTGTGCATATGCACTTGAGGCAAGAAAGTGAGGTCTTCTGAAAGAGCAACAGATTGCAAACCAAGGAGAGTTCCATTTTGAACAAGTGCAACAACAAGTACAACAACAAGGTAATTCTAATGCTACTTTGATGAATTTTACCAAAGATGAGGCTGTTATAGCAGAAAATTTTGATCAAAATTAGACTTGGAAGCATATATCAGCGGGAACAAGGTCAAAAGACCAAGCTGCAAATAATTTACAACAGCAAGTTGATGAATCAAAACAGCAGTAGGCCAATTCTGGTAACACTCAACCAGGACCATCAAGTGCACAAAAAATGTAGTATGTACCAAAAGGAAAACAAACTCAAGCACAAAAAATGAGCTTATAGCTATCAAAACAACGGAAAGAACCTGTTGTATCAAAGAATCAGTCAAAGGTTAGTACCCAAAATTTCAATATTGTGGAGCACTTGAAGAAAACTCATGTTCCTGTCTCTATGTGGGATGTTTTAGCACTCCCGGGTCAAAAAGACATGTTACAAGAAGCATTACATTCACTCACCTTGTCTAATAGTGCTCTGGCACAGCAAACCCCGACAGTTCTAATGGCTGCAAACATTAATAATTCACAACAGCCAGCCAAAATAGTCAAACCACCACCTTTTTATGTCACAGTTATAATTGGCAAATACCTGGTTCATAATTGCATGATAGATTCAGGTGCCACTAGCTCAATTATGCCAAAAAAGATAGTAGATCAGTTGGACCTTAAATATGAACCAATTGAAAAGGGGGTAGTGCAGCTGGACGGGACGACCATTGAGACAATTGGAGTTATAAGGAATATGGATCTGACCTTGCATACTTGTCCTAGTTTTTTGGTTCCCATGGATATATACATCATTGACCTACCTCCATATTTCTCCATATGTTTATCACGTGACTTTACAGCCAAAATAGGAGGTTATGTGTCTGCTGATTGGTCTCATATGCTTTTTCGCACTAGGTACGGAACTAAAGTAACAATTCCATTTGAACCTATTGCTAAGGATTGCCTCGAACTTAATGTTGCTGCTGAAAATAATACAACAGCTATTTTATTCGATCAAGAAGAAATTAATGTTGTTTATGAGTCTAAAACGCCCATAGATAATATTTCTGATGTATTGTTGGATGAATGGGCTGCTGAAGACGCTGAAATTTCAGAATCACAAGTTGAGGAACCAAGTTTAGGCAATTACGTTATTCATGAGACTACTGATTTTCTGCCAAATGTCATGAAAACTATAGATTTAAATACTAAACAGTAGGGTAATGAAGTATGGACATTGTTTTTTGATGGTTTGCGCAGCAAAATAGGTGTTGGAGGAGGTTGCATGCTGATTTCACCAGCAAATGTAAGGTATTACGCGTCTTTCAGGTTTACCTTCAGTTGTACCAATAATGTTGCTGAATATGAAGCATTCATAAATGGATTAAAATGGGCCATAAAAAGAGGTATCAACTGCTTACAAGTTTATGGTGATTCTGAACTGATTGTTAATCAAGTTAGGGGCATTCATGCCATCAAAAATGAATTGTTGAAAAGTTATAAGCATGTTGTTTGGGATTTAATTGAAGGTTTTGCAGCTCTTAATTTGTAATATGTTCCTAGAAATCAGAATAAACATGCTGACATATTGGTTGCAATTGGTGCACAATATGATATTCCTACTAAAATCAGCAAGAATAAAGGAGACAATCATGTAAAAGTGGTTGTTAGACCTACTGTACCCAACAACGCTGAAAGCTGGCAAGTATTTGATTCAGATCAGCATCTAGTAAATTTATAAGAGAAGAGGCAGAATTCGCTCAGTCAAACCAGCATAAGCTGCAGGACCAATATGAGGACCAGGTTATTCAGCTAAGAACCAATAAGCTGCCAAAAGGATTGGTTACTTTAGAGTCCATTTTTAACACTGATGACCAGCTGAGAAAAGACAAATCCAGTTTGAAAATTAAGGAGGAACACTATGAAGAAATCGAAGTTGCTAAAGGTAAAAAAATGAGACTAGGGAAGGTATGCACCCCTGAAGAAAAGCAGTATTTTGTCAATCTAACCAATGAATTTTAGGATGTCATTGCTTGGAGTTATGCAGATTTGAAAGGTTTCAATCCTGACATATGCCAGCATACCATTGATTTAGCTCCAGGGGCAAAACCAATCAGGCAAAAACAAAGACCAATTAATCCCAAGTTGGAACCCCTTATGATTAAGGAGCTGAATAAGTTAATAGAAAGCAAGATTATTTTTCCAATCAAGCATACCTCTTGGGTTTCAAACTTGGTTCCAGTAAGAAAGAAAAATGGTGAAATCAGGTTATGTGTTGATTTTCGTGACTTGAACCGAGCTTCATTGAAGGACAGACATC
The DNA here is from genome assembly GCA_028749045.1 of Cupressus sempervirens. Taxonomy (NCBI): domain Eukaryota; kingdom Viridiplantae; phylum Streptophyta; class Pinopsida; order Cupressales; family Cupressaceae; genus Cupressus; species Cupressus sempervirens. The sequence goes on along the minus strand of CM053784.1, from coordinate 376,447,268 downwards.
CTTTACCCTCAATGGAGCAAATCTTGCAGGTTGTTTCAGGTTCTGAGAGATTCTCATTGCTAGACGATTTTTCAGGATATAATCAAATCCTTGTCAAGGAAGAGGATAGGTATAAGACAACATTTACCACTAAATGGGGAATGATGGCGTATCAGAAGATGCCATTTGGTTTGTCAAACGTTGGTGCAACATTTCAAAAAGCCATGGATAAAGCCTTTTTAAATCTGATGTACATGTTTGCTCTTGTTTACCTTGATGACATTACTGTTTTCTCTAAAAGTGCAGCAGATCACTTTCAACATCTAAGGATAATATTTGAGAGATGTAGGGAATACGGTATTTCATTGAATCTCAAAAAGATTGTTTTTTTAGTTCATGAAGGCAAACTATTAGGATTTCTTGTTTCCAAGGAAGGTGTCACCATTGAACCAGAACGGGTAAGTGCTATTTTAGACTTACCGCTGCCAGCCCATAAGAAAGGACTGCAAATTTTCTTAGGTAAGATCAATATTCTGAGAAGATTCATTCCAAATATTGCTGAACTATTGATCCCATTAACAACTATGCTTAGAAAAGGCATGGTTTTCAGCTGGACTAAAGAAGGTAAGCGAAGTTTCGAACAAATTAAGGAAGCATTGGCTTCAGCTCCCACATTGTTAAATCCCAATTTTTTAAAAGGATTTCATTATATATGCTTACAGAAATAATGATAGCATCGCTGCCATGTTAGTACAACAGAACGATGAAGGCTTTGAACAACCATTAGCTTTTTTTAGCCAAGGACTAAAAGATTATGAATTGCATTACTCACTTGTAGAGAAGCACGTCCTTGCTGTCATAAGAAGTCTAAAAAAATTTAGACATATGCTTTCAAATAATAAAATACAGCTAATGGTTGCACACCCTTCAGTTAAAGATTTCTTGCTGAATAAAGACCTGAATACCAAAAGGGCTAGATGGATTACCAAAGCAATGGAATACGATATTGAAATCAAGGTCACCAAGTTGGTAAGAGGTAAAGGGCTATGTGAACAGCTTGCTGAAACAAGAAAGGATGAATTAAATGAAGGTTCAAATGCTATCCTAGTTCAGAAGGATGAAGAATAACTTACTATTCTAAGTGATCAAAATGATTGGATAGATGATATGATCAATTTCTTACAAACTGGACACTGTCTTGAAGGTTTAGATAGAGCCAAACGAAGGTATTTTAGGCTGCAAGCCATTCCTTATTGCTTGATGAATGGTATTTTATTTAAGAGAGATCTGCAGGGTGTATTGCTAAGATGTCTAAAACTAGATCAGATTGAGCACATTTTGCATCAATTTCATGCAGGACCAGCTGGAGGTCACTTCTCACCAAGATCCACAGCTCTTAAGGTGATGAAGGCAGGCTACTATTGGCCAAACGTATTCAAAGACGCACATCTTTGGGTAAGAAGATGCAAACAATGTGCAATTTTTGCAGGTAAAGAGAAGTTATCAGCGATGCCTTTAAAACCTATTCAAATGGACCAGCCATTCATGAAATGGGGTCTAGACTTCATTGGCGTCATTAACCCACCTTCAAGTGCAGGTCATAAATGGGTATTGACAGCCACAAATTATTTTACAAAATGGACTAAAGCAGTAGCCCTTAAAGATGCAAATGAGACTGTTGTTTTAAATTTTTACGAGGATTTAATTTGCAGATTTGGTGTACCAGATTCAATTATTTCAGATAACGCACTTGCTTTTACAAGAAATAAGATTGTTGAATGGGCTGTTAAGAATGGCATGTATCTAAATACTTCATCAAATTATTACCCACAGGGTAATGGGCAAGCTGAATCCACCAACAAGAATCTGATTCGCATCATAAAGAGAACATTAGAAGGGAATCAACGTTCTTGGCACGAGAAGTTAAAATCAGCACTGTGGGCTGATCGGATAACTTCCAAGAGATCAACTGGTATGTCTCCTTACATGCTGGTTTACGGTAAAGAAGCTAGATTACCAGTTTCGGTTGAGTTTCCAGCATTAGATTTTATGCATCAGTTAGATATGATTGATGAAAAACCAATGATGGTAAGGCTGGCCCAACTCAATGAACTAGAAGAGAAAAGAAAAGATGCTTTACGAACCATTGAGCATCATCAAGTTTAGATGAAGAAGACCTTTGACAAAAAGGCATCTCCAAAAGATTTCCAGCTGGGAGACTTAGTATTAAAATGGGATGAATTGAAAAGTAGGCCTGGAAAGCATTCGAAATTCGATGCCATGTGGGCTGGTTCGTGCATCATAACCGGAACCACACAAAATAATGCTTTCCATTTGTCTACACTTGAAGGAGAAGAGTTGAAAATCTCGGTTAATGGGATTCACCTCAAGCGATGCTTTTGAGGTATTTTTTCAGATTATAATAAGTGCTTTGGCACAGTAGAGTAGAGGCGTGATTTAATTTTAGATTTCAATAAAGTGCTGTTCCAACACGTTTAAATTCAAATTTCAGCATGTTAGTTGTTAGTAATAAAGCTGGAAACTACACCACATTATTATCAATCTGCCATCAGCACATGAGATACATATCATACAAAGCATGGAATGAATTCCAATGCTCTGAATCATACATACCTCATAAGTTCATGACAGGCTCATGATAACATGATGTAATTCCCAGCCGTTCAGCCATAAAGAAATCAGAAAAGCACTCAAGCACATTGCTGGTGTAGGTCTTTTTGGAATATTTTTCAGAACAACAACAAGTATACATTCTGGTTTTGAATAATGGTTAACTTGAATGAATATCTTACCACACAGCAGTAATATGATGTGTTATCCACCATCATACTAGACTGATATACCGCTGTGTATAACATAAAAATACTGAAAAAGGAGGAATGGTCACTCCAAGACAGCCGACATACTGCCCTAGTACAATCATAAACAACACACCACATTGCTGTTATGATGCAAGGTACACATTCAAGCTAATAATTCAAGTTTTATGGTAGTTTTTTCAATAAATTTTCAGTCAAATCTGAGAGGTGTCATAACAGCCAGCAGCTATCAATCTTCACAATCACAATACAATTATTATTGCAGAAAAGGGATCATAAAAGAAACACATTTTCCCCTATGATACAATTCTATCCTGGTTATAAAAAAGAATAGCTAAAAGATCCTATGACAGCAAACAGATCCACTTGAAAAAGTTCAGTTTTTAGTTTTCAGGTTCAGTTTTCAGTTTTCAATTCAGTAAGGTGCATTTATTTCAGCAAGTGTGTTTCAGTTTTCAGCAAGTGAGTTTCAGTTTTCAGAGTTTCAGTTTTTAAAGTTTTGAGAAGGTTCAGTTTTCTAAGTGCTGAAGATGACTCTATGCCCAATGGATTGACAAGACAACTGGTCTGTTACTATTTAGCAGGAAAACAACTCTGAGAGGTTGCCAAAAATGTTACCAATCTAACATACCTTTTAAATTGTTATGTTTTACGCTAAACTGATTATGTTTTAACTGCTAACTAAATGTGTTTAGCTACTGAGAGTATATAGTACAGAATGAAAAGAATGCAGCAATCAAAGTACAGGAAGCATAAGAAAGAGAAATGATCACTTTTTCAGGATACAAGTACCAAAAAATAATACTTTTTACTCAAGTATTCAAAAAAAATATTTTTTACAAAGTGTTCATATTTACTCAGTACTTGAATACAATGCATTCAGATATTACTAGTGCTCTCATCTCCTAACATAAATATCTGAATTAAACACATTGTACAAACATAAAAGTACTGAAAAAGAGATAGAAAGGAAAGACATCCATTGCTTGAATGGAAAGTTGTTGCGTTGAATGCTGAAGGGTTGATCCCGCATCTCCATCCAAGAGTAAAACCTGCAAAAAATAAGTAAAGAAATGGATCAGTTCATACGAACTGAGCAATGAAAGACTTTCCCATTATCTATACTCTGCTGTTTATACAAAATGATTATCCAGATAAATATGCTAAAAGGAAAGAAAGCAAGAACAATCCGAAGAAGATAAAACCTGTTTTTACTAATGAGTTTGTTCCATGTGCAGATACAGGTATGAAGACTTGAGGCTATAGAAGGATCATGTGTAAGTTACATGCATGAAGCCTTTTGGCTGAGATTGTTTGAGCAAAGACAAAAGATATTGAAGACATTCAGGAGATCATAGAAAGGACATGCATAAGTTACAAGCACAAAACTTTCTGGTCAAATCAAAGAGGGGCGAAGACAAAAGACTTTGAGGAGATCATTGAAAGAACACCCATACATTACAAGCGTGGAACCTTTTGGTTGAATCATGTAACAACATATTACAAGAGGAGACCGTCGAGGGGGCATACATAAGTTTCAGGTATGGGACCTTCCGGTCAAATCATGGAGGACATGTTAAGATAGTAGTCTTAGGCTAAAGGAGTTTCAATTACTTTTGCAAGTATATTTCAGCATATATCAAGAAAGTTTAGGTTCAATCAGTCACAAGGTAAATTATAATTAATTATTAGTGCCAAATCAATGGGAAAAAGAAAGGAAATTTGCTACAGGAAAATATAAAGCAGATAAATAGGAGTATCAACATCAGTTAAATCATTAATGCTTACTATTAAGCAGACTGGTAGAGGAATTACAGTAACGAAAAAATAGAATTTTGATGGAAAAGAACTGTATTTTTATGCTGCATTTCTTTGGTAATATATGACATATCAAACTTCTATGAGCAAAGTACAGAGGCAAGAATTCATGATATTCATTTTATTCATGTACTGCATGTTCGTCAAGTCATGATCGGATTTATAGAAGAATGCAACAGTAAGTGACTAATGTTCGGCTATAACAATGAATAAGACAAGGAGCATCAACAAGATTAGTTTTCATGAGAAGCTAATCACAAAAGTCTCTTATATTGAATGGCATGTTTAAGCAAAAAGAACAACTATAAAGATTAAATGATTTACATGTTCATTTTAATCATACAAGTCTAAAAGTATAGATTCAGATAAAGCTTCACATCTAAGGTACATGTTAGAAGAGTGCCACAGTTATATGAAATCAGGGTTTGAATTTAAGGAAAGATGGTATTTTATGCAAGTAAAATATCTAGCTACAGTAATGTGTGGAAGAAACAGTAACACATTCAAATGCATACAACAGGATAACATCAGGTAAATCACGTTGCTGATTCAGTAACTCAAGAAATACAAAATGAGATACCATTAAATCAAAAGGGTTTGGATCAACTGGATTCAGCTAAAGAGTAAAACATTACAGTCATTATGTTCAAAAATATTTTCAATCTTATGTACATGGTATAATGTTTGGAAATCCTTTTGAAGTAGCAAACAGTACTGTTGATTAAGGAGCATGTAACAGAGCATAACCAAGATTTCCTCAGGATGGCATAACAAATATCACAGTCCAATCCAGATCTATATTTTTTAAGGTAACATCAATAAGAGAACTTCAGATTATTGATCTTTTCAAATACATACAGTAAAAGAGTATGCATTTATCAAAAAACCCTCAAGAGAAATGCCTAAAGGAACAATTATTTCTATAACCCAAAAGAGAAATAGTTAACCATTCTTTATGATTCATATACCCCAAGGTGAATGAGTGAAGCTCACAACAGTTCGTACCCAATCAAAGAAGAAAAGATAACATTTACAACCGGGTTCAAATCTTTAGAATGGGGCCATTAAATGGAGTTTTCATAGCATGTTCTAAACAAACAACAAGGTAAATTCATACACAACATCAAATTTATTACCAACCGATATGTAAATTTTATTGGTATTATCTCAAGTATTGCTTCATATTCGTAACAACATATTAAAAAAGCTCTTACCAGTAAGGAACCATGTTCAGATCTGTAAGTAAAGTGGCATCTACGGTGAACGTATTGCCATAAAAGGAGAGGTCATCTAGCACAGAGAAAAATCTCAAACACCCATGGCGTCTAGAAACAAGAGATGGCAGTATAACCAGCTAAAATCAAAAGCTGCTCACACATGAATAAACCCTTCCAACAGCATAAAGAAGCCATTTATAACACATGAAATCTCAAAGAAGCTCATAACCCGCAGCCGAGTTCATTAAAAAAATATGGTGTCCAAGTGAAGAGGAAGATCAACAAATATCACCACAGTAAAACTCGTGGCCATGCAGCAAATAAAACTCATGCTCTTCATAAAGACGTCTTCAACAATAGAGCAGTCAGCAAAAAAAAATCTGCCCAGCAAAGACAAAAATCGCAAACTTCATACAGCCGCGGCTATGGTTTGAAGAAGCCCTCATTTCTTGCTCTCACGCAAGATACAAAATGCAAACTAAGTCATCAAACTTTCCTCTTTGCATGATAAAGATCCAATTAAACTCCATTCAATGAAATTTCAAATCCGTGAGTGGGAGTCAAGTTTTTATGTATGCTATTTTTATATATAAGAGTTGGATATTATTGCCAAATTCTATTTTTACTTAGTTTTGCATGTATTAAATGAATTACACTTTGATCATTTAATATATATGAAACTAGTAAAAATAATGTTGCATTATTTATATTAATACTAATATGTTTAAAATTAACAAAATAGAATGCTAATTATTAAAGCATACTAGTATTAGTATAAATAAAAGAGTTAAAAAAATAGTTTCCATTATAATATTAATTTAATATTAACGTGTTCATTGTAAATGATAAATGATAAGAATAAACACGATAATATTAAATTAATATAATAAAATAAGCTTCAATTGTAAAATTAATATATCAAGTGATCGCAATTATAAGGCCATTGATTTTATTAATTATTTAATATAAATTACAAGAGTTTTAAGTATCTTTTATGCCTAAATGCAAGGAGAAAAGGTTGGAAGGAACATTCAGTTAACATGGGGTATTCATTGAGGCCAAGTTCAGTTCTAGTTTTACATGCAGATTTATGGGTTATTTGATGATATTTTTAGTAGTCCATGGAGCAGCGATGATCAGTTATGCATGCAATTCAGATTGAGGGCTTATTTTATGCATATATTGCATAACTAGGAGTAGTTTTACATGCTATTTTTGAGGGTTATTCAGTTTATCCGAGTTTGAGTTTTTGTGCATGATTTTGGAGAGTTAAAGGCAGTTTTGAGTTATCCAATAGTTGTGCAGGTGATTGAGTGCAGTATTCAGAGGCTCCTTCATAGTTTTCACCATTTTTGGTGATTTTTCCTAAGCATAATTTTGGAATTCGAGTTAGGTTTATTCTTCTATATATTGTACTTTCACCTCATTATGAGGGACCTTCTTTCGAATTCAAATTTTTTTTGCAGACTACAGATTTTGAGTTGATTGTAAGGGCACTTGTGATAGAGATTTTTTTAGCATTGGTTATAGAGATACAACGATTCCTTATTATAGATTCTTGTGCAATTTTGTGAATTCCTTGCTTTAATGTTGTGTTTGCCTTCATTATAGTTACATTCCTAGTTGCAGATTTAAATCTTGATACATGTGATTGCAGGTCTATATTTGTGATTATTGTTTTCTTGCAGAAAATTGGTGAAACTTAGGTGTCCCTTTCAAAGCAGGAGATCCCTATCCTTATATAGGAACACTGTTGTGATTACGTGATTGTCTAATATTGTGGATCAATTGTTTTTTTTGTAGTTTGTGCTGGAGTAATCAAATTTACATTCATAACCATTGGTGTATCACCTCACTTAGATTAGTTTTTAAATCATTCATTCATTCATTTCTTACCCTTATCTCGAGTACAAATTTAGGGTTAGGTGATCACAACTTAGGAACCGGCCTAGCTTTCGAAGATTCTTCTCTCATTTTAGTACAACCCACCACCTGAGAGAGTTTCTGCTGTTTCACAGGATAGCTTGATTCTACATCTCGCTAAAGGCGCAAAATCCTACGTGACAATAGGAACACTAATTGGTACAGGTACAAGAACTAGAGTTAGCATTTTTCAGCTGAACCCTTCTAAGATTACATGTTCAGTTGCTAAAGTGGATGATAGTTGGTTATGGCATAAGAAATTTTGTCAGATTAACTTTGATAATATTTGAAGATCAGTATTATACTATCTTAAAATGGATGCCAAATTTTAAGACCTTTTAGCACCCTTTTCCATAGTTCCTCTCTTGGACCATAGATGGACTTCTGCTCAATGTCTCTTTTTCTCTTCTCCTCTTCCATTTCACCCTTCTTTTTCATCTCCCATTTTCTGACATGGTCTTCTAGGTGCCACTTTTCTACCCTTTTGGCCATATAAGTGTTTCATATCTACATCCGTATGGACCTTCTCAGGGCTTTTTATCTCTAGTCTTTGGGACTAGGTCAACCTAGGTTGACGTGGTCCTTTCTGATGCTTTTTCTCTCCATCCTCTAGGACTAGTTTGACCCAAGTTCACCTAGTCTAGGATGAGGTTAACCTAGGTCAACCTAGTTATTTTTAAGGCTTTTTTCCTCCATTTCCTAGGTCTGGGCTGACCTAGGTCACCCTAGTCTAGGACTAGGTTGACCTAAGTTGACCTGGTCCTTAATGAGTGTAAATTTCAAGGCCCAAAAGAGCTTGATTTTACCAATTGATTTTTCCTCTCCCCTGTTGGGCTGAAGTTAACTTTCCACTTAATAATCAGCCTAAAGTTAACTCTATACTTAATAATCATCCTACAATTAACTCTCCACTTAACTCTCAATCTATGGTTAACTCTCCATTTAACACTATGGATTAAGTTAGAATTTAATTTTTTTCCCACTAGGAAACTAGTATATATGAGGCTTAGAGGCTTAATTTTCACATCTCATCACATCAAGCATTCATAGTTCATGAAGCACTCAAGGAAATAAGTTCCAACATTCAAGCAAGCATGTTTTCTTCATGTATTCAAGGACTCTTTGTGGGCATTTCCTCTTCAAGATCTAGCCTCTTGTTAGCCATCAAAGGAGGAGATCTACATTGAGACATTCATTATCTTCTTCATTGATGCACATTTACATCCATGGCTCCATGATGTGGTTATGGTAGATCCATTGCAATTGTGGAGATATCCTACATCCTTAATATAACTGAATTCAAGATCTACAATACAACACATTTACATGCATTCAAGCAAGGTGAATCTTAACATTTATCTTTCTTCCTAGTTATTTACATTCACATTTCTCAATTGTGGTTAATTCCTTAACCTGGGGCTTGAACAAGGAAAGCCCTCATCAAACTCAAACCCCCAAACCTTTATTTTTTGTGTTGATTTACAAGTTGGGAGAAAAAAGAATTATAAATCTAGAACCTAAAGTTCAGAAGCTTTCTGGAGTCTTCAGTTTAAGGACCGTGGAATACGTCAACCTAGTTGTAGGATGTCTTTCCAAGTTGATCTAGTCCTTCATTCTTGGATTCTAGAGAGATTTCTAGGCTTTTTTCCTTTTGTCATTTTATTCCAAGAACCACAAACAAATATTTAGATATAGCTTAGATCTATGATGTTTGGAGCATGAATACATATTCCTCTACACATTTCAAGGTGAGTCTTATATATTCTATTTCCTTGCATATCTTTACCCTAGATTTGTATCTTAATTGGGATAATTGTATTCAGATAGCATCTAGATTTATATTTCCTAATCAATTAGTTCAATTTCACAATATCTAATCAAGAGCCTAAGATAGTGTATTTTTTTGTATTATGTTCCTCTTTACAACCCAGATTAGTATTACCACTCTTCTCCCTTTGGGTCCTAGCTAATCTAATTTGGATCATAAGTGGAATCATACTTGGAAATCCCTCTCTTTCCCTCACACACATGTTTTAAATGGCTCAGTGCCTTGTAAAGTGGAAGTCTACATCCCATCAAAGTACTTCCATTTTACCACTGAACAAGTACAATATATGTAGTAAGATATTTGTCCAAGATTGTGAAATCCTCTAACATGATTTGCAAAGAATGTGTGATGACAAAGTAGAAGAAAAGTTCACTACCAAGAAACATATTTACTACTATAACAAAGTTGAAGATTGTACACAAATTTGAGTGGCCCTACAAGAGCAAGAGCATTTCATGGTGAAAGGTACTTTGTGCTTCTTATTTATGATTTTGCTAGGGTGAGGTGGGTAGCATTTCTAAGAGAGAAGTCTAAATCTTTTGAGAATTTCAAGATATTTAAAAGTAGACTTGAGAATGAATCGGGTTTGAAGATTGAGTGTTTGAGATTAGATAGAGGAGGGGAATTTATTTCAAGTGAATTCAATATCTTTTTTGAGGATAATGGTATAAAGATATAAATTTTATCTCTTAAGACACCACAAAAAAAGGGATATCAGAAAGGAGGAACATGTTAGTAACTAAATCTAATAGAGAAATGATGTTTGAAAATAATGTATCACATATCTTTTGGAGAGAAGCACACTGTAGTATACACAAGAACATAGTAAAAGTTAGACAAGGCACCGGTAAGACATTGTATGAACTCTAGTTTGGACATACATCTACTATGAAATACTTTAGAATTTTTAGAAGTAAGTGTTATATTAAGAGAGATGATGATATTGGAAAGTTTGATTCTAGAAGTGATGAAGGTATGTTTTTTGGATATTCATTGAAGAGCAAAGCATATAGATGTTTTAATTAGAGATTGAAGACTATTGTTGAAAGTGCTAATGTGAGACTTGATGAAAAGTTTAGAATTCAAGAGAGGGTACTTTATTATGATCATGATAGGGAGACTAATTAATGACCTCATAAAAATGAAAATGTTGAGAAATAATTATTTTATAAAATTGACAATAATTTGTAGGCTAAATTATGAAGGGAAGAACCACGAGCTGAACCTAGATCATAAATCAGAATTGAGAAAGGAACACCTAAGATGAATGTTGCAAAGAATCACCCAGTAGATCAAATCACCGGGAGTGTAAACAAGGGAGTTATGACAAGAACAAATTTTAGTGAAGAATTATGTTTGATATCTAAAGTTGAACCTAAGAATGTAGATGAATCTTGTAAAGATGATTTTTGGATAAAAGTTATGAAAGAGGAATTAGAGCATGTAGAAAAGAAAAAAATTTGGGAATTGGTTCGTAGACCTAAAGAAAAGAATGTTATCAGAACTAAGTGGGTATTCAGAGGAAAGATGAATGAGAAAGGTGAAGTAGAAAGAAAAAAAGAAAGATTAGCATGCAAAGGTAATTTTCAACAAGAAGGAATTGATTTTTAATGAAAATTTGCACATGTTACTAGATTAGAGGTAGTTAGAAGGTTCTTGTCATATGTAGCTAACATATAAATCAAAGTTTATTAGATGGATGTTCAATAAGCTTTTATAAATTGAGAACTTGAAGAAGAGGTATACATTGAACAACCCGATAGTTTTCCTTTGACAAAAGAAAATGGTATGGCTTGCAGATTGAAGAAAGTATTGTATGAACTAAAATGAGCACCTAGATCTTGGTATGCAAGGTTGGACAAACATTTGATGCATTTTGGATTTGTGAAAGGTAATGCGGACAATAATTTGTAATTGAGGAAGAATGAAGATGGTTTGGCAATTATTGTAGTATATGTGGATGTCATTGTTTTTGAAGGCAACAATGAAGCTAGCAAGACATTTTTAGAAGAGATGAAGAAAGAATTTGAGATGAGTATGATTGGTGAGATGAAATACTTCTTATGATTACATATTGTTTAGAACAAGGATGACATTTTCATATCATAAGCTAAGTATCTTAAGGATCTTTTAACATGATTTGGATTGGAAAATTATAAACTTGTTGGAACACCTATGGTGATAGGATGTAAGTTATCAAGCAAAGATGTATCACCTAGTGCATTACAATAAAGTTATAGATCCATGATTGGAGGATTAAAATATTTGACACATACTAGACTTGATATAGCTTATGTAGTTGGCATTGTGGAAAGATTTCAAGGAAACCCTAAAGAGACACATCTTGTAGCAATAAAACAAATTTTAGATATTTGAAAGGAACTTCAGATTATGGGTTATGGTATGATAGATTACATGATTTCACATTATGTGGATATACTAATTTTTATTGGGTAGGAAGTGTAGATGAAAAAAAAAGCACTAGTAGTGGAGCATTTTTCTTAGGAGGAAGATTGGTTTCTTGGCTCAAGAAGAAACGTGATTGCATTTTACAAAGTATAGTAATGGAAAACTATGTAACAACAGTGAACAATTGTAATCATATAATTTGGATGAAACAAATGTTGAAGGATATTAGACTTGAGTTTACTGAGCCTATTATTATAAGTTGTGCTAACACAAGTATAGTTATCATGTCAAATAATCCAATATTACATTCAAAGACAAAGCACATTTTAATTAATTATCCCTTTTTGAGAGAAATGGTAGTAGTGGAAGAGATCATATTGGACTATGTTAGCAAAAAGGAGCAAATAGAAAACATATTCACAAAACCTTTGGCTAAGGATACATTTGAGTACTTGAGAGGTATGCTTAGATTCATGCCCCAACCTTCTTCAGAGTAGTTGATCTAGAGACTGCATTTGTCCAGTGTGAATCAAGGCACTATTCTTTTGTGTGGACTAGATACTTGATGCTTCTCCTATGGGGGAGTATCTATGTTTGAGATGAGTCATTAAGGACTCTTGGTAATACTATTCAATAGTTTCTTTGGACACTTAGTTGAGGTTTTTGCAGACTTTTTTGGAGATGATTGAACTTTGAGAATTAGCATAATGACACCCTTTTATCATTGATGTCAATGGGGTAGAGTAATACATGAAGAACACCTAAACTCCTTAAGGGAGAAATGAGCATTAGGGAGAGTAATGCATATTTATTTTTGATCAATAGGGGAGATATATACATTATGGTTGTAATTATAACATGAAAAAATCTTTACAACCTGTCTTTATGGGAAACATTATTGGGGAAGTAAAGGTAGATGAGGAAGAAACATATTTTGGTATTCATTGTACTTAGATGATTTTCATCTTTGTTTCCATCAATGCCAAAGGGGGAGATTGTTAAGAATGCATTCTTGATGTTGCAGTATGGGGGAGATTGAGTGTTTATGTGTTGCATTCATGACAATGTTTGTCATTGATTTCAACATGCCAATTTTTTTGATAGTTATGTTAGAATTGTAAAGGAAGATTCATTTGACAAGGTTTGTGATTAGAGAATTACATTATGCATAATAATATGTATATTTAGGAATGTTTTCTGATGATATGTCTATATTTGTAGAAAGATATTTTCAATTTTAATGAGTTACAAAATATTTTGTGGAGACTTCACTCAAAGTGAGTCTCTGGTAAAAAAATTCTCGTAATTATGTTGTATTTTTCTGGTAAGGCTGAAAATTGTTTAGTTGACTTGGATTATGATAGAAGACATGTTGAGGATTCTTTGGTTAACATGGCAGAATTAGATGTTCATTCAATGATGAGTTATGTTTTTTTTCCAACACATTATTCCCAAGAAGTCAACTATTATTAATATCATTATGGGAAGTGTTATTTGTAATGTGTAATGTAATATATTATTGTGGTCCAATATTATTCATTGTAAATTGAGAAAGACTCAAGGACAACTCAATACTTATTTTAGGACTTGGTATAAAGGAAAGTTCATTTTCCTTGTGGTTAAGTGTCCTTGTGATCTAGTGTGGATGGTTATTGATTATGCGAGCTTGGATGTGATTTATGTATGACTAGAGTAAGATTGATGTTGAGGATATACTACGTGCTTCAAAGAAATTGTATTGGAAAAGGAGTTGATGTTTAGTCAGTTAAAGAACTTGGATATGTTATCCTAAAGATTATTTAGTGAAGATAGTCTATAGGCTATTTGAACAATGAGTTCAATTGTCCTCTTTTCAACTCATAACAGGGTTGTCAAAACTCTCAACGAGGTTGGAATCTCCTAACATGAATTCAAAGTCTCCTAATAGGGAATCATATGTATTAATTGTATTTCATTGGATCCTAATAGATTCTATCCTTTCACAAAGAACTTTTATATTAGTAAATCATCTTGCGGGCATCAGTCCCACCAAGGTTTTCCCTCTAATCAAGGGTTCCCCTAGTTAAAAAATATGGTGTTGTTGTGCATGGGTATCTTTCTATGGTTGTTGCATATTTTAAGTACATGTTCCATATTTGATAAATTCAATAAAAGTTATTTTAAGCACATAACTAATTAACGCCCCCCCTCTCAATTATCTTGGTGGACTTTACTTTCTAATAGGATAGCAACATCATTCCAAATCTGAATGGGGCACTCCAAACCTTACCATTTTTTTAACTGAAAACAAGAGAGTAAGAAAACATTAGAAAAATAAATTATGAAGTGAGAACAATGAAATAAGGACCCAACAACCTTACATGGGTTCTACATAACAACCACCCCCCCCAGATGCGCCTGTTGACTCTAAGCTCTCCCAATCAATTCTTGACCAAAAAGAAAAGGATTTCTTTACAAACAATTGTAGGCTTATTTTATATTCTTGGATCAAAATGATGCCACTTGACTTTACTTCATAGCACATTTTAGCATATGTTGTTTGGTAGTGTTGTTTAGGTCTCTCAAGTTCCACGTTTTTATCTTCATAAGAAAACTTAATAAAATTTAAAATCCCCAATAGAACTATCTTTTAGAGTTAAACCTATACACCGACCCACCTCTAGATTCTTACTTTTTCATTTCCTATTATTTGTAAACTTATCCAAAGTTCTTTGGATACCACTAGAAACTTCCAACCCAACCTTCGTCTCCCTAAAATCTTTAGCAAAGAAACGATTTTTTCTTGGAATATTCCCAACATTTGGTTTTCTCTTTCCTTTCTTCCCACCTATCATTTTATAGTCAAGACCTTCCTTGGAGGAGGAATTCATGTTATCCGTAATAGCAAAAAATAAAATCACTAAAAGGTGAACTCTAAGGTCTTTAGGACTGCAAGGAAGGCGAGGAGGAGTAGATGAAAGATTACCCTCTAGAAAAATAACCTCTAACCCTAAGTGTAACTCTAGAAGAGAACCAAGGACTAGAGAGGCCACAAACACATCATTTCCCTTCAGATCATGGTTAACCTTGTTATAGTTAAGTTGAGCTACAACCTAATCTAGTTTATCTTGGAGGATAGGGGAAAGATTAACATGAACCAAGTGACACTTATCCTTTAGGATAGTACCACTAGGATGCTAATCCAACTCAACAACAAGGGGGCCCATCTTTCAAAGACATTCAGTGCACCCAAAGGAACCTTTAGCCCTAGGGCCAAAGTTGTCAAGGAAATCTCTTATCCATATAAGGTGGCTCTACTAGCTTAGAGAGAGGGTCAAATTTCTTAACCTTGCAAAAAATTCCAACCCAACCTCCATCTAAGTAAAGTATTTAGCAGAGAAGAGACCTTTTCCTGGACCAATCTCAACATCTAGTTTTTTCTTTCCCTTCTTCCCACCTACCATTTTCCAGTCAAGACCTTCTTCAAAAAAGGAATTCATGATATCCATAAAAAGAGAAAATCTAAGTAGTGAAAGGTGAGCTCTGAAGTCTTTAGGCCTAGCTAGAAGGCGAGGAAGAGTAGATGAAATATTTACCTCTATAGAAATATCCTCTAAACCCAAGTCCAACTTTGGAAGAGACCAAAGGACCAGAGAGGCCACAAATACACCATTTTCCTTGAGAGAATGGTTAATTTTCTTATGGTTAAGTTGAGCTACAATCCAATCTACTTTAGCCTGGTGGATAGGGGAAATCTCAACACAAACCAAGTGACACTCAAGCTTTAGGGTAGTACCACCAAGCTTTTGATCCAACTCAACAACAAGGGGGACCACCTCCAAAGAATTTTCAAAGATATTTAGTGCACCCAAAGGAACCTTTGGCCCTTAGGAAAAATTCATCAAGAGCACTCCCTTATCTATATGAGGTGGCTCTACTAGCTCAGAAAGAAAGTCAACTTTCTTAACCTTGCAAGAGTTATTCATGTGGTCATACTTCCTATAGGTCAGACAAAATAAATTTGTGTTCTCATATTCTAGGCCCTAGAGGTAGGAAGTGTACTTGGATTCTAACATGATTTAGGTGGGGAGTACATAATTAACTACCATACTGAAAAAAATCATAGAAAAAAGGAGTTGGGGTTTAGTTTACATAATATCCTCCATCACAAGAGGGGATCTAAAAGAGCCTACAATGCCTCTAAACACTTCATTATTCAAAAATTCTAGTGGGAGGCTCAGGAGGTAGACCCAAGTAGATGAAGAAGCCCTAGGTCAGAGAAAGGGTTAAGACTAGGTCTCCATTTACAAAGAGCCCAACTATTTTTCTTTTCTACCAAACATCCAAGGGCTATTATTGAGCACCAAAAGGAGGTCCCCCCTACTCACAAACCCAAACAAGAACATACCATGAGATAACACATTAATTTTCATGCTTCCCTTTAGGGTCTATGTGGTATCCCCCCATTTCCTTATTTGGTTAATCGAGGGTCTAAGAGTAAAAAATCCTCCTATAAAGGATAGTTCTATAGAACTAAACCTGTTAGCCATCAATTCAATAGGGACCTAAAAATTATTATCATTTATGGAAAAGGTAGCCCTAAAACTTTGTTTCACCAAAGGTGTTAGCATGAATGTAGATGGTATTCTTTTGGGGGAGTATCCTAAGTATTTTTAGAACACTTAGGGATATTTATAGCATGATTGAAATGCTATATTCATGACTTTTTTTGCCATTGATGTCAACATAGCATTATTTTTGTGAAGACTACCAGAGTAGCAGATAGAGAATGAGGTTGTACGTATTGTATATTGATGATCAGGTCAAGCACGTGTTAAGGATGTATTCTACATCGTATCCTAATGATGTGGATAAGTGCACATATAGAGAGTTAAAGACATGTAGAAGATATTATTGATTTACCAAGATATTAACCTAGAGAATAAGTAAGAGTTGAAACAACAACATCTACATCGAACAAGAATTTGATAAAGAATCGCCCTGCTAATTGGATCATTAGAAGAAAAGAAAAAAGAGTTGTGACAAGAAAAAAAGTACATGAAGAATCGTGTTTAATTTCTCAAGTTAAACCAAAGAATGTAGATGATGCATGCAAGGATGTTCATTGGATTCAAGAAATGAAGGAAGAACTAAATCCAATTGTGGAGAATGAAACATGGGAATTGATTCCTAGAACTAAAGACAAGAATGTTATAGGTTCTAAATGGGTATTCAAAAATAAGATGAATGAACAAGGTGAAGTTGTGAGGAATAAATAAATATTGGTATGCAAAGAATATTCATAGCAAAAGAGACATTTTCCCCTATTGCCAAAATGGAAGCAGTAAGAATGTTCTTGGCTTATGCAACAAGTAAGAAGTTTAAAGTGTATCAGATGGATGTAAAGTCAACATTTTTGAATGGAGAACTTGAAGAAGAAGTCTACATTGAGTGGTCCAAAGGATTTCCCTTGACAAAAGAAAAGGATATGGTATGCAAATTGAAGCAAGCATTGTATTGTCTAAAGCAAGCACCTAGAACTTGGTATGCAAGGTTGGAAAAATATTTGGCAAAATTGGGATTTGCTAAAGGTACAACAGATAGTATCTTATATTTGAAAGAAATTGAGAATAGATTATTGATCATTGTAATATTTATTGATGACATAATCTTTGGAGGTAATGATGAGGCAAGTGATAAATTTGCTGATGAAATGAAGAGTGAGTTTGAGATGAGTATGATTGGCGAGATGAAATTTTTCTTGGGTTTATAGATTGTATGAAATAGTGATGGTATCTTCTTATCAAAAGGTAAGTATTTGAAAGACTTATTGAAAATATTTGGATTAGAAAATTGTAAACATGTTGGTACACTTATGATAATTGATCACAAGTTATCTAGCAAAGATGAGATGCCTTCAATTGAGAAGAAGTATAGATCTATGATTGGAGGTTTGTAATATCTAACTCACAGCAGAAAAAATATAGAAAATGCAATTGGGATAGTGAAAAGATTGGAATCACATCATGCAACAGTAAAAAGAATATTAAGATATTTAAAGGGTACATTTGATTTTGGAATATACTATGATAGATCAAGTGATTTTACTTTTTGTGCTTATATTGATGTAGATTGGTCAGGTAGTATGGATGATAGAAAGAGAACTAGTGGTGGAGCATTTTTTCTTGGAGGAAGATTGGTTTCTTGGATAAGAAAGAAACATGATTTTATTTCATAGAGTACAATAGAAGTAGAGTATGCAACAATATCAAACAATTGTAATTAGATATTGTGGATGAAGTAGATGCTAAAGGATATTGGTATAGAGTTTTCATAACCTATTATCATACATTGTGATAACATAATTATAATAAGTATGTCTAAGAATATTATGTTGCATTCTAAGACTAAGCACACATCTATTAAGTATCATGTTTTGATAGAGAAAGTTGTAGAGAAAGAGATCAAATTGGAGTATGTAAGTAAAAAAGAGAAGATTGTAGATATCTTTATGAAGACATTGCCTAAAGATACATTTGAGTATTTGTGACATATACTTGGGGTTATGCCCCTGTCTACTTTTGGTACACTTATGATAACTGATCACAAGTTATCTAGCAAAGATGAGATGCCTTCAATTGAGAAGAAGTATAGATCTATGATTGGAGGTTTGTAATATCTAACTCACAACAGAACAAATATAGAAAATGCAATTGGGATAGTGAAAAGATTGGAATCACATCATGCAATAGTAAAAAGAATATTAAGATATTTAAAGGGTACATTTGATTTTGGAATATACTATGACAGATCAAGTGATTTTACTTTGTGTGCATATATTGATGTAGATTGGTCAGGTTGTATGGATGATAGAAAGAGAACTAGTGGTGGAGCATTTTTTCTTGGAGGAAGATTGGTTTCTTGGATAAGAAAGAAACATGATTGTATTTCAAAAAGTACAACAGAAGTAGAGTATGTAGCAGTATCAAACAATTGTAATTAGATCTTGTGGACAAGCAGATGCTGAAGGATATTGGTATAGAGTTTTCAGAACCTGTTATCATACATTGTGATAAAATAATTATAATAAGTATGTCTAAGAATATTGTGTTGCATTTTAAGACTAAGCGCACATCTATTAAGTATCATGTTTTGATAGAGAAAGTTATAGAGAAAGAGATCAAATTGGAGTATGTAAGTTAAAAAGAGAAGATTGTAGATATCTTTATGAAGACATTGCCTAAATATACATTCGAGTATTTGTGACGTATACTTGGGGTTATGCCCCTGTCTACTTTTGAGTAGATGATGCAAAGAACACAGCAGTCCAGTGGTATAGTGCACTATTTTTTGTCTAGATTGAATGTTGATGCTTCTTGTATGGAGGAGTAACCAAGATGAGAAGAGCCAACAAGGACTCTTGGTAATTGGTTTAGAATAGTTTCTTTGGACACTTAAGCTAATTGAAGACTTGGAGTAGACAATTGACATAATGAAGTCTTTTTCATTTATGTTAATGGGGGAGAAGTATACATGAAAATCATCTCCTATGATTGGGGGAGAATTGTCTCCTATGTATGGGGGATAAGTGTTATAATGGATGAGAGTGATTGATATCAATAGGAGAAACATTGAATGGGAGAGAAGTGTGAAGATTTATTATCATCCATAAAAGAATGAGAGTTGTTCTTGAGAGTTAGATTGTGAACAAATGATGTCGATCCTAAGAAAGCGGAAGCACATATAAAATAATATTCCAATGAGTTTCATATTTGATTGATGAAGAGGATTTGAAAACAAGAGAACAACAAAAACAACAACAAAAACAACAGAGGTTGATTTGAAATTCTTAGAACTTAAATTGTTTTTAATCTATGTTGCCATCAATGCCAAAGGGAGATTATTAGCATGAATGTTGATGGTATTCCTTTCGGAGAGTATCCTAAGCATTGCTAGAACACTTAGGGAGATTGTTATCATGATTGATATGTTGCATTCATGACTTAGTTTGCCATTGATTTCAACATAACATTGTTTATGTGAAGACTGGCAGAGTAGAAAATAGAGAATGAGATTGTATAGACTATGTATTAATGATCAGGTCAAGCGCATTTAAGGATGTATTCTATACTATATCCTGATGACATGGATAAGTGTGCATACAAAGAGTCGAAGACATGCAAAAGATATGTTTTATTTATAGAAGACAGTAAGTAGACAAAGTATCAGATGTGGTTTCCGATGATTTATTTGTATCTCTTTACTAAGATAGAATTGTGATGAGCGTAGTTAGATAATGACAATAGACAACTTAATGATGACATCCGCAAGTGCGCAAGGTCCAAGGTTGCACATGTGGAAGTTTGTAAAGACTGCGAGTTGAAAATGATTTGTAATTGCGAAAAGATGTAATGTTTTGTAATATCTTACTAAGGTCCTATTATAATTAATTGGGAAAGCCTCAACGTTGACTCAAGGAATTATTTTGAGGATAAGGTATAAAGGAAGGTTATTTTCTTTTCATAAATTGTGTGACTGTATTCGAGTAGGTGATATGTGAAGTATTCAGTAAATGTGAGTAAGAAATCCAAGGGATTATTGGATATGAAGTTGGTGATTTGGTATCAAGATCTGAAGAAGAATGGTTTGGTTGGAGGACAGAAAAGGATCTATACATTTCTATTATTCTACAGGGAATAATACAGAGATCAGTTGGACAATGAGTTCAATGATCTTACCCCTAAAGTTGTTTGGATTGTGGGTCCATCTGCCTTCTACAACTGCTAATAGGGTTGTAATCTCCTAACAGGGATTCAAAGTCTCCTAACAGGGACTGATATGTACTGAATGCATTTCATTGGATCCTAAAAGAGTCCATCCTCTAACAAGGAACATTTATATTATTAGATCATTTTGTGGGTACCATCCCCACCGAGGTTTTATCTCTGATCAAGGGTTTCCCTAGTTAACATATTTGGTGTTATTGTGTATGAGTATCTTCTTATGGTTTTTGATTATATTGTTCAAATTCTTAAGGATTAATAAGGTTGATAAATATTTTATTATTTGGATAACTAATTCACTCCCCTGTCACAATTATCTTGGTGGAATTTACTTTCTAACAAAAGGTTTAGCAGTGGGGCCAACCAGGTTCTTTGCAAATGAAGGCTTAGGGGAAGAGGGAAGACAAAGCTAATAAAACCTCCAAGTGCAGTTGAGGAGGGAAAATGAGAAACCCTAGAAGAAGACTACCCAATAGAAAGGAAGGGGTTAGAGTCTTAGAGGTGAGAAGAACAAGATCTTACGAGTTCATACCAGAAGCAGGGGGTTTCGGGGCAAGTAGAACAACAACCTGAGAACCCAAACCAACAACATGGGGTTCTAGAGAAACGCTAGGGGAAACCAAGATAAAGTTGAGAAGGGAGACACATGAAAAACATCCTAGGTCCCCAAGGGAATGATTTTTGGAAAAAAATAGGAGGCCATCAATGGGGGGTGGGTTAGGCCAGTAGGGGAACTATTCAATTGTTATGACAAGTAAAGACCAAGATTTTATTCGAAGGCCAATAAAATGAAGAAGTGATTGAATATGAAAGTAAGGGTCATTTGAACAAACTGTCTTCAGGGTAAAAATTCAACAACAAGAATATATAATCAATAATAATACAAAGCGTTAAAGTTTGGTGCATCAATGCAAGAGAAGTTTTGTCACTAGGACATATCAGTGATAACACATATTGTGAATAATGAAAGTAATAGTTAAAATAAAAGAGAAGCTTCAAATTGGAGACCCAATTTGAATGGTGGGATATTGGAGATGCATTGCATAGACTACAAAATCAATTATGATTTGATTATATTGAAAATGAAAGAAATATTCTTGTGGGCTTGATGGTAGGAATGAACCTATAGAGGGGATGTATTTGTTTGAAAGATAACGATAGAAGCCAAAAAATGTATCAAATACTAATGATATAGTGAAGATTGAAATGATATTAAATGGAGGAAAGGTGAAGTGTTGTCATCAAGTATTGAGATCTGCAGTGAAAAATTAATAAGATCATTCCAACTACATAATAATAATTCAGTCAGGATTGCCACACTAATAAAAGCATATATATTGGAACATAAAACCAACACAAAAAAGAAGAAGGAGACACATAAACATGAAGTAATTTTAAATGGTAAGCATCCATGATACAAAGAGCATAATGGAATGGTATTCAATATTTTTGTATAAAACAATCAGTGTTATGGAAGAAGAAACATTAACCTAGAAACAATAAATTTACAACACAAATTAGATGCATAGAAGTGCTGAGAAAAATAATGAAGAATAACAACACAATTGAAAATACACAGATATACATGGTAAAACCTTTGACAATATGTCAAGGAAACATCGACGGGGCAAGTATTGGTAATCTTATTGTAAGAGGAAAAACAATTTGCATCTGGAAACTTCTTAGCTACTACTGTAATATTTCTCTTCAAAACATATGATATGCCTTCACAAAGAAGAAAAGATATACAACCTCTTGAAGATAAGAGAAAAATATCAACATAGAATAAAACTGATTTATTCCTTTAAAAAACTTAAAGTCTCCTTTTGAAAATAAAAATTGTTCTTTTTCTAAAGTAGAGAAAGATTATTTTCACAATCTTGTTTTTCTACTTTTCTTCATTGTTGTCATTATCTAAAAATCTCCATCTTGGAAAAAATTTACCTAATACTTGCCCAAGCCCACGTATCACCATTTTTGCAAACCAAGAGAAGCCACATTTCACTTCAGCTTCTCTATTGACACTGGTTTAGTAAACATATCTACACAATATTTGGATGTATGGACTTTTCATGAGTTACCCACCTTCTTCAATAACATGTCTTAAAAAATGGCACTTAATCTTGATATGTTTAGTTTTACTATGATAATCAAGATTTTTAGCCAAATGGATAACACTTTGACTATCATAGAATATAATCACATTATCTTGCACTTTTACAAACTCACCCAAAAAACCCTTCAACCAAATTGCCTCTTTACATGCATGTGAGACAACCATATATTGTGCCTAAGTTGTATATTGAGCAACTGTCACTTGGAGCTTTGATTGCATCCAATTAAATGCTCCACCTACAAGAGTAAAGACATAACCTAATGTAGATCTCCTTTTGTCCAAATCACCTACAAAATTAGAATCAACATAACCGCACACTCAATTGCTACAACCATTATAGGTGATACAATAATTAGTTGTGCCTCTAAGATACTGAAGCCCCCATTTCACTTTTTCGCAATGCTTTTACTTGGATTTTCCATGTATCTACTGAAAACACCTACTACATGTGAAATATTTGGTAATGTACATACCATCACATACATTAAACTTCCAGCTACTATATTTTCATATGGTACATGATACATATAATCATTTTCTTCCTTAGTAGTAGGACATAAATTTGAAGAAATATTAGAATGGGAAGCCAAAGGGATATTAATAGGTTTCACAATTTGCATATCAAATCTGATGAGAATCTTCTCAACACATTTCTCTTGTGATAACCAAAACTTACCATGTTCCCTGTCTTTGTGTATTTCTATACCCAAGATTTTTTTTTCTCCTAGATCCTTCATTTCAAAAGTCATAGCCAACTGAACCTTCAACTTATTAATTTCACCCATGCTTTTACTTGCTACAAGCATATCATCAACATATAATACCAAGATAATGAATAAACCGTTTTCTAAAATTTTAAAGTAAACACAATGGTCATACTCACTTCTTACAAATATTTGGCTCACCATGAAGGAATCAAACTTCTTGTACCATTTCCTCGGTGACTACTTGAATCCATATAGTGACTTCTTAAGTTTGCAAACCATTTTTGTTGTTGTGATCTTGAACAAACCCTTCCAGCTGTTCCATATCTATATCTTTATCATTCATATATATATATATATATATATATATATATATATATATATATATATATATGTATGTATGTATACATGTGTCTATATACATACATATATGTATATATATGTATATCTATATCTATATCTACACACACACACACACACACACACACACACACACACACACACATATATATATACACATATACATATACATATATGTATATGTGTATGTGTATATGTATATGTGTGTGTGTGTGTGTGTGTGTGTGTGTATATATATGTATATGTATATATATATCCAAATCTCCATGTAGAAATGTTGTTTTAACATCTAGATTCTCTAACTCAAGATTAAGTAATGAAACTAATTCTAATACAATCTTAATACAAACAAGTTTAACAACTGATGAAAAAACATAAATCAATACCTTCTTTTTTAGAATATTCTTTTGCTACCAGCCTTGCCTTGCCTTGTGCCTTTCAATTTTATCATCAAAACCCTTCTTCAGTTTGTAGACCCACTTGTAACCAACAACCTTTTCACCCTTTGGAAGTTCTACCAAGTCTCATGTCTTATTCTTCTCTAAAGCATCTATTTAGCATTATTCATTACTTCTTGATAACCACTTGGTTCCCCCATCATTAGAAATCAAAGAAACAGATGAAATAAAATCACCATACCTTTTAGGAGGATTCTTGACTGGTCTAGATCTCCTAAGATATGGTTGTGGTATTTTCATAGTTTCTTGTATATTTTCTAAATCTGCACTTTCTTCTCCAAAAATAATTTTTTTGCTCTTTTTCTTCTATCAAAGGATGAGTTTCCGACTAAACTTGTTGATATTGTAGTACTTGTGCCTGTTCCAAAATATTTTCTACAAAATATGGTTTTGTTAGAGAGGATTCATCAAATAATACATCTCTTCTGATGATGACTTTGTGGGTAGTATGATCCTACAATCTATATTCCTTAACTTTATCGCCATAGCCAACAAATGAGTATTTCTTGGATTTGGTGTCCAACTTAGAACATAGTTTCCAATTGAACTTGTTGATATTGTAGTACTTGTGCCTGTTCCAAATTATTTTCTACAAAATATGATTTTGTTAGAGAGGATTCATCAAATAATACATCTCTTCTAATGATGACTTTGTGGGTAGTAGGATCCTGCAATCTATATTCCTTAACTCTATCACCATAGCCAACAAATGAGTATTTATTGGATTTTGTGTCTAACTTAGAATGTTGGTTCTTATAAAAAAGAGCATAAGCATCACAACCAAATATTTTTTAGATTTGAAAAATCATATGAATGACTTGTCCATACCTCTTCACGAATCTTGTAATCTATTACAATTGATGGTGACCAATTTACTAGATAACATGTTGCATTAACTTCTTCTGCCCACAACTCTTGCTACAATCTGGCATTACTAAGCATACTTCCTGCTCTCTCTAGAAGATTTGTATTCATGCGTTCAAAAACACCATTTTGTGAGGAGTGTAAATTATGTTTTATGCCTTATGATCCCAGCTTCCTTGCAATCATTTTCAAACTTTAAATATGTGAATTTATCTCTGATGTCAGTTCTCAAAAACTTGATTAAGCTATCTATACTCTTTTAAACCAAAAATCTAAATCATTTGAATGCACCAAACACATCATCTTTACTTTTAATAAAAAAAGATCCATACCTTTCTAGGGTAGTCATCTATAAATGTCACAAAATATGATGCTCCTCCAAAAGAAACTACAAGTGATGGACCCCAAACATCTACATGGATATAGTCTAGAATGCCTTTTCTTGAATGACTAATAGATTTAAACTTTTGTCTACATTGCTTCCCAAAGACACAATACTTGCAAAAATACAAATTCAAAGATTTTAATTTTGGAAGCAACTTACAATTTACTAGTAACTTTAGCCCTTTCTCGCTCATAAGACCCAATCGTTGATGTAATGAATGAGTAGATTCATCATTGTCCTTAGATACCACTGTCGCTTGACTTATATTTGTACTTCCTTCTAACCTAAAGGTTTACAAATTTTGTAGCCTTCATCATCACTAAAATCCCTTTAGACACTTTAGGACCTCCACCTTGACAAGTTTATAACCACCATAATCCAAAACATCGAAGGAAATTAAAATCTTTTCCAATTTTGATACATGTCTTACTCATGTTAATGTCTTTACAACACTATCAAACATATTGATTCTAATACTCCCAACCCCAACAATCTTACAAGAAGAATTGTTTCCCATTAATACAACATCTCCATCAATAGGATGGTAAGAAGAAAACCAACTCCTATGTTGACGCATGTAATTAGAAGCACCCGAATCTAAAATCAACCTATCTTGATGTTGTAAGATATTACAAATAGATAACACTTCATCAACCACATCTGAATTTGGCTCAGTTGGACGTGCTTTCTTTTTGGATTCATCACCCTCTTCCTTTCTTTTCCAACAATATTTCTTGAAATGTCCTACTTTATTGCAATACCAATATTGTCTCTTAGTCTTTTTTCCTCTTGACTTGGATATGGATTTATCTCTCAAACCTTCCCCCTTTTCTGTGGAACAACCTCTAGCTACCATTGCTTCTAGTGTGGAGGTTTCTATATTAGACTTCCTTTGCACCTCTTTAGACAAAAAATATCCCACAATAGAATCAAATTCATGGGAATCAATTGTACTAAACTAATAGAAGTAACTAAGTGATTCCAAGATTTGGGCAAAGAACATAGCAATGCAACTACTTTGTCTTCGTCTTTGATTT
The DNA here is from genome assembly GCA_028749045.1 of Cupressus sempervirens. Lineage (NCBI taxonomy): Eukaryota > Viridiplantae > Streptophyta > Pinopsida > Cupressales > Cupressaceae > Cupressus > Cupressus sempervirens. The sequence continues at coordinate 376,420,568 of CM053784.1, read as the reverse complement.
TTACATGCATACTATCCAATTGAAAAAATAGAGTTTTGAAAACATTTAAATGATTAAAAAAAATAAAATTAAACTTTCCTTCATTAGTAGGTTATCCAGTTGCCTCTTCAAGTAGATTTAGTTAGTCAAGGATTTTTTTTCATAGAAAGACTCTATTCTACTCCATAAACTTGCATTGTATCTTCTCCAACAATATTAAAGAGAACCTCATCTACCAAACACAACCAAATTGTGCTTAGGGCTCTCATATTCAAATCTTCCTAATCATCATATGTCATAGTTGTTTGTTTCTTTGACTTTCTATCCAATGCCTTATGCAATCCCTATTGCACTAATAAACCATGTGTCTTGAGCTTCCATAGCTCAAAGTTATTTTTTTCCTCAAATTTATTCACCTCAAACCTTGAATTCAAAACCTTTTCCATTTGATGCTACAAAAAACCAAAGCCAAATCCTGACATAACTACTGCAAAAAGAAATTGCTCTGATACCAATTGTTATGGAAGCAAAAGCATTAACCCAGAAACAATAAATTTATAATACAAAATAAATGCAAAATAGTGAGAGAAATAATGAAGAATAAAAACACAACTAAAAATACATAGATATAAGTGGTAAAACCTTGACAATAGGTCAAGGAAACATCCACGAGGAAAAGTATTGGTAATCTTATTGTTCGGAGGAAAAAATAAATTACATTTGCAAACATCTAAGTTGCTACTACAATACTTCTCTTGAAAACATATGATATGCCTTCACATAAAAGAAAATATATAGGAGCTCTTGAAGATAAGAGATATCTCTCAACATAGACTAAAACTCGATTTGTTTCTTCAAAAAACTTAAAGTTTCATTTTGAAAATAAAAACTATCTTTTTCTAAAATAGAGAAAGTTTGTTTCATAATCATGTTTTTTTGCATTTCTTCATTGTTGTCATTATCTAACAATTAAATATTTTTCATTTGTGCCTTAAACAAAAATAGGTTCAGGTATATGCTCCATAACAACAACAACAAAACAATATGAAATAATCTTTTGTAGTTAAGAGCCCAATAAATTAAGATTTTATTTGAACCCAATGTAGTTTAGATTGCAAGAAGAAACTTGGACAAGTTCTAGCAGCAATATGTAAAAGATTTTTTTTTTTTTTTAAAACACAAGTTGTGACTAATCAAGCAGGGAATCTAATAAAAGAAAAATGACCTATTTTGAAAGGTGTGATTGATATTAGTTAATTGCAATAAGTACAATTATTTATTTTTAAATAATATGACTTTTGACTTTGAAAAGTCATATCCTTAAATAGGTGGGATATAAATATGGACCTTTTTATTTGCAAGAATGTAGAATAAGTATAATAGGGCAGTGTGTGAAAAAAGAAAAGTGAAGAGAGAAGTATGTGAACAATTAAAAAGGACTAGAGATGTATGGTATAAATCAAGAGTATTGAAATGGATGAAGAGATAGACAACATGTAGAGAAGATTATTGAAGAAGATATAAAAGTAAAAGGTATGAAAGCATAAAATTTTGTGAAGCATGAGATAAAAGAAGTCTATTGTGTATTCACAAGTAACATCATATAGATTGCACATTGGATATAAAAGATTTAAAAATATAGATATAAATGAGATGTATATGCGAATATAAAAGAACATGCGGATGCAAATCAAGAAATAAATAATATATAGATTTGAAATAGATGTATACAAGAGAAGTATACATATAGTGATTTATTTGTCCATCATGATCAATTGAGTAAGCAATATGTTAGTCCTAGTGATTTTCAGAGTCACCTAGTGTTTATGTTTCATGTTTAAGCTTAAACTATCAGCTTTGAACCTTTGTTGAACTTTCCATTTCTTGATTTTTGGGTCATTAAGTTGGCTAATCATCCATTTTCTTAAGACATTGTACTCAAGTTCATTTATGGTCAAAAGAAAGTATTAAGTCAAGTTCAAGTCAATTAAAGTCCTTCGTGTACAAAATAGCTGAACTCCCAAACCATTTTGAACTGTTTGATCCCTTTTGAACTTTTGAACCACTTCATACCATTTGAACCAATTTGAACATTGGTTCAAACCGGTTCGACAATATATATATAGTTCATAACAAAATTGGTGGCGATTCCAGACATTTGAAACATGGCAACACATGTCATCATCGATTGAGCAAAGGTCATAATAACTCCACAAGGGGAAAATCTTTAATATGGGGTACGATATGGTTGAAGTGACACTGAAATAAAAGGTAATATCCTTAGACATGTCATGCACAACAATCATTAAATGTTGAAGTTAAGTAAAAAGCATGAGGCCAATGGTATAAGGTATGAGGAAAGATTGTCACGTGAGGAATTGATTATGATGTAGTATGCGAAAATTGAAAAGATCGTCATTTATTAAACTTATCGCCAACTATCAAATCAAGCAATATTTAGTGCATGCCTATCTTTCTAAATCTATATCTCAAAACTTGTTATGATGCCTTCATCATTTAAAGGTCTTTTCTTGAAAATGGTAAGTTTAAAACTTCTTCAAGTATCAGCACCGGAGATGAAGTGTAAGAAGTTCAAGGAGCTTTTTGGTGTTCTTACTATCGGTTCATGGTAATTTTTTTCACCCCATTCAATCTTTATTTCCTTTGCAAGCGTATTGAATCTAGGTATTTGTGATCGTTTGGTGTTTGGAAAATATGAAGTCATCTCTCCATTTCTTTGGTAATGGCTCTAGTATGAATTGTAAGAGGCCTTTATTTATAGATACAATTATAAGTGGGACAAGTGTTGATCAATCCATTTCTAGTAGACAAGTGAATGAATTAGAATAATCCGATGTAACTGAAATCCTCAAAATGGTTTGCTAGAAGTTATTTCTTTTCCTCCCGTCGCAATAAGCCCTAAACTTATACAATAATGTCTAAATCATTATGATACTAAGACTAGTTATATTAAGAAAAATTATGGGGAAGGTTTTCCTTTAAGTCAACCAAAAGAATATAATGTCTATCTTCAAATTACCCAAGGAATCCTTTTCATCCTTTTCCCCCACCTAGTCTCTTGCCAAGTTCAAAGAAGACCTTGAGAAGTGTCACTACGTAATTGCTAAGCATTGGACTATAAAGAATTATAAGGGGGTCCACGTTTGCCTGTGAACCAAAATAAAGATAATATGAAGCCCCACATTCACGACTTTGGAGTTCTACTACATAGAGTTAGAAGTTCACAATATGCCTACTTATGGGAAGATTCGATGTTCTATTACATAGAAATCATACTTGAAGGCAAGAAACACTTGGATTGGGCTGAGATGATTGCTAATTCAACAAGGTCACAACTAAAGTGGACTCAGACCATTAAAAGGGACTTCTTCATGTCCTCATATGTCATGTATTGTCTGGTATGCAAGCAAAAGATCTCACCCTGCCTCATGAACCTTTTGACAATAGTATCACCATATATAATTATTGCCCCTCACTACAAAAGAGTCATTCTTTGAAGGATTATAGGAGGGTTCATCATGTTTTTATGGGAAAATTATGTTTTGAGCTGGCAGGAATGTCTGAACAAAGGGTGACAATTAAATCCCAACAGTTAGTGCAAACCTATGGTAGTTTGTTTATCCAATTTCCTAGGTTCACTTATATCAGGATAGGGGGTTTTGATGAAGAACCTATGAAGCTTCCCAAGTTCACTTTAAATTGTTTCATATTGGATGAGGTTTGTACACAATTAGCTATTATGATCAAGAAGCTTCTCCTTGGAGATCAGTGAGATAATATCTTTCCAATTAAACTTGGCAAACTCTCTTTAGAAACTATGGAAAATGGTGTTGAGATGGTTTTTGTCTTGAACTTTGAATTGAGATAATAGAAGTCACTTTATGGAAATTATCTGAATCTTTGTTACTTGGATTGCAAAAAAAATTTTTCTTTATGAATGCTTATTTCCTTTTCCTATGTTGTCTTGCTATCTTGGGGTATACCGTTATGATGAATTCATTTGATGTTGTGCAAATCTTTGATAATTATCATTCATGGAAATGTGAGAAGCTTGGATCTTTTCCTACTTTGGTGATATTTGTTTAAGTTAATCCTTTTAACCCCTTGTCTAAGAATAAGGTGTGCAACCTTTATGCTTTCTGGTTAAAGGCAATGATTTTTATTTAGATTAGTTGATTAATTGGAAATCAAATGAGGGAGTTGTACCTCTTTAAATCCAGAGGGATGTGAATCATTGAACTTATCCAACTATTGTGAACTTTTTCTGTCTTTAGATATTAGAGTAATAGAGTCTTGTTAAAGAAATATTTTCAAGGAGAAAAATCTATTCGCCAACACAATATCATCAAGGTGGAAGAACAATTTGTTTGCAGTGGATCCATGCTCACAAAGTCAATAGAGAGAATTGGTGCTTCAAGTAGGTCGGTGCTTGAAGTATGGGAGTTTGTACTCATATAATTTGTATTCTTAAAGGTTAAATTGAAGAAGAATATTAGTCATGAAAAAGGAAACGAAAAAAAGAATAGCAATATTTATAAACTTTTAAACTACTTAAAAATGATAAACATAAATTATTATTATGCAAAAATAATTTTATGACCAAGTGAAACAATCAAGAATCATTCTAAAACCAAGCAAAATTAGTGCATTCAATAGAAGAGAAAGAGAGAAATATCAAGTCCACATTAAGAAGAAGAACCTCCTATGTAGTTGTTAACATGGGAAGAGGAATTGTGAACCAAACCCACCATATATTGACACCCAAAATGGATATAATAGGTCCACATTAAGTATAGCCAACACCTACTTAAGGCCAATATTGCCAATTAATTGATAGTATAAGTAGTATTATTAGCAGGCAATTTTCTTATTGAGAATTTATATTTATATTTATATTTGTATTTATTTAAATGCACTTAGGATATGAGAATTAAAATAAAGACAAAGGATAATATAATTAATGAGAATTTATAACTGTTAATAAAAAATAATTTAGATTGGAATGATTTATAGTAAGGGGTCTAAAAGAATATTAGAAAATGAATGATTTTATCTCATACCAATAGTAGGAATTAAATAAGGATAAGTGAAAATGAGACTTGCATTGGGGTTATTTCATTCAAACAAATAATCAAGGATTTGATAGATAAACCTTGTAGATCTCAAGGACATCTTTCAACGTAGATGGCTAACTAATCTAGGACCATCCTCTAGAGCATAGAGGGCCTTCTCAAAGGATTAGGAAGCCTAAGTTGGATGTCAATTACAAGGAGGATGGAAGAACAACTAAGGATCATTTTTCTTGAACATAAAGGGTCCTCCTAGAGGGTTAGGAAGTCTGATGATTATGTAGAATAATAATTCTTTTTATGTTGTACCTAAAGTTGATACTTTTAAAATTATAACCTTTAGTAATTGATATTTGCAAGTTAAACTCATCAAGAGGCATCATTAGGAGTAGCGGCATTACAATGTGACTTGGGTGGTCATCTCTCCACCCAAGATTCGTTCTAGCAATTGGTTTGAGTCTACCATCACCCATAGTAATTCAAACTCCACTTCTAGATAACATTTGTTTATTTTTTGTTCTTTGGATAGTATCATTTTTCCTATATTTATATAATTATGTGTATGCAAGCTAGTTTTATTTGAGACTAGAAGTTGTCATGTGGGTGGGTTGCTTTGACCACTTTTATTCACACAAAAAAATTAAATTTGAAATTATGAATTATAGTTTTGTAGTTTTTTTTAAATTTAAATTTCACAACTATTAATAATTAGTATTTATAATATGCTATACATTAGAAATTTTCCTTTGTTAGTAGATTGCTTACATGAAAATTTGTGTTTAGTATTTTCCTAATATTTCTTATTTGTACTTTTTCATGTCTAACGATATTTTTGTTCGACCCTCTTTAAATATTCTTCTTATTAACTTATTTTTTGATATGCATGCCTTAAATCTTAAATAATGCTACCTTTGTATACAATCTAATATTAATATTATTTTATATTACTAATTTAAACAACATAGTCCTTTCCTATATTTCATTGCTAAATATCATACATAGATAATTATCATCATCATCATCATCATCATCATCATCATCATCTTCTTCTTTAATAGCCAATGGAATAACATTCTGGTCTAATGCTTTATATTAGACTTCTTAATTTAGATAACTGTGTGTAATGATCTCATCTTTTGGCCTTCACGTTCTTTTAGTAGTTGACCAAGTGTGTGTGCGTTAGCCTTGTTCTACATGGTCCCGAGGGCTAACGAAGGGTTTAATGGGATTCTGGAGTGTTTTGGCCTAGTCATTTCCAGTTTGGGCTAAAATGAAGTTGATTTACTCAGTTTCAGGCATACTTACTATTTTTAGTAAGTCGGCAAGACACAGTGCAGGTCAATTCTGGTGATTGGATTCGATACTCCTTGGTGAGAGCTTTCCGATGAGCTATCACTCGCATTATTCGGAGTCCGATTGCTAATACATTTTAATACCTGAAGTTTTGTTAAAGTAACGTCTAATTTAATTGTAAAATATTAAAGTGTTACTTTAATATTTATTTTATGGTGATGTGTACCCAAGGAGACATAAGGGGTATTTTAATATATGTTTTATATATTACACATCTTTTATCCCACATTGCCCATATGAGTTGAGCGGACCTTTGGAAATAGAATAAAAGGAAGCATTTGTGGCTTCATTAGGCAAGTTGAATATGAGAAGAAATTGGTGTGTGAATTGCAGCTTTGTTCTTGGCATTTGAGGACGTCTATCCTCTCTTGTAACATTTTAGACGTCATTCCCTTGGGGTTTGGCCTTTGGAATTCTTTGTTATTAGCTTCATTATCAGGCAGTTTAGTTACATTTCCGACTACAGGCAAATTTGGTATTTTGCTCATATCTTCTTCACTACTTGTCTGACGCTTATGCCGCTTAGAGAGAATGGTATTATGAAGGTAGTGGGCTAATTGAAGGACAAAGTATTGTAGCAGCAAGTCCGTAAGCATGGGCTGGAGTATTATGTCAATACTGCTGAAGTAATTAGTGAGTTGATAAATCTGCTATGTATTTCATTTTATGAATTCTGAAAATAACATTTTATTAGCAGCAGTTCATTTCCACCTTGCATATCATTGTAGTTTCTTTCTTGTTTATGTTGTATGATACCAATTCTATGCACGAAACACAACAAACAATAAATGTTTGATTTCCAGAGTTATAAGGGGTTTAAAACATTAAACGGAGAAATAAGAGGTTGCATGCAAACTGTTTGACAAAATCTCTTTCAACAAATTGGTTTAGTTTTTTGGGACATCCAGGGGTGCCCATTACAGTGGTATCAGAGCTATAAGTCCTACCATCCTGTGGAGATCATATTGATAGCTAGATAAAGATGTATATTAGTCCAGATCAAGATGTGATGTTCAGACAGTTATTGAGTACATTAGAGAAAGGGCAACATATGCAACAGGAGCAGAATAGGCGAATGAATATGATGTTGCAGCTTATGGCTAGACAAATGGGCATCAACATTGATGATTTGTATGTTGCTCCAGAGCAGAAGGTAGTCAATTTCTCAGGTGGGATCGAGACACGTATAGAGCCAGCCAGCTATGATGTTGGTGATGTGGGCATTTCGGCAGAGTCAGTAGAGACATGTGTGCGAAGTCAGGAGACCACATATGAAGCCTTGTCAGGGGATGATGACGTAGCAATAGTGGAATTAGGAGAATGCGAGGATACTATCATATTAGCAGCCACTTCTATGTCAATTGAAGCATCCAATGAGGAGTTTAATGGTATAAATGCAGTGGTTGATGTATTTTCTAATGAAGCCACACATGTTAATGATTATGGGTTATCATCAACTACAAATTCAGTTCAGTTTTCTGTTGCAGCAATTAATGTTGTTCCTATGTCCATATATTTCGATGCGGCAACACCTATTGTTGATACAGTTAGCATGAGTACATATGGTTCACCTACAACTACATCTTTTTCAATGCATGATGGTGATAATATGCATTCTAGTCCAATATATATTATGTGGATGGATAAAGGGAAGAAGACGTTTCATAGATCTTCTATGGAGTTGCCTTATAGTGACATTCTGACTTCATCAGCACAAGTTTTGAATGCTAGGCTACAGGGGTTGGTCATGGTGATGCAGGTTTGCAGTTGGTTTAACTTGCATATGGATATCACATATTGGGATCCAGGTGGAGGTTGGAGTTCATTATGTTACTTAATTGCTTGAGGACAAGCAATTTCAAGGAGGGCGGATTTGTAATGATCCCATCTTTTAGCAGTTGACCAAGTGTGTGTGCGTTAGTCTTGTTCTACATGGTCTTGAGGGCTAATGAAGGGTTTAATGGGATCCTGGAGTGTTTTGGCCTAGTCATTTCCAATTTGGGCCAAAACGAAGTTGATTTACTCAGTTTCAAGCATACTTACTATTTTTAGTAAGCCGACAGGACACAGTGCAAGTCAATTTTGGTGATTGGAATTCGATGCTCCTCGGTGAGAGCTTTCCGATGAGCTATCACTTGCATTATTCGGAGTCCGATTGCTAATACATTTTAATGCCTGAAGTTTTATTAAAGTAACGTCTAGTTTAATTGTAAAATATTAAAGTGTTACTTTAATATTTATTTTATGGTAGTGTGTACCCAAGGGAGACATAAGGGGTATTTTAATATATGTTTTATATATTACACATCTTTTATCCCACATTGCCCATATGAGTTGAGCGGACCCTTGGAAATAGAATAAAAAGAAGCATTTGTGGCTTCATTAGGCAGGTTGAATATAAGAAGAAATTGGTGTGTGAGTTGCAGCTTTGTTCTTGGCATTTGAGGACGTCTATCCTCTCTTGTAACATTTTAGACGTCATTCCCTTGGGGTTTGGCCTTTGGAATTCTTTCTTATTGGCTTCATTATCAGGCAGTTTAGTTGCATTTCTGGCTACAGGCAAATTTGATATTTTGCTCATATCTTCTTCACTACTTGTTTGACGCTTATGCCGCTTGGAGGGAATGGTATTATGAAGGTAGTGGACTGATTGGAGGACAAAGTATTGTAGCAGCAAGTTCGTAAGCATGGGCTGGAGTATTATGACAATATTGCTGAAGTAATTAGTGAGTTGATAAACCTGCCATGTATTTGGTTTTATGAATTCTGAAAATAACATTTTATTAGCAGCAGTTCATTTCCACTTTGCATATTATTGTAGTTTCTTTCTTGTTTATGTTGTATGATACCAATTCCATGCATGAAACACAACAAAAAAATAAACGTTTGATTTTCGGAGTTATAAGGGGTTTTAAGAAGTTGAATGCAAATTGTTTGACATAATTCCTTTCAGCAATTTGGTTTAGTTTTTTGGGACATCCAGGGGTGCCCATTACACTGTGCTTAGAACAAAATAGCTCTTTTTTATGTAATTTGCTACTTTGTTCAAGAATATAATTTAGGCAACACATTTCTAATTTCATAGCCTCCTTTCTATTATACTTTCACCTTCCATCTCTACACAACCCTTCTCACATTGGGAGGCCATAAATGAAATTTGAAATCACACTTGCTAAGGACCAACTCTTCAAAACATACTTTTTGATCATTAATGAGAAAAAAACAACTTTCAAATGAGCATAGAACATGTTACAAAATGTTGATTTAAATGTATTCATTAAATAAACTCTTTACGTATTCATATCCTTGTTTCAACATAAGAAGCTGATTTAAATGCATATAAACAAGTTTGTGTTACACCATATATCATTGGTCAATTTATAACTACTCTAAATTCAAAGAGTAACTAAATAATCTATGCAACAATAAATTATGAAAAGGTATCCATACCCTAGATATTGGTGTGCCATGCCTATATTATAAAGTTTGATTTTTACTCTCCCTACAATAAATGTGATATATTACATAGCAAATATCACTTTTCTAAAATGTCAAATACCATAATAATTAAGTTATGAAAAGTGAATTACTCTCCCTACAATAAATGTGATATATTACATAGCAAATATCACTTTTCTAAAATGTCAATTACCATAATAATTAAGTTATGAAAAGTGATGTAAAAATATGCACAATTTATTGCTTTTTCTTAAATTAAAATATATTTAGAATTTACACAAATCTTATAAACAGGTAGTTGATTTCACCTTCAAATTCTTAATGGTTTAACTGTTATACATATTAAAAAATAATGGTTTAGTGCCAAATGTCAAGTTTTAATGGCCACTATGACCAAAATTTGTAACTAAGAATTGTGAGATCACTCTTAATAGTTTGGAAAATAATAATAAATTTGGTCAGTTTAAAAAAAAATATTTTTTGAACTTTTGAAAGTTCTTAAGAAATGACAAGTTTTCTTGTAAAGTTGTTCTTTGAAAAGTGTTCTCTAGGGCATGTGAGAAAAAAATTAATTATTTGTACCTTGTGGCTAATTGTATTTGCATTTTTGTGATGCGATAAATATTAATCAAATGAATAAATTCACTCCTTTCCACGCCAATGAGAGATGAAGGCTCGTGCATAAGGAGACCACGATTTGGGGAAGGAACAGTGTGGGATCTAAATGGTCACTATAAGCCATAAAGCAGATTTACAAACCTACATTCTGCTAAGCATGCAATTTTGCAAGTGGTTTCAACTATTAGTTTTCGAAAAACACTAGTGATTTCTTCTCCAAATTGAAGGCACCGTGTAGTTGTTTATTTATTATTTGATCTTTGTTTCCAAATAGTTCTGGAGCATTCCAAAAAATTGTAGTTAAAGTATATTATTTTAGTGCTCTCTTTTAAAGAATAATGATAAACTTGGCCTTTTTTCTTAAGTACAGCTTTTTTACCCAAAACTGATTTCACCATGTAAATTTGGTGCCATATTTATAATAGAATAATTTTCATATTTTTACTCAAACAAGAAAGTTAAAGTTAATATAGCAACTTTCTTCACCTTGTTTTCAAGGTCAACTTCTCGAGGAAAACGGATAGACCAAAAGGATTTCCGGTATGATCAACCTACGGTTAAATTGGCAGTCAACACTTATGAAAGTAATTAGGTTAAATTGAACACTGTATTACTTTATTGTTCCATCCATTTTGTGGATGCATTGCACTATCAGTTTGCTAGAGCACGCATTTTGTATGTGAGTCCGTTCTCAAAATGGTCAAAATTAAGATTTACAAGAAAAACATATTTACATTCTAGAAGTAATAACAGTACCGAATCATAAATTCATCAGTCATCAAGCGTTATATACTCAAAATCTTCCTTAAAAGCCGCCTTCGATTTTTGGATGCTGTGATTGAACAGGTTGCATATTATATTATGTTTCTAGTATAAAAATTCAATATTTAGTTTGCTCGATCTCACATTTTTGGTGTTTTCTATGCATCATTCACAAAAGAATCAAAATTCAGAGTTACAAGAAATTCATATTCACCTTGTACGACTAATAACATCGCCCAAACGTAAGCCTGTCCCATTAGGATCAGGCATCAAGCAAAATATATCACAACCCTTCTTCGAAACCTATGTTGCTTTCTGCCTTCACCCCCTAACAAATGCTCGTGCCAGCATACCGCCATTGTAGGATAACTGGTTACGCATGCGAGAACTAACATGCTAGAAAGGATATTATTTTTATTTGCGTGTTTTACAGCAAAGCAATGTGTCTTCTCGGGAGTTTGATTCTGAGATACACATTATGTTCCACTTATTATCTAGGGCTCACTCACTTAGAAACTGAAAGTTGCTACTTTGTGTTTGTAAAAAGATATTTTCATCGTAGGTTCTTCTTGAGCGGCTCTTTCTCCAGCTACAAGTTTCTCTTGCATCGAAAATGATATGGTATCATTACTGACCATTTAAATTACTCTCAAAATCTTAGAGGAAAGAAGATACTCACCGTGTAATTGTTCACAATGATCTTACTCCAGCTATGAACACCCTTTCTGGCTTCTAAAGGGATTGCATCTTCTCCAACACCACTTTTTTTTGCCTAAAATTCACGTGAACTTATAATCACAACTGAAGGTGATTAGTATCATTCTGAATAAACCAAATCAGTAGCTACAAATAAATGCTTTCTAGAGAAGATTTTAAATTTTACTGCACAACTGAAAATCATTAATACAAATTATAGAGTACCAATAATATACCACACACATTATGTTCGAATCCAGTTTCCATTATTAAAGATTCTTCTCCATTTTTCGTCACCAGACAACATTATTTAATTTTACAGCAAACCACAACAATGCTCTTTACCAAAATAATTTCCTCCTGATATTATTTTTGCTCTGGAATTTATATCATGATTTGAGCATGGATCATACTCAATGGCAACAAACAGATGGAGAAATTGATACATACATATAGAAAGATAGGATTATCTGGATATGGATACGCATGACAGTATAGCTATCACAAGAAAATGAAGAAACACGATGACTTGGATCTCTGCGACCACTTAAACACCTAGCATTCAGATTGTAAATTTATTGAGAATTTCTAAGTAGGTGCCATCTCACAAAAGGATGCACAGACTACAATCTTATTGTGCTCCTCTGGCCGTATTTCTTTCCTGTTTACACGAGCCATATCAAGAAATGTTGTCAGCATCAATAACTAAATATACAAGTTTCCTCAGAAAATGGACGTCAGCAATGTGCACTAAAATTAAAGAACAAAAGCTCACACAAAAAGATGAGTTTACTTTCACTCATGAAACAATTTTATACTTGGAGGTAATCTGTTTTTTTCTTTTCTTTTATTTGATACAGTAAAATTTCCTTCAGAAATATTCAGTCAAACTCACCCAACTCTTGCACTTGGTTTTGTCCGTTGGTGTATACCATAACCAGCAACTTAGATGGGTATTTTATCAAATTTCAATAATTTAACATGTCTCCTGAGATTTGAACTCAGGGCTTTGCTTCAGAAGTCCAGTGCTTTCCTTGAGCTTATACTATTTTGTTAATCTGCCCAGAATTAATTTTACAATCCAATTTAGGTTCAGAATATGGACCAAATCAGATGAGGATTCTCCCATGACACTTCATTTGGATTGTGGGTTGGTCTTGAATGAATATGGCCAGGGCTAAGCAATATCCGCACATAAAAATGCAATTTTTAAATCATCTTTTCCTTTTTATGTAAAAGAATAAATAAAACTGATGTTTTTATAACCTTATATATATATTTTTTATCGGTAATGGGCCAAAGCCTAGATTAATTATTAATTATTATTTGTTGAAATTAATTATAATGTGTTAAACTCAAGTAGATTCGAACATAAGACCTCCACCATAAGAGGCTCACAAGTTACCTTGTGTTGTAGGCTCTTGCCTAATACCTTATATAGTATTACTGGTTATATTTGGGATCAATTTAAATTTAATATTTTTAGATTAAAATTAATTCAGTTTTAATATCTAAAAATTATTAAAATTTAAATGTGTAAATTTGTTTACTTTTAAACACCTAACTATTCATTTAGTTTAAATATCATCAAATTTTTTTAATGTTCAATATTTTTAAATTTATTTAAATTTGAATATGCTTAAATTTAGAGTGCATTTTGGATAATTCATCTTCTGCCTTCGAGGCACTTCTAAAGCTCAGCAATGTCATCATGAATGCTAAAATGAGGTCCATTTGCATATCTTCTATCTATTCTGGAACAACTTCTCTGTGTCCAGCTTTGTCTCGATTTTTGTAAGCTTTTGAATAAATTCAAAAAATAAAGATTAAACCTAAGAATTTGGCCTTGTAGTTTCAACATCATTTTACTCCAACCTCAATTTTCTCTTTCCCTTTTTACCCTGTACATAGTCCCACCATAAACATGGATGGTTTTTTAACCTTCTGCAAGCAAATTTGACCTTATTAGAGTCTTCTATAGATTCATAGTCAAAATATCTCTCCATTTCTGCAATTCAATCTCTGAGTTCTTTATCATTCAAGCTTCCTTTGTAATAAGGTGGATCTATATTAGGAGTATTCCTAATCTTTGTGATTGCCCTGACAAATCTGGTCTCAGCGGCATTATCAACTTCATCTTCTTGAGCCTCTTGAGTCACCTCTCACTCTTCATCACTCACATTTTTCAGATGAATTATCCTCCTTTGAGCTGTCTCTATTGCAGCAACCTTACTAGGATCTCCCTCATTCCTTGAGCTAAATCTGCGGTGTTCAAACTTTCCCACACCATCCACCAACACCCCACTTGTAAGTCCATTTGTATCCAATGTCTTCTCCAACACTAGCAAAGCTCACACTCAACACAAGGAAGGATTTGCTCTGATACCAACTGATGCAGTCAAAGACTGGAACCAGTGAGAGATTAATAGTCCAAGGGTTTAAACACTGAAATCTTCAAAGATTGAAATGTATTGGCTTCAAAAAAAATTGTATTCATTGTACAATTCTACGTATATCATCAACATAGCTACAAATTAACAAAATCAGAACTCCAGTAGAAAAAACCAAAGAGTCCCGGCCATAGAATCACCTACAAAAATTCAAAACTCAACCTTTGTCACTGAATATCAGCATCTACGTGCACCCAGATTATTACCAAAAAAACTATACCCCTTATCACCTAGACTCCTACAGCTCGTACTGATATGATCAATGCTTACCAACATTAACACACTTCTACAATATCAAAAAGCTACAATCCTTCCGCAACTGAGAACCCTAGTTTACAGCTGCTTGTTGTCGGGTACTTAAGTTGTGTTAGCACTTCTTAGTTTTGTCAAAGGGTAGGCAGTTGGGAACGATCGTGACAATTGGTGCTTGTGTCCCTTCAACCTTTATATATGTCATGTACTTGCGTCTGATGGATATGATTATGGTTGTTAGCATTGTCATGTGTTGCTGGTGTCGTAAATTGTAAAGCATTTGATGGAACTAATGAAGAAGCAATTGTGAGTTCTCTGATATACCGTGTCTTGTTACATTTCCTATTATTCTTGTATGCATTAAACTAATTTACGCTATGGGGCAAACATTTGGTGTCATTGCCAGTGCAAATCAGGAAACGACGCGCTGTTGGCAAAAGTAGCATAACGGGCCAACCAATGGACAAAGCCTATCATGTCCCCTCCTTAGTTGGACTATCTGGGTCATGAGAGTTAGCCTATCATGGGAGTCTTGTAGGCTATCAGTGTTGGACAGAGACTCACACAGGATGTTCAGTGGCCAGACATTGGATTCAGGCAGTTTTGGGCCAGTTTGGAGCAGTGCCTTGGTTTTAGGAGGTTTCCCTAAAATTTTGGAGGATGTGGCAGCTTCCAGATATGTGGCTCCTCGGGACCAGTTCATGGTTTTAGTTTCAAGACGATTGGGTGAGTTCCCTAGTTCTTAAGAGCATCGCTAGATTTTAGGGACGGGACTGCCAATTGACCCATCTTGTTCAGTGTCATTCACAGACAAGTGACATGGTCAGTTTTATGATTATTTGGTTGATTTGGGCTTTTGGAGGAATAAAGGGAAATATTTTAATATTTCCTAAGTTGATTATTAAATAAATTATAATAAGACTATTTATAGTCATTTTGGAGTAATAAGGGAATAATTTAATAATCTGGGCTTGTATACCTATATGTGATAGCTCGTTGGAAACGTCTTGAATTATTATAACTTATTTTCTCTACCATGAGGTTATTTGATGTAT
The DNA here is from genome assembly GCA_028749045.1 of Cupressus sempervirens. NCBI lineage: Eukaryota > Viridiplantae > Streptophyta > Pinopsida > Cupressales > Cupressaceae > Cupressus > Cupressus sempervirens. Next base: position 376,404,854 of record CM053784.1, on the reverse strand, counting down.
TGAGTTATGACAATTTAATAAAGTAACATTTTTCCTAAGTCTGGACGCCATTTATATGGGAAATGTTATTTATATTTTAGTGCAAAGTGGGAAATTCCCTTTAGGGTTTGAATTGCTTCAGAGAGGGGATATAAGGAGAAGCAACCCTATCTTCTGAGGATCTTTTGAACATTACACTTTTGAAATTTGTCATTGCCCTGGTGGAGCGAATTGAAGGTTTGGGATGCAAACCTCCGGGACTAGAATTGTTGGGACGTAACCCTTAGCAAGGATTGGTTATTGCATTTGTTCGATTAGGTACTCAGATTGTCGGAGGTAGAGATTGATTTCATCATTGCCTGCAGATTTAGTTTGGTAGAGAGGGTTTCAGCTGGGTGGCCAGCTCATTTCAGCTTTCACGTGCCTTTGTAGCAGCTCACGTGAGTGTTCTTGGAGGCGTCATTCATCTTGTAGCTGACGCCATTGTTCATTATTGCTGAGAAGAGGTTATAGACAGCAAATTGTATCATCTTGTTTACGGCTGTTAATCTTCCTCAAGTTGGTGTTAATTTAGCTAGTTGAAGGCATCAAACTAATGCAAGGATCCATTGTTGAATTAAAGAAAAATCAGATTGTTTGCTTGTGCGGGTATGTATTGTATTGTTTCAGAATTAAAGTACTATTAAACTCTTGGCATTTTGCTTGTTGTTCTAGCTGGAATTTGTTTACTCTTTTCTATGCAATTATTTGTATTTCTAAAAGACCAAAAAAAAGGTGAATATTAGAGAAAAACAACAACAAAACATAATTTGGCACTTATCCGGACAAGGGTTTAAACACTAGTCAAAGATAAATTCTTCAAACAAGATAGTTATTTGCCTTGACACCGGTTTGGGATCTTTCAAAGCCATAGGCAACAGTGAAAACAAGAAGTTGTTCAAAGGTTAAAGAACATTGACATTGGACTTTACATCCATTCTGCAAGCATCAATTGAAACCCATGTACGTAGGGAAGCCGTACGATAGTAAGTTCTTGAGAGCAAGAGAAAAAGAATGCCTACAATAGACAATGGACATTGAGAGAGAGAAAACCTCTCGAAAGAAAAAGAATAGATCATCAAATGAGGATTCCTCAGAGGGAAGCAACAACAATGAAGAATCTAATAAAAGGGGCAAGCGCTTCAGAAGGACATGCAATAAATGATGGAGTTTAAAGCAATGAGGGGGAGCACGAGCAAGAATGAAGGCAAGTTATGATACACGGGTTGTGAGCAAGGTCATACTAAGGGCGCATGCCTGAAGAAAGCCTTTTGCGACATTTTCTAGGTGGTGGGAAATTCCACCAAGGAACGCCCATACAATACGAAGACGAGGGTCCACAAGTACTCTTCACTCAAGAATTGTCAATGTCCGCAGTAGTGGACACTTCTCAGGCACAAACGAATACCAATGCATTATCAAGTGGACATTGTAAAAACCAATGCAATTGTAGAGGCAACAATAACAACAATCGGAGTCGGATCCCATATTACACAAAGGGTCACCCTATTATTTAGTGTCGAGCCTACAACCAGTTGGGGCACTTTGCTCACAAGAGCTAGACAAAAGAAACCCCACAACATTTATGTCAATGGTGAGGTCCAGGTGACCACAAGGATGCCAATCGCCCCAAGCCTAGAGTCAACCAATTGAATGTAGAGAGTTTAGGTAAGCACAAAGAGGCATTAGCAATCATTCGGGCACATGTCAAGAACGTGACATACCCAAACCCGCAAATGGAGAAAGAAAGGGTACAAGGAGCAAAGGAAGATATTGAATGAGAGATGATAGCAGAAAGAAAAGAGACCCACGACGCAATAGGTGTTTCATTTTGTGCACGTGTAGAAGCCAAACAAAACATTATGAGGCAAGTGTTGTAGATAGAGGTATCAGTTAAAATCAAAGAACTTCTGGAGACAATGCCGCAGTTGAGAGTGGCCATACTAAACACCATACTAGTACCTACCCATACAGAAAATCGCAAAAATGTTTCGATAAGCCCTTCAATGGACCTACTACTACTAGTGGTGAATAGTGGTTGATGGGTATCCTTGGAACCATCCTCACTAACACATTGTCAACGAGGGATCAAGGGTAAATGTGTTGCTAGAGGAAACACGGAGGAAACTGGAGAAACTGACATGTGGCCACCGACCTTCAATCTAGTGGGTGTTTATCAACACGACATCAAGCCAATCAGGACACTGATGGTGCAACGGGTAGCAATTGTTACCCAAACCTTTGTCTTAGACTTTATCGTGATTTCCCTAAAGAAGAAAGGATATGATGATATCCAGGGGAGAGGGTGGCTCATGGCTAAGGTGAACTACAATTGGAAGCAAAACACCTTGTAAATGGAGAGCAGAGGAAGAGAATTTGTCACTAATCTTAGAACAAAGACACTAAGTGAAGAACTTGCATCCTCTTTGGAGTTGGAGTCTAAAGGAGAATTAAATGTTGATGAAGGAAAGCATGGGATGGAGCCTGTTGATGAACGCATCCTAGAACTTGACGGATGCTTTGAGGATGATCTAGATTTAATGAACAAACTCTGTCATTGGCGAATGGAAGATTACAAATCATTCCAGTGTAACATGCTATAGGTTGATGAGGAGCTAGAGGACTTGTTTCCACCAAAGTTCAAGTAATACAAGGTAGGAGAGGCTTGAGTCAATGAGACTGTACCACACAAGTTTTACAAGGAGAAGCCCATAAAATACGAAGAGCCCTCATTGAAGGTAACAAACTTGCGTGACAAAGCAAGCCCCAAAAATATATTAGTAGGGGATGATTTGTAATGTTCTCGTTATAGAATAAATAAATTATCAAACTATTGTTAATGGGCCGATTGATTTAATATATCTTAGACCCATTTTATTTTTGTTTCCGTAGTTTGTGTCGCCATCGGCTATCTTTGTACACCCTCGGAAAGTTTCCTGATAGGTGTTTAAGCACAATTTGTAGGTAGTCTTTAAATATGCATTTTATTTGGGATTATTTCTGTAAACTGTGAATTCCAGTTGGGACTCTCTATTGTTCGCCATTTCAGAAGTGAAAGATCTTCCCTACTTGGCTCTCCAGTTTCGGTGGGATTTAACCCTCAACCTATTCCATTTGTGTTCTACTTGGCCCGAATTTGGCAAATTGAAGAATTCCTTGTATGTGGAAATATCATTACCATTTGGCGTGCATCTTTTCGGACTCTACTTTTGCAAATTGCTTGTGTTACGTTTTGCATTCTAAAGTAGTATCACTAAATTGCTTTGTACCCTCCATACACTCACCATACGGACACCTTGGTTTTCATATAGCATCCTCCCACGTTTGGTAGCACTGCATCATCATACCCATACAACCATTCTGTACATCCCTTCCAATCACTTGTCTTAGTCACCGTATAGCCCATTCCTCTCCACTGTACGAACCATCTCTCTTCACTATACGACCCATTCCTCCCCCCCATCGTATGAACCATCTCTTCCCACTGTATAGCCACTTCCATTTGCTTTACCTTTCGTACTCCCTTGGCACACTATACGACCACTTAGACTCTAGCGTACGATTAGCAAATACCCACCATACGGCTTTGTATTTTGCCCTCCATTTTAGTCTATATGACCTCCCAGTTTGTGCGTACTTGTCCACTTCCGTATGGCCATTCTAGTTTCTATAACTCGTTCAATTTGGAGTTAGTCGGAACATTATAGTGGTATCAGAGCGCTTTGATCCTACCAACCTGTGAATAGTGAATGAGAGTTTACAGTCGGAAGAGACAAAGAACCCATTTTGTTGATAGAATGGTTGCCGAACTGGAACCAATAGCTGCCAAACTCGTGGCACTACTGAGAGAACTTGCAAAGAATCAGGCACAAATCATTGATACTCAGCGACTCATGGAAGAGACTCTCAAGAAGTGGGCAGACAATAAAATATTTGGAGAACAAAATGGTCACAACACAAACTCGGTGTCGAGTAAAACAAACCATCATCCAACACGCTCTCGACCTTCCATGCTGTCTTTTTAGGCACCATGCGGAGGGAAACAAACAATCTTTGAAGAGATACAAGAACAATTGAGAGAAGACTAGAAGAATGAGAATTTTGAGGAGGATATATCCTACAAAGATTATGTGGATCTGAGAATGAGATATTTGGGAGGCAGAAACCGAGGATACTTTAACAATGATCTCAGAAGAAAGTTGAGTAAAGTAAATCTGTCTCCATTTGACAGATCCGGATCCATATCTACGCAAGCATGGGTAATGAAGGCCGATACTTCCAGTTGAATCCTATGCCAGAAGAAGCAATCAAATTTGTGGCCCTACACTTGGAGGGAGTTGCGCATGAATGGTGGCATCACAACACCATCACTTTGGGGCATGATCAAACAACTACTTACGTGGAATTCACTGAGAGATTGATAGAGCGATTTGATTGTAAAGATCTGGAACTCATTTTCAAAGGTTTGGCATAGCTGAGACAAACTGGATCGGTCGACCAGTACATTGTGGAATTTCATAAACTCTGGTTTGGTCATGGATTTTTTGAAAGAAGACAGATAGTGCTCTTCATGGACAGACTGACATAACCACTAAAAGGTTGGGTCAAAGGGTTCAATCTTGCCACTCTGTTGGAGGTTATTAAGAAGGTACGAAGCATGGCATCATCATCGACATCATCCTCTCAAAGTTACTCACACCCAAACCGCCGGCATTTTTGAGGGACAAAGATAATAAACCTCTGCCCAAGAAGCAATCATTGGATGAAGCTACCAGACAGGAACTCCGAAGGAAGAAATTATGTTTCAACTGCAAGGGACCATGGGAACCTAGCCATAGATGCCTCAGGAAAGGAAAAATACACTACACTGAGGTCGTGTCCGATGATGAGGACGAATAGAAAGAAACACTCACCGAAGGAAACCAACATCATGACAACACCAACATGGTTAGTCTGAACCGTACGGAAAGGGTTGCAGCGTTGTTACGATGCAGAAGAACTATTGCCCTAGCCGGTAGCCCAAGGTGCACAGTTTTTCGTGTACGAGGAACCCTTCAAGGACAAAGGGCTATGGTGATGCTTGACAACAGAGCCACTCTAAACTTCATTAACTCATCTTTGGTGAAGCGACGAGGTCTACCTATGGAGACGCATGCAAGCTTTCAGGTCAAGGTTGTCGGAGGGACTCTTCTACCCTGTAAAAACCTTGTTCCTCAGTTAAATATCACAATGGCTAACCACACGGTGACTGAGGATTTCTTCATAGTGGACCTTGATGACATGGAGGTTATTCTAGGCATACGGTGGATGGAGACACTTGATGAATACACTCAAAGTTTCAAATGGTTGGACTTCACTTTTGTTGTCATGGAAAGAAGGTTGTTCTCCGCGGAATGGAAAATGAAGGTTTGAAGGAAGTTTTTGTACATCGGATGGAGGCAATTTTCGGCATGATGACGTTGCATGGCCTACACATTGTTTTATCTCGGCGAAACTTATAAAGGGGCAACGAACACCTCCCTAGGATGATGAACTCCAATCAATTTTGAGTAAACATGATAAAGTTTTCATTAACATTCCTCCGGGTATACCACCTCATCGAGGGTTTGAACATACTATCGGGTTGGAAGATAAAGCCAAGTTGGTCATAACTATACCCTATCGTCATCCCAAGAAATTCAAAGATGAGATCGAAAAGACTATTCAGGAACTGCTAGAGAAAGAATGGATCCGTCCCAGTTCTAGCCCCTTTGCATCCTCAGTAGTTTTGGTCAAGAAGGACAGAACGATGCGCATGTGTCTAGACTACTATGCGTTGAATAAAAAACAATAAAGAATAGATATCCCATTCCAAGGATAGATGAGTTGCTGGATGAATTGCATGGCACACTCTATTTTTCAAAAATAAATCTCCGTTCCGGATACCATTAGATTCGCATGAGGGAGGAAGACGTAGAAAAGACGGCCTTTCGTTGTCACTACAAACATTATGAGTTTTTGGTCATGCCGTTCGGATTAACAAATGCACCTGCTACATTCCAATCATGCATTAATCGCATCTTCAACAAACAATTGCGTAAGTACTTATTGGTATTTTTTGATGATCTTATTTATAGTAGGATATGGGATGAGCACCTGAAACATCTGAATGAAGTCTTGAGGATCATGGAGAAGCAGTCTTTGTTTGCCAAGCAATCCAAGTGTGAATTTGGTATGACAAAAATATTGTACCTGGGGCATGTTGTCAATAAATACGGAGTTCAAGTTCATCAGGAGAAGATTCAGGCTATCCTTGATTGGCCTCTCCCAAAATCATTCTCGGAATTGCGAGGATTTTTCGGACTATGCAGTTACTACCGAAGGTTCGTTAGAGGATTCTCTCAGCTCAGTGCACCCTTAACAGATTTGACAAGGCAAGAGTCTTTCCAGTGGAATGAAAAGACACAACTCACTTTTGATTAGTTGAAAGAGGCAATGAGCACTTGTCCCGTACTTGCATTACCTGATTTCACTCGACTGTTCATTTTGGAGTGCAACTCGTCCAGAGAAGGCATTGGTGCAGTACTGATACAAGATAGACACCCCATAACTTATGAGAGTAGGAAGCTTACGCAGACAAAATGCCTATAATCCATCTATGACAAAGAGATGTTGGTCATCGTACATGTACTAAGTTCTGGCAGTATTTGGTAGGTGCCAAGTTTGTCGTCCGTATGGATCACAACAGTTTGAGATTTTTTTGGAGCAACGAGACTTGAACAAAAGGCAACAAAAATGGGTAAGCAAGGTTTAGACTTTTGATTTTGACATTGACTTTGTGAAAGGGAGGAACAATGTAGTTGCAGATGCCTTGTCTAGGAAACCCGCCATCTTCTCACTAAACCAGATTTCAGCTGACTGGAAGGCACATCTGTTGGTAGAATACTCTAAAAGAAGATTTTTCTGTGAGCTAATGAATGGCAAAACCCAGGATGATCGGTACAGGGTGGTGGATGACATCATCTAGTATAAGAATCAGATATTTTAGTCCAGAATCCAACTTGAAGCAGAAAATCTTGAAGGAAATACATGACTCACCCTTGGCAGAACACCCAAGTTTCCTCAAAACTTACAGAAGTCTTCGGGAGAGGTTTTCTTGGAAAGGACTCAAAAGGGATGTGTTACAGTATGTAAGAGAGTGTGTGGTCTGCCAGCAGAACAAATCCAAACATACTCACTCTACCTTCTGGGTTACTGCAACCTCTGTCAATTCTAGAACATAAGTGGGAAAGTATCTCAATGGATTTCATAACAGGGCTTTCCAAGGTGAACGGTAAGGATTGCATTTTTGTGGTGGTTGACAAATTGACAAAGTATGCTCACTTCTTCGCCATCCCCTCAGATTTTCAGGCTGTACAAGTTGCCGATTTGTTTTTTAGAGAAGTCTTCCGCCTGCACAGGTTACCCCGAAACATTATCAGTAATCGGGATGGACGATTCATTAGTATCTTCTGGACAGAACTGTTTCAGATGGCAGGGACAAAATTGTCACCAAGAACTAGTTACCACCCACAAATAGACAGACAAACGAAGATTGTGAACAAGTGGCTCAAAGGTTACCTTTAGAACTACGTTTCGGCACAACGGACATGGGTCAAATGGATACCTCTAGGGGAATATTGCTACAATACCACGTATCACATGTCCATCGGAATGACACCATTCAAAGCTTTGTACGGGTACGAACCCCTTTCCTTCATTGACACAGTTTTGAGTGATAGTCGCGCACCAAGGGCGAGGGACTGGCTTCAAGAGGGACAAGACATACTGAGATGCTTGAAGGAAAACTTACAGTGGGCACAAAATCAACAGAAGATGTATGCCAACAGACATAGAATGGAAAGGAGTTTTGAAGTAGGGGACTTGGTCTATCTTCGGCTCCAGCCATATTGACAATCCTTATGGAAAGAAAAGGGAAAAGAAAAATTGAAGCCACGATTTTATGGCCCCTATCGTGTAGTTCATCACATTGGTGAAGTCGAGTATGAGCTGGAACTTCTAGATGGAAGCTGTATACATAACATTTTTCATGTTTCATGCCTGAAGAAGGCTGTAGGGCAAAACGTCTCGGTAGCCACAGACCTCCCACCACTCAATGAAGAAAGAAAGCTCATATTGGAACCAATAGAGATCATCAAAGTGAGAAGATTCTGCGAAACCGCACAATGAAGGAATACTTGGTGTGTTGGAACCACTTACCATTGGACGACGCAATGTGGGAGGGCGAGCATATTCTCTGGCACCCGGTATTGCATTTGCTTGAGGACAAGCAAAATTTGGGACAGAAGGACTGTAATGTTCCCATCATAAAATAAATAAATTATCAAACTATTGTTAATGGGCCGATTGATTTAATATATCTCGGACCCATTTTATTTTTGTTTCCATATTTTGTGTCGTTGTCGGCTATCTTTGTACACTCTCAGAAAGTTTCCAGACAGATATTTAAGCACAATTTGTAGGTAGTCTTTAGGTATGCATTTTATTTGGGATTATTTCTGTAAACTGCAACTTCTAGTTGGGATTCTCTGTTGTTCACCATTTTGGAAGTGAAAGATCTTCCCTACTTGGCTCTCCAATTTCGGTGGGATTTAACCCTCACCCTATTCCGTCTGTGTTCTAATTTGGCCCGGATCTAGAAAATTGAAGAATTACTTGTATGTGGAAATATCATTACTATTTGGTGTGCATCTTTTCGGACTCTGCTTCTACAAATTGCTTGTGTTGCGTTCTGCATTCTAAAGTAGTATCACTAAATTACTTTGTACCCTCCATACACTCACCATATGGACACCTTGATTTTCATATAGCATCCTCTCACGTTTGGTAGTACGGCCTCATCATACCCATACGACCATTCTATACGGCCCTTCCAATCGCCTGTCTTAGTCACCGTACGACCTCATTGTATAGCCCATTCCTCTCCACTGTACAGACCATCTCTCTTCACCATACGGCCCATTTCTTCGCCCCACCATACAGACCATCTCTTCCCATTGTATGACCACTTCCATCTGCCTTACCTTCTGTACTCCCTTGGCACACCGTACAATCACTTAGACTCCAACGTACGACCAACAAATACCCACCATACAACTCTGTATTTTGCCCTCCATTTCAGTCTGTACAACCTCCCAGTCTGTGTGTACTGGCCCACTATCGTACAGCCATTTTGGTTTCTGTAACTCGTTCAGTTTGGAGTTAGTCGGAATATTACATGATTGGTATCCAATACTGAAGGTTATGACTTTTAAAATTTTCATGGAGTACAAGGATGTTTTCGCTTAGATGTACAAAGCTCTAGGGGAGAACTCCGAGAGTTATGCGTACACTACATTCCCTTAGTACCTGAAGCTCAACTAGTATGGAAGAGACCATATTGGATGAATAAAATTATGCCGCCAAGGTGAATGAGGAGATAGAGATGTTAGAGGCAGACATGTTTTCCGGGTCTAAACCAGCGAATGGGTATTACCCATTATCATATCACTAAAGGAGGCAAATCGAATCTGCATTTGTGTGGACTTCTGGTGCCTAAATGTCGTCACCATCATAGACCCCTTCCCCATATCATTCATGGATAATATTTTAGGGGAAGTTTCCGAACATGAAATGTATTAATTTATGGATGGGTTTTCAAGGTATAACCAAAGTTTTATTGCAGAGGAGGATAAGCTAAAGACCACATTTGCAGTGGATATGGTTTCCAACAAGGTTGCTGATGCTCTTAGCGAGAGGGTCTTAACCATCTCTGAAATACAGTTGGAAAGTGTTGGCATTGAGGCATTAAAAGGCATGTATGTTGTAGATGAAGATTTTAAGGAAATTTGCAAGGTATGCTCTGAATTTGGTGATAAATATCCTTTAAAACTTTCTGATTTTTTAATCCAAGGACTTCTTTTCAAAGGAGGGAAGTTATGTATTCCAAAATGCTCTATAAGGAGAAATATAATTAAAGAAAAGCATAGTGGATGCATGGGCACTCATTTTAGGTTAGATAAGGCCCTTGAACTTGTGAGAAGGCACTATTATTGGCCTAAGTTGCAGGCAGATGTAAGAAGGTTTGTGGATTCATGCATGATATGCAAAAAAGCCAAAGGGACTACAACTAATGCAGGTCTGTACCAACCACTTCCAATTCCTTCAAGGCCCTAGGAGAGTGAAGTATGGATTTTGTCATGGGTTTGCCTAAGACAGATTTCGATAGTGTATTTGCAGTTGTAGAGAGATTTAGCAAGATGGTTCATTTCTTTCCATCTAAGTCTACAAGTGATGCCTCATATGTAGCAGATCTCTTTATCAAAGATGTGGTAAGGATACATGGACTCCCCTTGGATATTGTTTCAGATAGAGATGTGAAATTTGTTACAGTTGCGATGTTTGGATTATAATCAGAAACTGTCTTGGATCATGTTACTAGGTTCGCAGTTCATTTGGATCATTATTGCTTGAGTTCTGATTTGTTCTCTCTCGGGTAGTGTGCTCTTGCCTGATCTTGGATCTGCTGGTGAATTGATCTTGCGATGGAAACCCACAGCTTGTGAAGCTTGGTGGCGCATACCTCTATGTTCTTGGATCTTGTGTGGACCTAATCTCAATTCATTGGTTCCTACACGACTTATGGGGTTTATTACTTATGATATGGGACCAGACCTATGGTTATAATATGTTTCTTATTTTGGGGGAATGTAATCTTTTCTTGGGCCAACCTGCGTGTCGTGATGCCTATATATTGTAGTGTAATATATCTCTTGAGTAGTAGTTTTCAGATTAATGAAATATATCATTACAATTGGATCTAAGGTCTCTGACCAGATATTATAATCAAATAGGTTTCTTGTAGCCTAGCAGGTATGATGGCATGCATGTTGCAAACTGATTGCTATTTGATTTCTTGTTATATGGAAGTGGATATGGCATTGTTCTCTCAATGTATTGTTTTCCATTATGTTTTCTCTCACTACATGCTTGGATAGATCTCTTTGAGGTCCGTCTATCTATATCTACATCAGTTTCCCGAAATAGACACTTGCTATAAATAGGAAGTGCACCAATCTAACCCGAACAAAGAGTAATCCTGAACATCCCTAACTTCTATAGTGTGAATTGGCCTCTTACTCTGCCAACTAAGACCCTCTATCCATCCAATTAGCCTACAAGAACCACTAATAGGCTAATCCAAACCATTGACCATGGTGAGCTAAAAAGAGGATATTACAACCATCCATTATTATCACTCTCCTTAATATTTAGAACCCTAGATAGCTTTGTAAGCCATTTTTCTTTTCATTTTGAAGAAGTTTCATTAGATTAGTGAAAGAATAAAGTGAGAGAGAAGGAATTAAATTTGCATTCCAGGAACATTCATATAAATCCCTTTATCTAACCAGAAAAATCACATTGTATCCACTATATCTATCCAAATAGAGTCAAGACCTACCAATAGAAACCATTGGGGTTGCCTCATATGATCATATATAATAGCACCTAAAATTTCCTTGTTCAAGAGAGAATAAGATATACTAGATTTGTTTTTGTGTTAGTACTGTGCAAAACCCTTGTCAACATGTACCTAACATGGGTATCATCTTGCATACATTACTAAATTTGCATTCCAGGAACATTCATATAAATCCCTTTATCTAACCAGAAAAATCACATTGTATCCACTATATCTATCCAGATAGAGTCAAGACCTACCAATAGAAACCATTGGGGTTGTCTCATATGATCATATATAATAGCACCTAAAATTTCCTTGTTCAAGAGAGAATAAGATATACTAGATTTTTTTTTGTGTTAGTACTATGCAAAACCCTTGTCAACATGTACCTAACATGGGTATCATCTTGCATACATTACTCTCTAAGTTGCACTCAAGGGGAGTGGGTAGTTAATGTAGATGGAGTCATCGTCCAACTAGCGAGCTAATCGCCTTTTTGGTTAGTGACCTATTCATACTTGGCTTAAGTTTATATTGACTATTTTAGAGTTTTGTCTCACCTCATTTGGTTGAGACGTGTCCTCATCCATTGAGACACTAAGTGCATTCATATTTGGCACTTTCTCACACACTTGTCAAATTAGCTCACAAGTGTTGCACCTTGTTGGGTGGATATTTTGCAACCAACAATTTTTGGTAAAAATATAGTCGCAAAATTGGATGACCAGCCACAGCCTCTGAAAAAGAGTCTCTCTTACCTTAAAGGGAAGGCTCCCCCTTCTCACCATTCCTTGGATCAACTCAAGGTAAGCAAGAAGTCAAGAGATTTTGTAAAATAGGTGTTACCAATATTCTTTATTCTTAACTTTAAAGAAAGAATCCACTTACTCATGGGGCGAGTAATGGACAAGGTGAAATCTCTAACTACACTTCTATCTAAAGTTGGAAATGGTGATACTGATAAACCAACACTAACTATAAGGCTAGCTGAAAGTGTACCAGTCTGGCTCTAAGTCCAGTTGTACTTCTATATGAAAAAGTTTTACAATTAGGGCACAAAGACTCGAAGTAAAAATAACATAACTATTTTGTGAATTAAGGAAGAAGTATAAGCTACAGACAAAGCTTCTAGCTATGTATTTCCACAATTGCTCCTAGTCAAAGCTTCAACTCCAATTGCTTCTTATCTCTTTTATATTCAATTACCAAGAACGTAAGATAACATAAATCAATGATAACATATGTGAATTACAGACAAAGCTTCTAACTCACACAAATAACAATCTAACTCGATCAAAGTTAAGTCTAAATTGCTCCTTTGTATTCACTGTTCTTTCAAAATAGTGCTACACAAACAAAGTTCTGCTCGCACAATTTCTCCAAAGCTCTCTTGCATACAATAAAAAATGATTTTTACAATGAGGGGGCACTCTTTTATATAGGCACATGAGTTGAGAAAAAGATGAAGGAAAAAATGGAGCAACTCAACCAACTTTGACATAGTCTAACTAAAAGAGAAAATATAGGGTTACATGCAACTCGCATTACATCTTTCCATGCACATGTAACTCACATTACATGTAATTACATTTTTAATGTAATGCATCCTCTTATTCCTACAAACAAAAATAAAAACAATCTTAAAGATTGTTTCTCAATGCCTTGAACTTGACGATGACATCATGCACTATAGGAAGCTCAACAATCTCCATTGTTTTTTATATGACTTCAATCCTCACTACATCTACATACACTGATTGCACAACCTTGGAATCCGTTGCTAGAGAATCTAACAAGTTTTTTGTAGAGGATTTATACAAAACAAACTTGTTCATTGTGTGTGAACCAAAGTCTTCAAAATCCACATCAACATTGATCCTGATTGTATATTTTGAACTTACCCTTTCAATTGCAATGAGATTACCATGTTCATCAAGAACTTGGCATCCCATTTGTTCCAAATCACAAGTAACACTTGTTTCAACTGCTTGACAATCTCCAAGGGCTGCCTGCAACTTTGTAATCAGCTTCCTCAATGTTTCTTCTATGTAGCTAATAAGTCCTTGAAATCTGAAGAACATTTCACATGACGGAAAAATGTCACATAAGACCTTGGCATCTAGATCAAATTTTGCAATTTCATCCCAATCATTGAAGATTTCCTTCAAATCATCTGCTTCTCGAGTCAAAGAAGACATCAAGTTTCACTCTATTTCATTCATCTCTTTGACACGCCTAAGAACTGCAAATGTTTCCGTGATGGCTCAAACTCCTTCAGAGATGATTTCTCCTATCCAAGACTTGGTGGCTTCAATCAGCTTTCTCTCCTTGGATGTCTAAGACATAACAATTGCACTCTTAGAAGATTGTTGGCAGATGACCTCGTTAAGGCAAGAAACCTCTTGTTTGAGTTGATTTTTCTTCTCCCATAGCTCATGATTATTTTTTGATACATTAGCTAATGCATCTTGAGCATCTTGTGAACAACTCAGATGTGACTGTTTCCTGATTTCAACCTTTGTGAACTTGTAATCAAAACAAGTAAGTTCTTCAATAGGTTTGTCCACCAATGGCTCAACAACTACAAATTTGGTTTTATCTAAATCAACCAAAATCCTTGAAACAATCTTATCTTTCAAAGATTTGGATTTGGATTTCTTGCTAGGGAGATTATCTAGAGGTACAACCACTTTTCTTCTCTTTTTTTTAAAATTTTGATCAACCATGTAGGCAAGTTGAAACTTTCATCCATGGAAGTAGGCACAGTGGAGACCCTTGGCATTAATCCAGATTGTATCTTCGTCGTGATTGAAAAAGATTCAATCTGCATAGTTGAATGCATAGGAGGATGATGAGAGGATTCCATCATGAAAAGCTCAAAAACCGTCAAAGATGTATCAAGTTGGGAAACTTGACCACTTGTAAGAGTTGAAAAATCCTCAAACACATTTTCCAAATGGTCATATTGTTCATTTGCTAGGATGAGAGGAGTAGAAGAAATAGGAAGAGCCATTGTATTTACTTCCGAGATTGGAATAAAAGGTGTGAAAACAGTGGAGAATGAATCCACGTCATCATCTACTTCATCCAGAAAGGGTGCCTCATGTATGGAAGGTGCACGAATTTATGCAGGCCTAGGGGGAGATATGATCATGACTTCCCCCTCTTCCTTCTGATCTTCTACATCCAATTCTGACTCCAGGTCCTCTTTTGATTCTTGAATTGGTTTAGAGATTTGAGATGACTTATATCCCTTTCTGCCCTTTAACTTGAATTTAAGGGAATCCTTAGCATTAGAAGAGGAAGCACTATCTTTCCCTGTAATTTCCAGCTATGACTTCCTTTCAGGAGAGCTAAAGCTTCCACAATCTAAACCCAACTTAGGATTAATTTTCAGCCATTTGTTGGTCTTTGCGAAAAATGGATTGAAATCTATCCAAGATAGATGTACCTTCTTTCTATGCCACTGAATAGGAAAAGGACACCTCTTATCAAAGCCGACTTGATGAAATTCCGGATCAAGAATGTTGCCGTCATCCTCGACTTGAGAATCTGAAGGAATCTCCAACATGCTAAGATCAATTATCTGCTGCAAAGTCAATCTGCAGTAATCCATCTTCATTATATTCATCTTTGTTCTCATATCAATCTAGATGTCCTCGATGCGTGAACATGCATGTAAGCTCTTTTGATTTGAGAATTCATTTCTTGGTAATCAAAGTCAAATCTAGCTTTGTGCACAGAGTTAATCGAATAGTTACCAATTGCCAAGGGTTTTGCAAAAGTGGTACTAAAATCAGACCTATGCAAAGTATGCTGATCACTCTGCACTTCCATGTGTTGTCTAGCTAACTCCATTAGGATTATTCTATTTGTAGCATACTTAGGTAAGGTATACGGTTCGCCTTTAAAATACCCAACTCTCAAGTATGTAAAATTTGGAAATTGAATGAAAATACAATCATATTGATTCACCTTTTCCCATGCTACATTAGATACCCTCTTGATGGATACTATTTATCGAATAAGCACCGTAAATGCCCAAAAGAAAGCATCTCGGACTCTTCTATAATGAAACTTACTATTAGCCAGAGTGATTTGGTCATAGTAATCCCAAACTAGAATCTGAAAACAATCTCCTTTGGTTGAGAGACCAAAGAAATATCCCATAGCAACAATAATGTAGACAAGGTAGGAGTTCATGTAAAAAAGCGTTGAAGTTCCTACGTTGAGCAATTGCTGGCAAAGTGCAGTGCTAATCAACTCTCCCCAAAAGATGTGTTCCTTGTTTTCCATGATTTGGAAGATTAACTTGTACATCCGTGGCTTGAAATAAGTAGAATCTTTGAGACCGCAAACTCTGTTGAGTAGAATGATGAGATCTTTGTATTCTTATTTGAAATTAGACCAATGAACGGTCTTTGGCCATCTTGAGAAGTTGCTCCTTTTATTGTTTAACATACTTTTGATAATCACCTTTCTTCTCATTCCAGCTTGCCAAAGATGATCCTTTTATTAGTTAACATACTTTTGATAATCACCTTTCTTCTCATTTCAGCTTGCCAAAGATGATTCTTTGGTTAGATCTGTACACTCTACATTATGTGGTACCTTGAAGATCTACTCAATGACCTCTGGGTCAAGACTATTTACAACCTTGCCGTCAGCATCCTTGATTTTGGGCTGAAACATCTTGCACATCCAAGAACGAAATCAAGTTCCATGGCAGCCATAGGAAATGCAGACACCAAGTGAATGTGACTTCTTTTGATGTGCTTCATCTCGTGGCCAACAGGAATTTCTACTCTTTGCAGAAAATCAGCCATGTCCACATGACCAATCTTTGTGTCCATCACGTTATCAAGAATAGATAGAACTGATGATGGAGTTGTATGAGCCAACTATTTATCAAATTGATATTTCATCTTGCCTTCGGATTCTAATTTCGATGGTGAGGGCATCTCTTGCGCTTACGCTGCAACACAAAATCCCAAAACATAATCACATCATTAGAGGGAATCGCCATACAAGTTGATTCTCGATCAGCAACAAAGATTTGAAAATGGATTGAAGACTTTGTAGATCCGATGAAATGATCTCAAAAAAAAATGATATACGTATGTAGTGAATGGAAACGAAATGCGGAATGAAGCGTTATGAAGGTAAAAAACGAAGAGGGAAATGAATATGTCTGAAGGTGAAATGCATGAGAATGCGTGCAAATGAAGATTGCTGATTTTCAAACGCGACTTAGGGTTTTCAAGATGCTATTACATGAAAAATGACTACATGTAAGTGCAACATGTAACGAGGAATGAAAGATGAGATGAGATGCGAATGCGGATGGAGGATGAGCTTTATATGTAAGAAAGGATAACGGATGAGATGCAAAGCATGGAAAGGTGTGGAAAATGGAAAAACATGTATTTGCTTGTGAAGGCATGATTGCGTACAGAGAGATGGAAATGGAAAATGGAAGAGGGACAATGAACTTTATAGTCATCTTTAGTGAAAAGGTGAAGTCAAAGTACATGGAAGATGAAAATAACATCTTTTTGACTTTTTAGAAGGTGACTTTAAGTCAAAAAAGGGGTTTTAAGATGCAATTACATGTAAGACTTTTTGTATAATTATGTCATGCGAGTGAATACAAAAAGTGAAATGAGTGAAAATGGAAGTGGAAAATGAGATTACATGCATGTGCGGATGGTGAATGAGATGGAAAATATGTAATCGCATTTGTCAGATGCAATGCGAAGTGTAGTGACATGGAAGATGGAAATGGAATGCGATGATGCTTTCGCATGAAATGAAACAAGAACAAGTTCTTGGGAAAGAACTTGTAACTTCTCCAAAGTGGAGAAAATCAAAAAGCAAGCACACAAAACACAAAAACTTCAAAAGAAAAGCATATCTTTGGAAAATGACTCAAACATGTCAGCAAGCAAAGCACTTCAACATGCAAATTCGAATTTGACAATTGGGGAAAAACCAAAAACATTATAATGAACAATTTCATCATTTTTAAAAGAAAAATGCACTTTCCATGGTATCAATTTCAACAAGTGGCAATTATCAAGCAATAGTAAGAAAGAATAAGTCCACTTACATGAAGATTAGATGCCAAAAATGATGGAAAATGATGCTCAAAAAGTTGAAAATTTCTTCAAAAACACTTGGACTCTTTCAAACCTTGCAAATTTGAAATGGAGAAGGCAGAAAATGACGCATTTTTAGTGGTAGATGCCAAAAGCGTGACCTATCATTGCTCTAAAATCCAACTTTTTTGGTTGCATGCATATGGGACGTTTTTTGCCAAACATGTTTTTCTCAAGGTATGAGATCAAAACGTTTTGGCTTCCAAAAGCCAAAACATGTATCAATATGCAATGTAGAACATGTAAAAAGCCAAATCTATTCCTCCTTGAGCAAAAACGTGAACTAAAAATGATGTATTTTGAAGATTTTTCAAAAACGCGCCCTTGGAAGGTAATTGGAAAAATGTTTTTTAGCAAGATAAATCGATTTTCATTGCTTGAAAAACCCATGGCTAAGCAAAAACGACCCTAGTAGAGAAGATTTTGTGAAAAACCATGAAGTAAATCTCCCAAAATCTTCAAAATCGGGTTCTTGGAGGCTCTTTGCATGTTTTCTTCCAAAAAGGGGTATCTTGAGGGCAAGAACATTAACTTTTAGTGCAAAACGCACCTTTTAGTGTCCATAGCATCTTTTAAAATATGTATAAGCTGAAAATTGCACCTTTTGGTGTCTGTTGCATGTCTAAAAATCCCTCCATAGTGCAAAATGTACCTTTTGGGAGGCATGGCATGTTTTAAAATAAGCATTTGGTTTTAAAACTCACCTTTTTGGGTTGATTGCATATTTTAAGTGAAAGCTCATGTTTTAAATGTAATAGCATATTTAAGTTATAAAATTCACCTTTTTGATGTCATTGCACATTTCAAGTGAGTTATATGCAATGGCATCAAAAATGTCCACTTTTGATGACCTTTACATGCTAAGACATAAGAAAGGTCCACTTTTGATGGACTTATGTTTTTAAGTTGAAAAAATTATCAGTGTTACACTAGTATAGGGGTACTTCAGGACAGTGGGATGTTGGGGCGAGTTTTCGCGACGCAGGGAAAATGGGCCTCATTTTCGAGACAGCAAGGGGACAGCTAGGGGATGACGGCAAGGGAAGGACAGGCCAAAGTGGGGTGTTATATAGTATACATATCGAACTTGAAATGCTAGTTATGAAATGATGTTTTAGTAGTTCACTAGAACATACCAAATTAAAATGTTTAAACATGGCAAAATATCAATATGAATTAGAACCATTGACATTCAACATGGTAACGTATTACATAACCAATAGTAACATTCAAAAATCAAAATTCAAATAGAAATTCAAGTACACATCCTAGTCGCGCCATGGTTGCAAAATGGCAGATGTGGGGGTGCTTAGGTACTCAAGTACCTAGTGTGGGGATGTCTCGGGGACGGGTACTTCAAGGTTTAGGAGGGGGGTCAACTCTCCGGGTTACACTGAAAATTATATGCAACGGCATGTAAAAGGTCCACTTTTGATGGATTTTACATGTAACGACATATAAAATGTCCACTTTTGATAACTTTAAGTGAATTAATAAGCATATGTCAATTTAAATTTATTAAAATATTACTTAAGTGGAAAATAAATTATATTTACATATCATATTAATAATATAACATGTAAATACCATTTAAAAAGTAATATTTACTAGAGCATTTGATTTAAATGCTAAAAATTAAATTGAACTATATAGTTAATATAGTCACTTAAGTGAAATATCAAAAAGTAACTCAACTTAAAATTATAACATAAAGTGCACTATAGTTACTTTAAGTGAAAATTTAAATGATAAAAGTAACTTAAAAACATAACATAAAGTGAATTTAAGTTATATTTTTCAAAAAGTGAATGTCAAATTAAAAATATAACATGATATTTTTAGTTTGTGTTGTTGCATTAAAAAGGTCCACTTTTTGGGCACTAAAACGACCATATCTCTTGACCGACAACTCCAATTACGCTCTAGGTTAGATCAAATCAAAGGGTAAATTGAAAGCCATGACTTGAGCAAGACCAAAGGACTAAAAACCAACAAATGCACACTCAAAAGCAAAGAAAATAACAATGAAAGCCTAAAAAAAAAGCATAGGCTCGATAGAAAGAAAAATGAAAAGGACTCGACGAAAGCCTTTAGTAAAACAATTTGATATGCGAATTGGAGTTGATCGATCGATCAATATTAAGCAATTGAATATCAAATTCAACTTAGAGAGATGCGAAACTAGTTTGAAAAAGTTTTGTACTGTTACCTGCATTTTGTGGTGACAAAATGCATGACAACAATGCTTATTCAAGCAACAAAGACTTACAAGCTTATTCAAGCTCCAACAATTGGAAGACCAAGAGTCACAACTTAGAATCCGCCTTTTACAATGAAACAAATACAACCAATAGAAGACTAAGTCACAACTTAGAATTCCATAGAGATGTCCCTCTTGGGATTTGAACCAAGGTCTCCACAATGAGAACTCATTGCTTCAACTGACTAAGCTAAGCCCCTTGGACTTTAATTTATTACTTTTAATATTATATATATTCTATAATATATTATTACAGAAATATTACCATCTTATTTTTTTTATCTTTACTTAAACTATATATTCATCTATTATTATTTATAATATGATTATCATATATTACCTATATATTTATATTTTAATAATTATTATTATTATATCTTATTTTAGCGGGGATATCACGTAATAATAGATTTACATGTATACATAACTGCAAAGGAATTAGAATGCTTAAAGTTGAACCCTTATTCTCTCACTATAGTCCCGAGAGTCAATAGATGGTGTTGTGTAGGGAGAGGAGGAGTAAATCCAGAAAGTGTATTGGTGTCAAGCGCCCTATGACAAGTAAATCCATGCTCTTCCTAGGGTTGATTTAGGAAAGAAGTGGGTACTTAACATATTAATTTCTAAATTCAAAAATATTATATCTAGCATATATTTGTGTTATAAAGATAATAATATACACTAAGTCAATTCATTAATCCCTCATTAACACAACCAAGAGAATAGGGAGTTCGCACAAGGGAAGGTGTGACTCGGTCACGTTGAGGCAAAGAGTCCCAAGCTGGGCTTTGTTCACAAGGGAGCCTCAAGTAGACTGTTTCCATACTCAAGCATCATTAATTCTGTCATCCGTCTTAGGATTAGTGATTAGGAGAGGAATGAATAATTAAGGCTTAAGTATGTATTATAAGACAATTAGTGTTTCTAATTATGGAAATGATAGCGATCTTGAATTCTCTTAGTACGAAACAAACGTAGTCCAAAACCCTAATTAGAATTTTACAAAAAATCAAGTAAGATCCTATTAGGGGTCATTACAAGATTCTACAAATGGTATGAGTTCCCTAATTTCAGGTTCAAGGTTTGCATAGGCTCTTGCATTTTTCTATTGTGCTATTGGTGGGTTGATCTATTCCTTCATCTTCCATTTCCCTTGGTAAGAAGAGTAATTTGGAGATTTGAGAAGTTGATGACTCATTAATTTCTAGTACATTCAAACTTATCTCTCTTGTGGGAAGAGTTATTCTTGAGGTAAATAATAGAGTTTCCCATATTTCGCAAAGCTTCTAGAAGGGCCTAATTGGATTTATCTAATCTTTTTTTCCAACTCATAAGGGTTTGGCTTGTTTGTTCTATGAAAGTCCTTGGCTCGTTGACCCTTTCGTTCACGGTGGTCTTCTTTGTTCTTCCCTCGTAAGTTTGCATGAACTACTATTTACGAGATGGCAAGATTATGCTCTGATACCACTATAATGTCCTTGGTATGTACTGCTCACAATTGCCTGGCTAATGAACCTGCAACATGTGTTAGCCATCCAATGACATATATTTATATATATATAACAAATAATAAAATATTACCTAACTATTATGATAAAAAGAAAATTCTAATTACCAAATTAATTCCCTTCTTAAGGAGATGTTGTGATCAGATGCTTAGTTTCTAAGGGAGTGCTTCCTAGGGCTCTAATTATTTAAAACATCTCTCCACTAAGCACCATCTCCTCACGATATTTCCTCTCTTCAAGACCTTATGGATAATTTGTCTTGATATATCCATCCTTCCGAGGAGAGAGTTCTCTCATCCTAGGCCTTATGGATAACCACACTAGGTGTATCCATCGTTACATATGCATATGTTTGTCTTTCTTTTGTAACAGTATATACAGGGTTCTTCAGAGAATACTTGATTCTTTCCCTTGCTTCCCTTTTACACTCAATTGTTGAATGTCGTGTTGAAGACTTTCAGAGAAGTTGAGTTCTTTGCCTTAATTCCTAAAGGAAATTAACTGGAGTAAATTTAACTGTTCTCTGTTTGGATGTGAGATGCAATCCTTAAAGGTTAATAATGGTGTTTTAAATCTTCCCAATTATCATTTGTTCCTTGCCTAGCTTCTGCTTATGATTTGGACTTGAATGTAATGATTGTTGGTAGCGACTTGACTCTATGCGCTCTCCTCGTCCTTATTATGCTTTGATGACTGCTGACAGTGATATTTTATATACGCCAGTATTAAGATTTCAACTGGGATCTTGAGGAGATGTTGATCAGTTTGAATATCCTGTTAATCCTGTGTCTTATTCGCTTATTGTGTTTTTGTCTGTGCTTAGGTGGATATGACTCAATCCTCTGTTCCCTTTTTCTGCGGACTAACTTGGCTCCTCCCTTGTTCGGTGTATATTTCGATTATGTATGCCCATACAATATTAGGATTTGTTTTATTCTGCTATTGAGTTCAGTAGTTAATCCAATGTTTGTTGCTGATGGTATAATGGAGCCTATTTTTCTTCTGATTATTTCCTATGTTGAGGGTTGAAAATATCTGTTGCTTTCTGTATTGTTTCTGTTTGTGCGTGACTGCAGAAAGGAGTGGATACTGATTGTTTCACAGTCGGATACTGGCATGAAACTATGTAACAGTTTCCTTGTGCTTTACCTGATGATGAATGTCCTCTGATTTCTACGTATTCGTAATATATATGTGACAGCATAGTTTGAAAAGGTTGCGACCAGTACTTGGCCACGACTTCTCCAAACATATTCCTATTTTAATTTATATTTGCTTTGTTCAATTATAAGTGTTGTTGTTATTTGGTACCCAATATTATTTTTGGTTGATAACCATTAATTATTAATAATGAATTTATAATGACAACTAAATATTATTTAATAACAAATAGAACTAATTATAATGACAACTAGTTATTAATAATTAATATTGTTTTGATTCAAAATAAATTAACAAATAACAATTAATTATTTGTTTAAAATTAAATATCCTAATATTTGGTAAGAATTGTTTTCTTTTGATTTTGAGGATTTTGATACTTAATAATCGTACTAATATTTTTATTAGAATTATAGTCTAAAAACCGAGGGATGATGAACTTATCCTTACAGGGATTTATAGTCAATCAAGGGCTATCACAATCAATGAACATCGTGGCTAGTTATTCAAGTGTTCTGATGTATAGAAGTGCCCCATATCGGTTCTTTGCCCAATATTCATGGCAATTGTGATTTATAACATACTGACAACAAAGCATAATACATTTCACCAGTCTCAAGTTGGCCTTCTACATTAAACAAGAAAGTACCATAGAACATGTGATAGGCTTATAAGTGACAGCGAAGAAAATTGTTTGTGACACTTTTTATGAACAAGGAATTGGTGATACTAGAGCGACAAAACTGAATTAACATCCAGTGGAAGCTTTTGACAGTAATCTGTACAGTGTAATTGTCCTCATTCTTTAGGATTTATAACTTCACAAAATGTAGGAAATTAAATAAGCCTGGAACCAAAGAACAAAAAAAACACATACCAAGGTTGGCTAATACGAACTAAGTTTCCAACCTCAATCTCAAGATGGCTGCTTGTTCGTGAACTGAAAATCACTGTTACATTATTACCCATCCCAATCTCCACATCTGAGGAAGTGTGTTGAATGCTTTGAGTATTCTGTAGAAAATACATGAGATGGTTAGTGGTTTTGAAGATATGCTGATCCACAGTGATGCGTAAGCATCCATCATTATACTTCAAGGTTATTTGGTATGTTATGACATTTGTGAGTTTGACGTGCAAGGAGAATGACAGCCTGCTAGCATCCCATTTTAAGTTACATAAATTAAGCCAAAACTAATCTACACATCAAACTTGTAATCTGTGTTTATCAATGGGTTAAAAGGAAAACAGAACTGATAATTAAAACAAGATAAACCATGCTACGTAAACTTCTGAATCTGTAATGCAACAAAATAAGAAAATTGTTTTTACATGAATACAAGATATACCATGGGAAATCCTATCAAGAAAAAAACCTAGCAACAACAAAACTATACTCCAGATATTATCAAAAATAAGATGATTGCAATATAAAGAGAATTTCACATGTTCTGATCTTTTATGCTCAATCATGTATCCAATCCGACAGCATGCACCTGCATAGAACCTACTCTAAATGGACTCTAGTTATTGCTCTCAATTCTGTGATCAGTCCAAAACGTCAGTACACTGGAAACCTATCACAACTTCAACTTGTGTTCCAACTTATTTCAATACCACTATGTCACAACATCATTCAAACAGAATCCCAAGCACTTGATTTATAGACAAGGGACAGTTAGAAAACTGCCAATCGGTATTTTGATGTGTCTTTTGTTCCACTACAACATACAAAATCAAATGCTCAACGTTCCAAAGTGAAACACTAAATACACAATCCTCTCTTGAATAAGACCACTTCATATGCTAAGCTTGAAAAGTAAGATTACAAGGAGACTTTTAGGTTCCTTCTATTATGAATACTCACTCAATTGAAATGATGTGATTTGCCGGATTGCTAAAAGGACGTACACTATTCCTCGAGACTTGTCAATTGGATTCTAAAGATTTGGATTCACAATGTGCAATGAAAATATATTTGGACTCTCCAATCCTTGAACTCTTGTAATGTCCCCTTTCTAGCATTCATAGCATGATGTGTTGTTAGCCTATTTCCCCATGGTCCCATAGGCTAACCAGGACATTAAAGGGACTTAGAGGCCATTTGACCTAGACAGTTTCAATTGCAAGTGTCTCTGAGGGGTTTTGAGGTAGTTTTGGGCATACTTACTATTTATAGTAAGTCATTCTGGATATGATTGGACATCCTATGGCAGCAACATATCGATGGTAAATGTTTAAAATCGACAAAAAGATACATTTATTATTGATATGATTTATTTGCATTAATAAAGTCATTTTATAAAGTTAAATTCAAATATTTAACTTTGTTAATGCTTAGACTATAGTTGGTGGGAAATATTTAAATAAAAGAGTCCCCTTTATTTTATAATACATTGGAGACATAAGTTACATAAGAGAGTTATGTTTTATCCCACATTGACAACATGAAGGCATGGGTTTTGTGAGAACAAAATAAAAGAGGTGGAAGAGCTTCCATTGAGGCATGCTTTGGTTGATTGAAAAAATTACTTGTTTAGTTTGGAGATAATCTTCCTGGGGCTTTGAGGATGAAATCCCTCGCAACTATCAATCTCCACGCTGTTGCAATATACAGTCTGGGGGTTTATTTGGTGCCTGCAAATTAGAAACTAATATGCACAAGGTTTTAATCGCAGATTGCAAGTTTTTTATCCGCTGCTACAGTACTTGCGTGAACAGTACCCGCAGGAATAGTGCCGTGCTACAGTAACTCGTGAATAGTAAAATCGCTACAGTGAGATGCTTGAGTTTCACTCTTTCCCATGAAAAGTCTCTTTTCTGACCTGCAATGGAGTTCTCGGTGTTATTCTCCAATCCTAGCGGATTAAATCAGAATCACAATTGGAGATAAGAAGATGGACTTGTTCTTGGTGGCTGCCAACAATATAACAGATCAGCAGCAGGTTCAATAGCAGGGTACAGATGCCATCATTGGGCACTACAATGATTTGAAATTCGTCACCAACACCAGCAAACATCTATGCGATTTATGGCAATCCAGGTTCCTTCGATTTTGAATGTATTTGCTTGAAGACTTTAAATAATGTCAAGTTGCCTAAAGGGTTAATAGTTTCAGTCATTTATATCTGTAGAAGCTATTTTGTTACAAGTTGCTTATTGTAAGTGTAACTAATCTGCCATGAATGTATATTTCACATCCGTATTTGAACTAAGTTGATTGCTCAGTATTTTTATCTACAATAGTACAGATCAGATTGCTTGCCAAGTGTTTGACGGAATTCCTGAGTACATATCCAATACTTTAATTTGCTCAGTTCAAGTTACATGCCAAGCATTTGACAAAATTCTATAGTGCAATATCAGTGTTTTGGTGATCTTATTAGCAAGGGTCTTTACAGTGATATCTGGAGGATAATTTACATTTTGATGTGTTGATTCTCAAGCATTAGAAGCCACCTATAGCTACTTTTAAGTACATATCAGACTGATAACATTAGACCAGCAAGTTGGAAGGTTGCAATATTCCTTGTGTCTCTCAAGCACACTTTAGCCCTATAAGACCAAGGGATATTACAACTCTCAACTTAACCTTAAACTTAGCTTCTTCTACTTCTAACTATGAATACAAGGAAGAATGAACAAACTTGGACTCTACTATGTGCAATCTTGTCAGCAACTCCATCCACCTACTATAAGCTTCTAAGGTATATTTAAATGATTTCAAATCAATATTGTTAATGCTAGATGGCAGCAAAAGGGGAGGTGACTAGTACAACCACAAATTCAAATCCTTTAACTATTATCATCCACAATAGTAAACATGCAATGAAAAGTAATGCATATAAGTAAAGTAAATCAACAATCCACACAAGGGGCAAAGTAACACCAATATTTTTCAAATGGAAACCCCTTGGTCAGAGGGAAAAACCACCATGGGAATTAGTACCCACAAATATTTCTATTGTAGTAATAAGTTTTCTGTGTTAGAAGCAATTACATCCACCCAGTTAAGGGCATACCAGATTAAGAGTATTTCAGCCTAGTTAAAAGCTATTACAAAGGCTTGTTAAGATCTAGCCGATTAAGGGATTTCAAACTCCTTATGAGAGTCACCTTGTTCGAGGATTTGGACCTATTAGGATCTTGCTCACCTTGTTAGGAGTGACCTGATTAATGGATTTTTCTAGCTAGCTTGTTAGAATCAACAAGTAAACAGTGGTTTGATATTTGCACTCAATGCATGACAGATTCAATGCATCTTTGATCAATTCTCTACTCTGAATTGCTTCTAAGTTTCTAACACACTACTAAACCTCTGAAATATCACTTCAACATCAATTGCACTAACAATTACTGAATATCCGATATTTCATCTCCTTTTATACTTGTTTTAAGGTGGTGGAAAAACCCTAAAACAGTTTACCATGAGTCATACTTAACATGCAATTCAAATTACATGAGCAAGCACCAATACCTTGAATTCAAGGCCATGTCGTTGCCCAACACAAAATACTCAATAACTAATTCATCTTTTGACTTCAAGATTACCGAATTACCAATTCATCACAACTATGTCTGTTACTTTGTTCTTCACATTGTGACCTACTTATCATATTTTCATTTGTACTTCACTCTGATAGATGAAACTTTGGAATTTGGTTGATATACCCCTGGTGAATCTTCCCTGTCAATCGCACACGTGAAAACATTAATCTAGTTTATCGCCAACCACAAAATCTATAACTAGTTATCCAATCATACACTGAGCACTTCATAATTCTAACTATCTGATCAATTATTCTGTCGGGATGGATGATCCATCACCTCTAGAACATGTTGCCAACAATGACAACACTCAAATGATCATCCATCCATTCTAATACCTATAACCTTCTCGCACATCATCATTATGCCAACAATATCCCCCTTTGGAATTAATGGTAGCACTTAAAGAAAATTTTGATTGTGTTCAAGAACAAAACTAACAGAGCTGAGTTACTAACAAAAATATAACTCCCTATTAGCGGATCGTGATTACTCCTTACTAGAACATTTATCCATACTATTCCTTGATACAAAATTTTCACTGAGATCATACTACCCCTTTGACAACAACAAGGTATGCAAAATATCAATAATGTCAAAATGGTTTAAACCAATTACTAGTAAACACTTCAATCCTCTTAAATACATCTCCAAAAATTGTTTTCAATAGCTGAAGTATAACCTTTGCTTCCTTCAATCCCAACAAATCCAACATGGGGACTAGGTTGCTTTGCAACCCCAACAATGTTGCTATCCTCTTCTCTTGCTCATTATTATAGGTTTCAAGATTATGATTAATTGTGCTACTGATACACCAAAGTTTGTAATTGAATGAGCTACTAGATCAAAACTTGCTCCTAACTTCTTGAGTTAAAATTTCAAAACTCACATATATAGAGGAGAGTAGCTTACCACTATCTCGTTATAAAAAATATCATTTTTATCAAACTATTGTTGATGGGCCAATTGATTTTATGTATCTCGAACCCATTTTTATTTTGTTTCTGTAGTTTGTGTCGTCGTCGGCTATCTTTGTACACCCTCAGAAAGTTTTCCTCGAGGAGTATTTAAGCACGGCTTATAGGTAGTCATTAGGTATGCAATTTGGATTATTTTCTCTATACTGCA
The DNA here is from genome assembly GCA_028749045.1 of Cupressus sempervirens. NCBI lineage: Eukaryota > Viridiplantae > Streptophyta > Pinopsida > Cupressales > Cupressaceae > Cupressus > Cupressus sempervirens. The sequence goes on along the minus strand of CM053784.1, from coordinate 376,376,591 downwards.
AATTCCTGTTGGGATTCTCAGTTGTTTGCCATTTCGAAAGTGAAAGATCTTCCCTATTTGGTCATCTCGATTTCGGTGGGAATCAACCCTCACCCTATTCCGTCGCTTGTAATACTTTGCTCAGATCTGGCAAATTGGAGCATCATTACATTACGAATATCCATTGTGTTGGTTTGATCTACTCCTTTGTCCTGTGTATTTCCATTTGTTGATTGTCTACATTAAATCTTGCTATTTGTTCACACTATCTGTTAGTCTACAAAAAAAATCTCTGTGCATCACCCTACGAACTCTAACTGTCCATCTCTAGTCACTATCATACCCCGTACAACCTCCCATTTCGTCACTCCTTCACTGTACCGTCTTCCTAAGACTACCGTATAGCCACCTAGTTTGACCGTATGGCCTTCTGCACTTCCCACAATTAGTTTGAAGTACGGCCATCATCTCTATTCCATCCATACGACACAAACCTCCTGTCACCGTACAACCAATTGATGTACGACCGCCGTATCGTACGGACTATCTGACTATTGCCCATCCCGTACATTCAAGTCGCCATACGGCCAGCTATTATTACCTTGTCACTGTACAGCCAAGGATACCATACGGCCATGGATACCACTTACTTCAAACACCGTACAGACAACTCCTCTTGTGCACAATACGATCATTGGGTTAGGTTGCCAGATCAATCTCAGATCCATACACTATCATGTCGATCCCCAAGAGGAGACACTGCCATTAGAACATTATAGTGGTTTCAAAGCGCTTCGATCCTACCAGCCTGTGAACAGTGAATGAGAGTTTATAGCCAAAAGAGACAAAGAACCCATTCCGTTGATAGAATGGTTGCCGAACTGGAACCAATAGCTGCCAAACTTATGGCACTACTAAGAGAACTTGCAAAGAATCAGGCACAGATCACTGATACTCAGCGACTCATGGAAGAGACTCTCAAGAAGTTGGCTGAAAATAAAATATCCAAAGAACAAAATGGTCACACTGCGGACTTGGTTTCAGGTAAAACAAACCCTCATCCAACACGCTCTTGACCTTCCATGCTATCTTTTCAAGCACTACACAGAGGGAAACAACCAACCTTTGAAGAGATGCAAGAACAACTGAGATAAGACTGGAAGAATGCAAATACTTCCAAATTTTGAGGAGGATATATCCTACAAAGATTATTCGGATCTGAGAATGAGATATTCGGGAGGTGGAAACTGAGGATACTTTAACGATGATCTCAGAAGAAAGTTCAGTAAACCTGTCTCCATTTGACGGATCCGGATCCGGATCCATATTTGTGCAAGCGTGGGTAATGAAGGCCAATACTTACTTCTAGCTGAATCCTATTCCAAAAGAAGTAGCAATCAAATTTGTTCTGTTGCACTTAGAGGGAGTTGGCATCACGACACCATTACATTGGGGCATGATCAAATAAATACTTACGTGCAATTCACTGAGAGATTAATAGATTGATTTGATGGTAAAGATCTAGAACTCAATTTCAAAGATTTGGCACAGCTAAGGCAAACTAGATTGATCAACCAGTACATTGCAGAATTTCAGAAACTCTTTATTTTGGTCATGGACATTTCTGAAAGAGGACGGATAGTGCTCTTCATGGACGGATTGACAAAACCACTGAAAAGTTGGGTAAAGGGGTTCAATCCTGCCACCTTGTCGGAAGCTATTAAGACGACACAAAGCATGGCATCATCATCAACATCATCCTCTCGAAGTTACTCACTCCACAAACCACCGGCATTTCCAAGGGACAAAGATAATAAACCACCACCCAAGAAGCCGTCATTGGACAAAGCTACCAAACAAGAACTTCGAAGGAAGAAATTATGTTTCAACTGCAAGGGACCACAAATTCATATTCTTTAACTACTATCTCCCACAATGCGAAACATGCAGTGAAAAGTAATGCATAGAAGTAAAGTAAATCAAGCATCCGCACAAGAAACAAAGTAACACCAATATTTATCACGTGAAAACCCTTGGTTAGAGGGAAAACATGGTGGGAATTAGTACACATAAATCTCACTATTACAATTATTAGTTTGCCCTGTTAGGAGCAATTACATCCACCCACTTAAGGGAATACTCATTTAAGAGTATTTCAGCCTAGTTAAGAAGTATTACAAAGACATCTTAGATCTACCTGGTTAAGGAATTTCAAACTCCTTCTAAGAGTCTCTTTTTGTGCTTCAAACCTTTTGGGATCCTACTCACCCTATTAAGAGTGACCCGATTAAGGGATTTTACTTGCTAATTTGTTAGAATCAACGAGTAAAGAGTGATTTGATATTTGCACTCAATGCATGACAGATCCAATGTATCCATGATCAATGCTCTATATTGAATTGATTCTAACACACCTTTGGACCTCTGAACTCTTACTACTACTTCAATAATTGCACTAACAGTTACTGCACATCCGATCTTTAATCTCCTTTTATACTTGTTCTAAGGCAGTGGAAAAACCCTAAAATAGTTTACCATAAGTTTGCTCAACATACAATTCAAATTACATGAACAAGCACCAATGCCTTGAATTCACTACCATGATATCGGCCCAACACAATTTACTAGATAACTAATCCATCTTTTAACTTTAACAGTATCAAATTACTAATTCATCACAAGTAACTCTGCCAATTACCTTGTCTTTCACATTGTGGCCTACTTAACATACCATATCTTCATATGTACTTTACTCTAGTAGATGAAGTTCTCAAATTAGGTAGGATATACCTCTAATAAATCCTCCCTATCAATCGCACACTAAAAAAAAAACTTTGCTTCATCGCACACCAAAAAATCTATAACTAGTTATCCAATCTCTAGTACATCAAACACTTCATAATTCTGACTGTCTCATTAAGTATTTTTTTGGTATGGTTGATACATCGCCTCTACAACATGTTGTTGCTAGTAATGACAACACTCAAATGATGATCCATCCATTCTGATACCTATAGTCTTGTCACACATCATCATTATGCCAACAAATATCTCCTCTTCAATCCCATCAATTATGCAAACTAAAGATTGAATATCTGTTGATATCAAGTACTTCCAATCACTAGCTAACCACACACAACACACATACAACCAGCAAGAGGCTAGTGGCCTATTTTTGTTTGAGCCAAGCAAGTGGCCATCCACAAATTCTTTTATCCAACTAAGTTACTTCAAGAAAATTCTATTCTATCTTAACAACTTGTAATGAAATCTATTCAAGTGAGGGATGTAGACCACCATGCAATAATTCAAATTTGATTATGACAATTCCTCATGCAAGACACAGCAATGAAAGGTAGAGTAAATTTGGCATTATATAAGCAACAATTTTCCAATAACCTCCATTACAAATGAGAGGGGTGGGGTTTATATAGGATCCCTAATTACAATGAATGACCAAGATTCATTCGAACTCAATGCCCTTGATTAATCCATTACAAACCCTAATTAGGGAAACCCAAAAAAGTCAATGAGAAAGAAGCACCACAAAATAGGCCAATGAGAAAATTCAAAGGCTTGAAGACTAATAGGAAGGAAGCTGCCTAGTCATACAAATCATCATCCAAGATGTCCACTTTCTTTTCCTTCTCCCTTTTAGCAAAATTAATTAACTTAAGAAAATTTACACCAAGTTATTCCATTAATGCTAGCAAGGCTACTGTGTTGTAACTCCATGACTTCTAACTTCTCATGCAAGTATCCAACGTGTAATCCCAATTTGAAGTGCACTTCTGCAAATTATTTATGGAAATCATAAGTGATAGAAATCTATTCAATTGACTCCTCTCAAAAGAGTCCATGTCTTTGAAATAGAGTGATTTCATCTTCTCTTTCAACTCATCCAAATCTAACTCACTAGAAGCATCAATGTCAAGACCAAACAATTCCTTCATTGCAACAAGGATCATCAAATGTATCTCCAAGATAGGATCCTCAATATTCTCACATTCTGTGTACGCATGCTCATATGTAGTCCTCCTCATGACTAGTGAAAGATACAAATGACCAACGTCATATGCACTTCCTCTATCAATTAATACTTGAGCCAACACTAATCTTGGGAGGCTCCTTAATGCCTTGAGACAAGGAATCATTTTGTATTTAATGGGCTGAGATTCCTTCTATATCTCATCTAATCCCTGCATTTTATTCATCAACATTATGGTCCTCTCATGTGCCTACATTGTCACTGTAAGAAAAACCTCTTCTTGTTCTATGATATCACTCACACATCCTTTTACCATGCCATATGGACAATGTGAATTCTGAGCAATAGGGACATATGTAACAAGTGCTACAATCTCATGTCTTGATAGATTCATATGTTTATTAATGAACTCCTTCACCATCAAGTTCTCTAGTTTTAGCTCATCTCTTCCCTTTATCAATATATCCATCCTTTCTCATTGACATTCGTAGTGTCCCTTCACTCCTAGAATTCTTGTTCCTTAGTTGTCGGCCCAATGTCAAACAAGGAGATAAGGTAGTCATTAGGAGTAATCTCATTCTTATTCCTATCACCAACTAGGACAACTAGATGCACATTGTGAGATCCTGAGTCATCTCTAGTAATCTTATGAACCTTGTTTATTGGTTTAAGTTCTTTCACTCTCCTAATCCTACTAAAAAATATATCAATGTCATCCATAGGAAGAACTTCTTCTACTATCGTCCTTTTCTTCATACTTTCTCTTAACCATTCAGGAACTATGGATAAACCTACATCATCCTCCATCGGTCATCTTGATCGAATCCCTTTAATGCTACAATGATTTCATCCTCCGTCTCTTGAGTTTTGGGATTAGGCTGTCTCATATTGTCTCCCAAATCATCTACTAATTGCACTGTAGAAGATGATGACAATATCCATGGACCTTGTTGTACCGATTGTGTAGATGAAGTTCCCCCTGACTATCCCGAGGTAAAATCTCTATATCTCCAACTTGTACCAAATCATGATCCATATACTATATCTCTATTTCCTTAGTTGATGAAGAACTGGCAATAATAGCAGGTGTGGTAACTTATGTCTTTTGCTTCTAGATTCCGTACTAATAGTTATGTCACTTGTTGCATGTAATGCTTTTGCCATGTTAGCTCCTTTCTTTGAAGTCATCCTCTCATTCTGAATGTGTGTCCTTGAAATGTTGATGGTTTTTTTCATCCCCTAACATAGAAGAAACCTCAATTCGCATCCTCACATAAGTGAAAGTAACACCTTGTTTTATCGACCTTTTAATTTGTTTATCAAACTACGCCCTTGATCTACCTATGACTACTCTCATCAAGACACCCTAGTGCATGACCACCTACTCTCCACCCTAATGATGTAATAAGACTTAGTTTTAATTCTAGTGCAATAAGGATCAATTGTAAGACCATTTGGCTAGAGTAGCAAACCTATAAGCCCTCAAGTCAAACTTGGTCAACTAACCACAAAATGGTCAAATTGAGTCTAGAAGTTCAATTAGGGGTGTATTATCATTACTAGTCATTAGATGGGTTTCCAACATCAAACATATTCATATTTCACAATTTTGCAAAAAGTTGATCTTTTTACAAAAATGACAACTTTTTGTCAAGAATTCAAAAACATGCAACAACTCACCCCAACAGTCATTTGGTTCAAAAATCGATTGGGGGAGTTGTATGATGTATGATGTCCTTTTAAACATGAGTCAATCAAAGGCACAACAGATTGGTTGGAGCACATGTATTTTCGCAATCAAAACTAATAAGTTTGTCATGTTTTCCTACAATTTTTGTGTTTTCATAGTTATCATTTGCTCATATTGATTGATCTAATTGAATAAATTGTTGGAGTGGATGGTGTTGTGAATAAGGGATCAATTGCAGTTGGTTTGAAGTCATTCCATTTTGTTTTAAGCAAGTTATTGCAGTTTTTGTATTGATAGGTCTGAAATACCCACTCTGCCTAGGGTTTGGGACAAAAATGGTCCTAATTTAAATTATAACCATAGGATTTTCACATCCATCAGTAGAATTCAAGTTAGGACCATGCTCTTACAGATTCCAAAATCTCTGACTTATAGGTGTTGTTTTGCCACTCAAAATTTCATGCCCCAGCCAAGGATCTCAATGTGACTGGCTACAACAATTAGGATAATTGCATAGAAGACTGCAACAAGGAGTGAATCTGCCTAAGATTTGTTGTCCTTTGTCTTTATTGAATGTATCAGACCTATTCCAAGCATTGGGTCGAGTAGACATATCCATCAATGCATACATGCAGTTCTTGTGCACCAATTAGGCCTATTAGCCCTTAGAAGCATATTTGGGGTTTTCCTGTCAAACCATCATATCAAAGTCTATAAAATTTGAATCCTTTAGAACTTTGAAAAGGGTGGGTGAAATAGTTATTTGTTTGGTGGGTAATTCGCAATTTTTTGAAGTTTTGGCCAAATAATTTTATAGGTCGACCTAATTCCAATTAAGTGTCCTCTTCTAGGCTTATTAGAGCAATCATGGAAATCAATATTGGAGAACGGGTTTGATGATTGAATTTGATTGTTTTGGTGATGAATGACCTCTAGATTCACTCGTCCTTGAAGAGGTCCTGCAAGGTGTTTGGCATTCTTGAGGAGGAAAAATCAATGGATATTGTAACACAAATGTTGAGATGCATTTGAGATCAGTACATAGAAGTTGAAGAAGATTGGTATATGGATCTTGTCATATAGATGCTTATTACATTTGATCACTAAAGGAGGTTTTGTCACCTTGATTTGGGGTTGTTGAGATTTCCTTACCTTGCCCTATGGAAGTTGGTTTATTTTCCACATTCTCTATTGCATTCTACATCACCCCCGAATCTGAAAGTTCCTCCTTTAGCATCAATTAGGCGACGAATTGACTTTTTCTTTTCATACTCATAATGAGGATGGATAGGATTTCCATCATCCTTACCTTGAATAGGAAAAGAGAAAACACCAAATTTCCTCATGAAATCAATAGACAACCTAGACCACATCTTTCTCTTTATAGCATGTTCATCCATTAGATTTTTCCAATAGTCCTCCATGTCAACCCTATGCCTCTATCTCCTGCCTTATAAGTATGGAAATATTACAATGGATCAAATTCTTTCCTGGCCTTGTATGTCCCAAGCTAATAGAATTGTAACTCTACATTCGTTGTCTCTATTGCCTGCAACGAAAAACATGATTCAAGTGTTTTTCCCAAAGTGATAGACGAAGGCATTCCGTGTTTGAGGTTTTGTTTCCACATCAAATCGAACTCTAAAAGATTCCTGACCACCTCCAAAAAAACTATGTTATCTATAGAGTACTCAAGAAGTTTGCAAGGTTCTAAGGAAAGTCCTTGGAACTTGACATAAGTAAAAGAAGGAAATTGGATGTATCGATATCCATATTGCTCAATCAACACAATCATATCCTTGGATAACCTTTTGTGTAATCCTTCTTGAACCGAGTGTGTGATATTAATAGTGAAGAATTCATTTATCATCCTGTAATGTGCCTTCTCATGAAGATGTAACCCAAGATAGGAGTCATATGGTTGCCTTCGTGGGGTTACAGAGACTAGTTGCATATAGAAAGTAAAGTACTCAACACAGAATGGAAGGGGGAGACCGTAATATTATATTCATTGATTGATTGCCATAGATAAATGTACTACATTCAATCTACCCCCAATCAAAGTAAATAATGCATAAAAATAGTGTCCGAGCGGTCACGAGGCGAACCGTCGCGACCATGTAACTCCCTTGGATGGACCAACTGTTTAACTACCCAATATCCCGGCAACATCATCCCTGCCAAAAGAAAAGGTCGTCTCCTAACGACTTATAACTTACAAAATACAAAATTTGGAGACTACTAACTTAGTACATCAAAAACATAGACTAAGGGGGAGGTTGCGTCCTTGGGGTGTCTAGCAATTGACGTAGCTCATAGACCTGGTCCATGCAAATGCACAAATCCTTCTATTTCCTTGTGTTGACCTCCACTACATCTTTCAGAAAAAGTACTACCTCCATAGCCTGTGCTTCATTTTGTGCAGAGGCGGCTCTGGCCTCCTCTAACCCCTTTTCAGCCATTTCCTTCTCCTCTAAGAGTGTTGCTCACTCTGCTACCTAATCTGCCTGATGTCTAGCCCATTGATTGGCTAACTCCTCCCAAGACTTCTCCTCTACCTCTCTAGACCTCTCAACTGCCACTCTATCCGCCTCTACACGCTATTGAGCGTAGTAGGCGCCTTTGTATGCCTCTACTATCTTGCAAGCCAGCCTCTCCATCCTGCTACTACCTAGTCCCAACTCTGGTCCCAATTTAGGTTTTGTGGCCCAATCTGCTAGTATCTCCAGTGTCTCAATCGTCGGCCACCCTCGCGCCTCGAAACAAGAGTGGAAGCGGTCGGGGATTCACGTCCGGATGTAGGCTAGGACAAGTTGTAACTCCCTCATTTGAGTCATTGCATTTTGACCAATCACCGACCTTTCTCCAACACAACATCCATGGCCTTAATGTAAGACATCACCCTCTCATTATCCTATCCGTATTCTATTTTATCCTCTTCCGCCTTCTCAACATCTACCTCCACGCCTCCTATAGCCGCTATTTCCACAGCCGGTGCAACCTCATCATCTAGCGCATCCTCGAATTGTGGACTCCCCACAATCTGTGGTGTTATAATCGTTGGTATCTGAGCGAAAACAACTTCCCTTCTCGGGGACTAAATGGAAGGTCCGACATCTGTAGGAGTAAGTCGCAACTGTTGCCGAAAGAACATGCTGGCACAATCCATCACCTGTACATTCACTACCTCTAACTGCGCCATACTCACTGGGTCGGTCAATAAAGTGGAATTAATGGTGACCACAACCTATGTACCAATTACCTCTAGCTAGACTTGAGATGTTGGCATTGTACTTCCTTTTGTCTGTGGGATGCTCATCACGTCACCCTCCAAGTGCATATTTGTCCCTCCTACTACTGGGACCATGTCAAACACCATTGAATCGGCCTACTTAGCTTGAACAACTGGAATTGCGTCCCCTTCATACAGTACTAGCTAGCTCTCCTTTTCCTGAGCGTCCATTGAGGATGTCACTTCTCCAATTCTTGTCCTCCTTGCCTCTAGAGAAGTTGTCTCAACTGTCGAGGAAGCTGTCTCTCTAGGAACTAATTGTGTAGTCACCTTAGTTGCAGCCTCGATCACCACTAGTGGTAAGTATCATAACAATCAGTGCTCTCATTTGGCCGAAGGATAGGATGGAAGGAGTGGAAATGGTAGGTTCCAAGTGTGTTACAGTGGGCAACATAGGAGGTGTGAAGAATGATTTAGACACCAACACTGCCTCAGTGTCGTCATCCTCGTCTTCCTCCACCCTAGTGTTGTCTCCCTCCAAAGCATTCCCACCACTCTCCGTAGTATCCTATCCGTTGCTATCAATGTCACCAAGGGCATCCAACTCTTGCATTACCCTCTTCTAGCGAGTCATCGTTCCACTTGCCTCTAAATGTTGCCAATAAAATTTGGGAGGTTCCCCTGGTGCCAACGTGCCTTTTGGCAGTACCTCTAGCACATCGGCAGGAATCTAATGAAGTATAGCCTCCAAATACAATCCGATGATATCTTTCAACCAATCCTTCCAAGGCCTCCTTTTGCCTACCGACTACATAACTTAACCGTTTCTTGATGTCTTTATGGAAAACGATTAGAGTCGGAATGGTTGCGCCAAATCTACTTCTTGTCGAACAGTGGTTTCCTCTTGTCCCTTCGATAACAATCTTTATCTTCTATGTGGCCCTTTCTCTCTTCCAAAAGGCTTTTTCCAAAGGCCTAACTTTATTTCTCTTCTTCGTCCGTTGTCATGGTATAACTTGCGATTGGATTTGATGTGGCTCCTTCCTGTCATCCACAACCTAGCTTCTCCATGTGTATGCTTCAATCCTCGGTGCTTTGTACCTTAGCAACTCTAAAGGATGCCATTATTGTTCGACAATCTAACACTATGAACTCCCTCGACAGTTCTCTTGTTCTTGCCGAGGATACCCTTGTTTCTTCCATGGGGGGAGTTTCATTGTATGTTCTGTTGGCGGCATCTTGGGATTGTCCGCATAAACAAAGCTTCTACTTTCTTTGCTCACAGCTTAACTGTCGTTTGTGAGAAATTCCTTTTTTTTTCTAAGGGAACTTTCCGATGGTGGTCTCTTATTTTGTGTCTGCGGTAACCTTTGTTTTTCCGACTTATTCAAATTGGTGTCCATAGGAAGCACTTTTTATTCCTTTCTCTGCGGGTTTCATGCCTTGTGCATCGTCAACGTTTGGCGGGTTGCTTTGTGTTTTGGCTATGTGGTGATTTTGTTGTGTGTGGGGGCAATCTTGTCTACAGCTCTCACGGTGTCCGCGAGGTTGTGGTGATGTCTGCGAATGTCATGTCTTCAAGGGTGTGTGGCTTCTGTAATTTGCCTTGTCTGCAGGAAATGCATCCACGGAAACATATTCCTACAGGACACAGTCTGCAAGGACATTTTATGCGGAAGCATCCCCACAAGACTCTGGTTTCTTTTTTCCTCCTAAATCTAAGTACTCCCCTCTTTTGGGCCACCAATGTTAACTCTACGACCCTCATTTCTCAAATGATAGATCTTCAATTTCAAACCATAAACTGGATCTACTACCTCCTATCCATCGAGAGTCCACAATTCAATGGCTCCATTGTCACCAACTTCCTGTATTTTGTAGGGTTCTAACCATTTCATTTTGAACTTCCCAAGTTTAATCTCATTACGCCCATTCTACTTTAGCACCAACTATCCAGGCTGAAACCTTGTCCACTTCAAATGTTTATCATGCCATGCTTTATGATGAGTTTGTGCTACCTCCGTTGCCCATTGCGCCATTAGCCTTCGTTCGTCTAGCTTGTTCAACCTATACAATCTCTCAAAGACTTTCCATATCGCCAAGTCTACTTTCAATCGCTATCTAAAGGCTTGGAACCATAAATTATGTCGACATTACTGCTTCTTACCCGAACATCAGTTGGACTGGTGTTTGTCCCGTTGTAACTTTGTACGTTGTACGGTATGCCAAAAGTGTTGATTGTAGCTTCTCTTCCTAATCGGCTTGCTCCACCTTGCATGACTTGTAGATGACTGACACTATGATTTTGTTCGTTGCCTCCACCTAGCCATTGGCCCTCAGGTAATACGGGCTCGATAAGGAGTGGAAATTCTTGAACTCAGTCATGAGCATTCGGATCACATGATTGACGAAATGACCTCCCCTGTCGCTAGTCAACTAAATAGGGATGCCATAACGCGTGATGATCTACCCATAAATAAACTTCCTCGTGCTTATGGCCGAGTTGTCGGATGATGCTCGTGCCTCCACCCACTTCGTCAAATACTTAGTTGCTACCACAATGTAGTGGCATCTCCAAGCCCTACTTAGCTTATAGGCCCCCACGAAATCTAAACCCCACCGTTCGAACAACTCTTGCGCATGTGATGGATTGAATGACATGAAATCTCATTTCAAGTGTTTACTTGCATGCTGATAAGTATCGCAACTGACCACCCACTCTTTGGCATCATTGTATAGCGTAGGTCACCATAGCTCTACCAGGAGTGCTTTCCTTGTCGTCGTGTCCGGTCCCATATGCCCTCTTGGCGGCCCTCTATGAGCTTCTTGAAGGACACTATACTTCCTCCTCCATGACACATCTTCTCAATACTTGGTCTGGCCCCATCTTATATAACAAATCATTAATCAGCGAAAACGTTCTGCTCCTTAGTACCAACTTCTGTCATTTGCCTGGTAGCATCTCCCTGGGGAACTGTGAAGTAGATAGATATTTGCCGATGCTTTTGTACCACTCTAGAAGGATGGCTATACGAAACAAATGTGTATCTAGGAAGTCATCATTGACTCCTTCCGGAGGCTCCCCCAACCTAATCCGGGATAGTTGATCAACTATAACATGGCTCTTCCCTAGTTGCACCACGATGGTGAATGTAAACTCTTGGAGTAGCAACAACCATTTGCTTACCCTCCCCTAAATGATGGGTTTATTCACTAAGTACATCAACGCCTGTGGTCTACGTTGAATGTGAAGAGCATTGCCAACAGATCATGTCTGAACTTTTATAGGGTGTACACCATTCCTAGAGTCTCCCATTTCGTTGTGTTGTAGTTCTCCGCCCTCAACAACAATCTGCTAGCAAAATAGATAGGATGACCCAGGCCATGGTCAGTCGTCTGTGCAAGTGTTGCGCTAATTGCAAAGTTAGACGTGTCCACATGCACGTGAAACTCTTAATCCCAATTCGGGTAAGCTAGAATCAGTGCCCCTAGCAATCTCGTCTTCAATTCCTTAAAGGAGGTTTCTTGCTTCGTACCCCAAACATAGGGTTCCCCTTTTCTTGTTAGCCTGTCGAAGGGGTACGAAACTTGAGCAAAGTTCTTTACGAAACTTCTATAATATCCAATGTGTCCTAAAAAGGTTTTGAATCCATTGACGTCGATTGACGCTTCCATCTCCACTATCACACATACCTTGTCTAGATCTGTTTTGAGTCTCATCTTACATACAATGTGCCCCAACAGCTTACCCTAGGTTACCATGAATCTACACTTCTTCGAGTGCAACACTAACCTGGCTCGACGACACCATTCCATTCACTCCCCAACTATTGCCAAATGCATGTCTTGTCCAATGACTTTTGGGGTGTGTCATTCTTCTCGCAGTCTCGAGCGAAGTGGCCCCACTAGATGCATGCTTGACACTGAATCATCGGTTGGCCCTTCAAGTAGTATTGTATCTAGCTTCTCTTCTCATTACCTCCTCGCCAGTTATTTCAGAACCCACCAAATGATGCACTATTTGTTTGTTGGTTGGCGGTGGTTGCCCTAGAGGTAGATGGTTGATCGTGGGTGAAAACCACTTATGGCTCTCTTCTCTTTAAGTTATATGGGCAATCCTTGGTCGAATGGCCCATCACCTAGTAGATGTCGCATAATGATTTTTTTGGACATGCTCCTTTTGTGTGGCTGCTTTCTTTGCACCACAATTCTCCTTTGTCACTCCATCCTGTGCCTCCTTTCATCATTTTGAACTCCTGCATCATGTGTTCCATATCCTTTTGTAATACTTGCACCTTTTTATTGGGTTCATCATCGCTGCTAATATCCTCGTCTGATGATTCATCACTCTTAGAAGATGACTTACTTTTCTTCTTCTTCTTTAATATTTTACTTTTGCTTTCCATATTCATAGCTCTGTCATACGCATCACTGTATGACGTTGGCGGTACTATCCTTATTTTACTTCTTAGAGATGCGCTCAATCTGTCGACGAACCATCTCTTGTTTAATTCATCTGCCAGTTGGGTTTCCATCTTCCCAAGAAATTCCATCAAACTTCTATTGTAGCCTCGAACATTTTCCTTCTTCCCTTGTTTAGTACCGTAGATTTCTGTAACAATCTCATTATCATCTCCAAGCTGTTTAAATTCTGCATAGAATTCTTTTCGGAGATTGTCACAAAAACTAATTTTGTTTTGTCCATGTCTGAATACTAGTCGATGGCAACACCCTATAGGATTGTAGGAAACTGTGAACCCATTCGTCTTTATCAATAACCCTATTTGTTGTCCAGATAGTTTCGCACGTACAGCAACGTCTGACAAGATCTTCCTTCGCATCACTAGTAAACATGGGTAGTTTTTGTTTCTGTGACATGATTCTTCTTGTTTGTCTTAGACCAACTTGTTGTGTTCCCAAACTACTAGGATTGGATTGTGGAAGGTTTCCCTAACCACCGTTGCAGTCGGCACTTGGTAATTTAAGTATTTTTTGTAATTATGTTAGTGGGTAGTTAGGGAGTAGGGAATGTGCCGGTTGGGTTCTAACCAACCGATCCCTTTATAAGCAGATTGATACTTGAACTTTGTACATTCATGTGTTGGTAATATTAATAAAATAAAATTGTTCCTCACCTCGATAGATATAAAATTGTGGTATGGTATATTGGTGAACTTGGTGATAATAGTTGTAGAATATTTTGTAATTTCTGGTAGTAATTGCTCTCTACATTTTTGGCATCGTTGCCTATGTTCGGATCTGGAGGTATTATGCTTGACAGGATGGACTAATGGGAAGACCATTTATACCTTATATCCAAATTACTAATAGTGACAGAGAGGAGGAAATAACTAGGGAGGATCAATTGACACGCAACCTGGTGATAAAGTAGGAGGTTGCGGTCGAGCAGTATGTGCAAAGGGAAGCCTATGAGAGGACGGTTCCTGAGAGCACGGTACGCAACGAACTCTCCGTACCGCCAACGGTGCATGATCTCCTAGGACAGATTCCTCAGCTATTGGCAAGGAACCTTGTACATATTGAGGAAGAAAGAGCACAGATCGAGAGGGAAAGAAGAAGGCAAAAAGTTCTTCAACGATTTGCTGAGAGAGCGCGGAATCCCAAAGAAGAGGAACCTAATAAGCCAAGAGAGGGAGATAGGCACTAAATTACTTCATGCCCTTAATTCCAAATATATACCGGAGGACAGCACCAGAGGACGAAACTGAGGAAGAAGTCGGCCTAAGAACCTTACGCCTCTAGCAGCAGGAAGAGAGGCGTCGTAACTGGAGAGCACAAGAAGATTTTCATCAAAGTCAGGAAGGGTGGATTGGACATACTATTGAGGAACTAGCCAATTTGGTTATTTTAGACACATCGGAAAGGCAGTTTGGGTGCCGGAAACTGAAAACCCCTGAATGGCAAGAACTCTCTCAAGAGGAGATAAGGGGTCAGGAGTCTAGCCCATCGAGAAATAGTGTCCCATCTGGAGGTAAACTTCCATCAAGAAGTGGTGTTCCATCAAGAGATAAACTTCCATCAGGAAGTGGAGTTCCATCTGGCGGGGGTGTTCCATTTGGCGAGGGTGTTCCATTAGGAAGTGGTATCTCCTCTGGAAGTAGGGTTCCACCGGGTGGTGGTGTTCCCTCGGGAGGAGCAGTTCCATTGGGAAGGCGGCAACAAGGAAAGAAAATGGCAGTTGATAAACAAAAATTGCCCAAATTTACGAGGGATAGATTAGAGGATCTCGCTCGCCATTGTAAAACCTGTATAATTATATGGCAAGTGAACGGGGAGAATGATAGTAATGAATGGTTAAGGCATTTCCTGCCACATTAAGAGGGATCGCCAAAGATTGGTATGCAGACTTAGAGGCTGGTAAGAAGAACACTTGGGATAACCTGCATAGAGCATTTGAGGAGGAATTCAAATTGTTAAGAGATGATGATGAAATTGTCACAGAAATCTATAACACAAGACAAGATAAGAAGGAATCTGTGAAGGCTTATACCAGGCGACTGAAGGAGCTCATCAGCAAATTGGACAATAAGCTTGCGGACAGGTTAAAGAAAAGATGGTTCATTGAAGGCCTCAACCCGTCCTTAAGAAAAAAAATGAAGATAGTTCCACCATCCACTTTTGGAGATGCTTGTACGTACACCATGGACATTGAAAGTGAAAATAAAACCTCCAAGAGGAGACAGCATGGAAGCTCTAGTGAGAGTTCGAAGGAGAGTGAGGAAGAGTCAAAAACAATCCAAGCCTTGAGAAAGGACCTCAAACGGCTAATGAAGGAAGTAGCCAGAACTAAGGATGAGAAGAAAGAAGGTAAAGACCTATGGTGCACAGACTACAAAAAAGGTCATACCAAAGGAGCATGCCCTAGAAAGATGTTTTGTGAGATTTGCCAGATAGGGGGTCATGCAATCAAAGACTACCCTTATAACCTGAAAACAAGGAACGCCCAGATATTGTTTACTAGAGAACAGTCTACACCACCAGCAACTCCCCCAAAGAACAATAATACAGAAGCTTCACCAGGAGGGTACAGGAACAACCGAAGAAGCAGTGCCAATAATAATAATAACAATAACAACACGAACACACCTCGACGAGCAATCCAATATGATTCTCGAGGATGGCCCATGACCCAATGCAGAAGATGCAACGAATGGGGTCATTTTGCTTAGGAATGTCAGAATGGAGAGGGACAGAATGGAGGAATGCTATGCAAATGGTGCGGGTCAGGCAACCATGAGGGTGCCAATTGCCCAAAGCAAAAAGGTGTGAACATGCTTGATATTGAAGAATCAAAAAGGGAGGTACTTGCAATAACAAGGATGCAAGCCAAGAAAGCTATGTACCCGGACGTGACAGTGGAAAAAATAAGATTCGAGGAGGCAAAGTAGAACATCCAAAATGAATTGAGAGGAGAAACAACGGCTAAGCCAACCAAGACCCTAGAGGCAAGGGGGTACCTAACATCGTAAGGAAAGTATTAGAAACCACGATTCCTGTTTCCATTGGGGAATTACTGGATACTCTACCACGGTTAAAAGTCGCATTGACACAAGGAACGCGGCCAATGGAGCAAGATCATCAGGGGGAACTAGAGATAGTAGAACAAGTGGAAACAGAAGCAAAAGGGGTAGAACAAGAAGAAACTTTAGTGGAAAAGTAAGAAAATACCTTATATACAACAGGCCTAGGGAGAGCGCCAGTAGTGGTAGAGATGGAAATTATGCGGTACAAACTCTCGAACATTATAATTGATGGAGGCTTGGGGGTGAATGTTCTATCGGAAGATACTTGGAAGGCGATTGGGAAACCTACCTTGTGGCCGCTAAAATTTCAGCTGGTGGGAGCAGATCAGCATGGCATCAAACTGATTGAGACCTTGATAGGGAAAAAGGTAATAATAGGAACCAACAATTTGTTTTAGATTTTGTGGTTATTACCTTGGTGAAGAAAGGATATGATGCTTTATTGGGGAGGGGATGGCTAGTAGTAGCAAAAGCCAATCACAATTGGAAACGAAACACCCTCTCTATTGAATCAGAGGGAAGGAAGTACATTATTGATCTCAAAAACCAGTCAGTAACTCGAGACTTGGCATCTAACTCTGAAGAACAAGAGTATGAAAGGATGGAACCTGACAAGGAAGGAGTACTTAGGTTGGGGGAGTACTTGGAGGATGACACAGACTCCCTTACGGGTTTATTTCACTGGCAGATGGGCAATTATGAAGTCTTCCAAGCAGATTGCAACATGTTACAAATACAAGACTCAGAGGAACAATATCCAAAAGGGTATATGGAGTACAAAGAAGGTGTAACTGCCTTGAGCACGACACCGGCCCACATTTTTGACCAAAAAGTGGAATACAAAGATGCTAGTCTCCAGGCCTTAAACCTAAGAGAAGCAGGGCAAACCAAAGAAATCTTTATAGGTGATGATTGGGATCCTGTATTGAAAGTGACCGCCCTCAAAATCTTCATGGAATACAAAGACGTTTTTGCATGGACATACAAGGACTTGAAAGGAGTACCACCTGAGGTGTGTGTCCACTGGATTCCACTCATACCTGGAGCAAGGCCAGTGCGGAAACGACCTTATAGAATGAATAGAAACTATGTGGAGTGAGTAGGAGAGGAAATCACAAAGATGCTGGACGCAGGGATAATATTTAAAGTGCAGACAAGCGAATGGTTTTCTTCTATTATAATATCACTCAAGGACGGTACTCAAATTCGAATATGTGTAGATTTCAAAAGCCTAAATGCTGTGACCATAAAAGACCCATTTCACATTCCATTTACAAACAACATTTTAGAAGAAGTAGCCGGCCATGAGATGTACTCTTTCATGGACGAATTTTCCAGGTATAACCAAATTAGTATTGCAAAGGAGGATAAACTGAAAACTGCATTTGTAGTGGAAGATGGGGTATACGCTTATAATAGGATGCCTTTTGGACTATGCAATGCACCGGCTACCTTCCAATGGATTATACTACACATTTTTCATGGTATGTCAATGGGAGATTTTAAAGCATTCCTTGATGATCGGTCAGTTTACAGCGGTAAGGAACACCACCTTAAAATTATTGGAGAATGCCTGGAGAAATGTCGGAAAGCAAGACTGGCGCTCAATCCTAAGAAATGCCAGTTCATGGTTCCACATGGGAGACTCTTGGGACATATAGTATGTAAAGAAGGCTTAAAGACAGATCCAGACAAAATAAAGGTAATTTTGGAAATGGAGGCTCCCGAGAATGTGACAGGTATCAAATCTTTTCTAGGGCATGTTGGGTATTATCGGCGATTCATCAAAGGATTCGCTGAAGTATCACTTCCATTGGAAAAGTTAACTAGGAAAGGGGAATGGTTTGAATGGAAGGAGGAGCAAGAAGACGTCTTTCAAGAACTCAAAAAAAGACTTGTGGAAGCACCTATCCTTATCTATCCTGATTGGGACAAGGAATTATGGGTTCATGTAGATGCATCCAACTATGCTATAGGGGCCACCTTGGCCCAAACAGGGAAGGAAGGGTTGGATCACCCTATATATTTTGCTAGTAGGCTTTTGTCAAAAGTGGAACGGAACTACAGTACCACTGAGAGGGAAGCATTGGGTATGGTCTATGCAGTCCAAAAATTCAGGCACTATCTACTTGCTACACCTTTTACATTTTTTGTTGACCACTAGGCATTAATGTGTTTAGTGAACAAAACAATAATTCAAGGAAGAGTAAGTCGGTGGCTGATTTTGTTACAAGAACTTACATTCAAAATTATAGAGAAACACGGGAAAAATCACGTAATTGCCGATCAATTGTCTCGCATCAAGTCAGGAGAAGCTGCTAGGAGTGGGATAAATGAGGATTTTCCAAATACTCACCTTTTTCAGATTGCAGTGTTACCTACATGGTACAAACAGATTGGCCAGTACCTATCCATAGCTACATTTCCTCATGACATGCCCCAAGCAGAACGGAGAAAAATTGCCTTAAAAAGCCGTACATTTCAATTAATTGAAGGGTTGTACAAATTGGGACCAGATGGAATCCTTCGACGATGTGTGATGGAGGAAGAAGTTCCGAGGGTTTTCAAAGAATCCCACGAAGGAGTGGCAGGAGGCCATATGGGACCAAATACCACTGCACGAAAAGTGCTCTTGGCAGGATTATGGTGGCCCACATTGTATGCTGATGCCAAGGAATGGGTAGGAAGTTGTGACACATGCCAACAAGCAAGCTACTCAAAAGGGACTTTATGCCGCTGTTTCCATCTCAACCACAGAAGTTATTTGAAAGTGGGGACTCGGCTTCGTCGGTCCTTTACTGGCTAGCAAAACTCATCGGTGCAAATATATAGTGGTTGCCACGGAATACCTGACTAAATGGATAGAGGTACGGGCCTTGCCAAACAATACGACCCTTACTATAGCCAGATTCCTTTATGAACAGATAGTCACCCAGTTCGAGATCCTACTACAGCTCACTAGTGATCAGGGAGTGCATTTTGTGAATGACATTATTCGAAGGATGACCATTGAATATAAAATATTTCATTCTTTCTCCAGTCCCTACTATCCAAGGGCGAATGGTAAAGCGGAAGCCATGAACAAAATTTTGGTTGCTATTCTCTACAAAACTTGTGGTGTTGAAGGCCAGGACTGGGAAGAGCAAATTCCAGCAATAGTATGGGCCTATAGAAAAACTTATAAAGGTACTATGGGACATACCCCATTTCAGCTGATGTATGGGCAGGAAGCAGTGATGCCAGTAGAACATGTGGTTCCAAGCTTAAGGATAGCCATTCAAAACATATTAAGTGACAAGGAAAGTCTCAAGGAGCGCCTACATCAGTTACTCCAGTTGGAAGAAAAAATAATAATCGCCCAATGGTGCACAGAGGTGGCGTAGAAGTGATGCAAATTTTGGCACAACAAACATTTGAAACTGATGAATTTTCACCCTGGGCAACTTGTACTTCGGTACAACGAAAAGAATGACATAAAGCCAGGTAAGTTTAAAATTCGTTGGCTGGGGCCTTACAAAATAATGGAAATAAAAGAAAATGGAGCGGTAAAGCTAGCCACCCTTGATAATCAGCCAATTAAAGATTTGGTGAATGGGTCCAAATTGAAAATATATAAAGAATGAAAAGTTTGTGCCTAGTTTATAAACACCCAAGACTTCAGTCAAAGTCATTTCTTCCTGACCGGGTGAGTAGAGGAAGGCCGGTACAAGTATGGTACAGAGAGTGGTGAACATAGGGCGTGCTTGATCAGTAGAACAAGGTAGCGTATGGCCGTATGGAAAGGACAAGGATTTAGCTGTACGTGGGATCAGCCATACTCACTCAAGGATTGGCAACGTACAGACCAAGGGTTGATAGCGTACGGACAGGGTGGTGTTGACAACGTACGGTATTTGATAGCGTACGGACAAGGTGGTGTTGATAGCGTATGGTATTTGGCAGCATACAAACAATTTGGTGACAGCGTACAACATCTGGTAGCGTACGGACAAGGTATTGACAGCGTATGGCAAGGTTGGAAGTGGAAGGTGACTTGTGCCATACAGACCTTAGCATACGGATGCTGGGCAAGGGAGGTGTGGCCGTACGAAGGACAATACTCAGGGAACACTAGTGTACGGAAGTGTGGCTGTAGGAGAGATTTCCGTACGAGGGGTAAGCTATGTACGACTGCCGTACGAGGGCAACATATCAAAGTATATCACTTACAACCCAACATTTTAATTTTTGATTACTGTTTTAGCACATGGCCAACAGTTGTTTTGGGTGGTCGTTGGGAATATTGCAATCGGTAGATCGTAGATTGGACATATTTGTCTGACATGGTGAAGTTAAGTATGGCGAATCCCAACTGGGGCCACATTGCTGATTCTAAAGGTACTAAAGCGCTTGTTGTATAGGCAAGAACTCAAAAGCCAGTAATGGCATAGGGCAAGACTAAACCAGCACAGAAGATCAATGCTTCCAGTATCAATTTTGAAAGTTTGCTCGGCAGTGAGTGTAGGGCATGGTGGGAAAAGTCAAACGTCAGTCATCCTCTCTGGAAGGCATTGGTCACAGCAGAGGTGGAGAAGATCATCTTTATGCCGATCTTTGATTTGCACGAATTTGAACCTATCCTCCGAGATTTGATTACAAGGTATGATGGAATAGGTCATCAATTTGTCATACAGTATGCTCAACAGCAAGTAGTGGTTTCTTATTTTGCTTAAGTACTTAGTAGGGTTTTTGGAATCCCTAACAGGGGGCAAGAGTTGAGCAAAGCACCTATGACAGGGGAAGACAAACGAAAATGGCTAAAACTCTTGTGTCGCCCGGATGTTACTAATGAGGAATGGGAAGGTATTCTAAAGAATAGTCGAGGGCTGAGGAAGGTTTTCATTGCAAATGACGAATGGTGTTGCGTGGTTGATTTAGTAAAAAGTAAGCTCATGGCTAGCAGTCGCACCTCTGATATTGCTCTTTGGCTGTTACCAGTAGTTGATGGCCTATCCCAAGGATAGATTTACAATTGGACTCACCTCCTTTCTGATAGATTGCGGGAATTTCTAGAGTTGCGACATAAGGCTTTCTACATGCCCCATCATGTAGTAGCCTTAGTAGTAAACATCAAGGGACAATGGTTCCAGCAAGTCGAGTGGAGCCGTACCGACCAGCAATGACTTATTGGCTACATCTAGACACCTTGGGCGTGGGCTCCCAAGGTTGTGAACCTACCAAAAAGAAAGCACAACAGGCTGTAGTAGTGGAAGAGGATGAGGACCAGGTGAGTTCTGAAGACACAGCAGGTGATGTAGATTTCTCCTCTTCTGATTCCCAAGCAGTCGAGATTCGCCTAAGTCACTTACAGGGTACTCCAAGTGAAGTAGTGTTTCTGCCACCTACAACAGGGCCCCTTTCTATGGGGGTCGTTGAGGTTCCGCAGCTGGCTTCTCCACCTAGTGATGTTGTGGTGCCACCAGTTTCTTCCACCAAGGACACCAACTTAAAAGCAAGTGGCCCAAGACACTTTTCGACATGGGGGTCTTCTAAGCTATCTATTCCAGGAATCAAGCCTCTTCTCTTGCCAAAACAGTCTAGTCGCACCAAAGTGATTGATTTAAGAGGACAAGTTCACTGTGGACACAAGGTACAACTATAGACACCTCTCGGGCTAAAAGTAGTTCAGCCTGTGGCTCTTGTTGTTAAGTTGGCCATGGGGGAGCAATCAAAGGACCCTTCCTCTCCAGGTACTCAAGAGACAATGGTAGGAGTAGATACTATTTTAGACGAGGTAGACAAGCTGCTGGAAGAAGAGGGGTTGGTGTCATCCCCTGTGCCCTCATGGCTTGAGGAACTAGTGGAAATACAGAAGGTGCATGAGGAACCTGTGGGTCCAGCTTCTTTTACAGCTCAGGCAGAAGGATTTCTTATAGAGTTATGGGCTATGGAGCATTCTACCCAGGAACTCCTTCAACATGCGCAGTCATATAACTTGGAGGGTGTACTTGCCGCAGCTGCAGCATTAGCCCAATTCATGCAAACTGACTGCTACACAGATTGGGATCTCTTAGAACAGAGTAACTACAAACAGGAAGAAATTTCCACTACCTGGACTAGCCGTTCTATTATTTCTCAAACTCAGGGTGCTTCCTCTCCTCTCATGGCCTCTCTGGCTGCTTTAGAGATAGCTTTCTGAAGTGTTTTTGTGGAAGCCCAACGGGACAAACATCTTCATAAGCAAGTCCAGGCAAAAAAGAATGCTTTGTTAGCAGGATGGTAGTTGGAGCGAGCTGAGTTGGAAGGCAAGTTGGCAACTATTGAAGCTGAAAAGATTGATGCTTTATAGGTACTTCAGGGCGTTCGTACTAAGCAGAAGACTGTGGAGCGAGAGTTGCAACGCTTACGAGGCACTCCGAGTCCAGGGATGTCCTCCAATCCTTCTTGAAACATTTCTCAGTTGTTTTAGTCGTCTAGAAGACGACTCTTTTTTTGGGGGGGATATATGTAGTCGGCAATTACTTGTAGTTGGCACTTGGTAATTTAAGTATTTTTTGTACTTATGTTAGTGGGTAGTTAGGGAGTGGGGAATGTGTCGGTTGGGTTCTAACCAACCGACCCCTTTATAAGCAAATTGATGCTTGAACTTTGTACATTCATGTGTTGGTAATATTAATAAAATAAAATTGTTCCTCGCCTCCATAGATATAATATTGTGGTATGGTATATTGGTGAACTTAGTGATAATAGTTGTAGGATATTCTGTAATTTCTGGTAGTAAATACTCTCTACCCGGGAACTCCTTCAGCATGCGCAGTCATATAACTTGGAGGGTGTACTCGCCGCAGTTGCAGCATTAGCCCAGTTCATGCGAACTGACTGCTACACAGATTGGGGTCTCTTAGAACAAAGTAACTACAACCAGGAAGAAATTGCCACTACCTCGACTAGTCGTTCTATTATTTCTCAGACTCAAGGTGCTTCCTCTCCTCTCATGGCCTCTCTGGCTGCTATAGAGACAGCTTTTCGAAGTGTTTTTGTGGAAGCCTAGCAGGACAAACGTCTTCATAAGCAAGTCTAGGCAAAAAAGAATGCTCTGTTAGCAAGATGGTAGTTGGAGCGAGCTAAGTTGGAAGGCAAGTTGGCAACTACTGAAGCTAAAAAGATCGATGCTTTACGAGTACTTCAAGGCGTTCGTACTAAGCAAAAGACTGCGAAGTGAGAGCTGCAACGCTTGTGAGGCACTCCGAGTCCAAGGATGTCCTCCAATCCTTCTTGAAACATTTCTCAGTTGTTTTAGTCGTCTGGAAGACGACTCTTTTTTTTGGGGGGATATATGTAGTCGACAATTAGTTGTAGTCGGCACTTAGTAATTTAAGTATTTTTTGTACTATGTTGGTAGTTAGGGAGCGGGGAATGTGTCGGTTGGGTTCTAACTTCTAACCAACCGACCCCTTTATAAGCAAATCGATACTTGAACTTTGTACATTCATGTGTTGGTAATATTAATAAAATAAAATTGTTCCTCGCCTCCATAGATATAATATTGTGGCATGGTATATTGGTGAACTTGGTGATAATAGTTGTAGGATATTCTGTAATTTCTGGTAGTAATTGCTCTCTACAACCGTGCAATGTCCTCCTAACACTTGTCACTACCTCGGTGTCTTTGGCTTCCTTTGCTTCCTCCTCCCCTTCGCTTCTAGTGCTTTTGCCTCAGTTTCCCTCCGTTCGAGGTGTGATGGATCGGTTTAAAAAATGTTCACGTGTCTCTTCGATCAAATCCAATCTCTGTCGTGTCTCCTCCAAAAGTTCCTCACTACTTCTCGTTTGTCAGTGTTTTGGCGAACCGAACCGTTTCCCTTCAATCACTGCACCTCCCATGGCACCCTCAATGACACCTTCGTGGTTCTCTTCGGTGAGTTGCTTTAACCTTCGTTTTCATTCGGTTTGTTGTGCAAGAATTAGGGCTTGGTGTTTGGCTTGTACGACATCAATTTTTTCACTTCTATTTCTATCCTTATTTAGTGTATTTGGCATATATACTTCTCATTCGTGAATTTGAAACAACACGTACAGACAAAATAATTTTATTTATATATATTCTCTGTGAATCACCAGGGGTCATCTATGCGACCGTTACAAAGCTTAGTGCTCTTTTCACTCACACTATTTTGACATTTCACTCACATTCCCATGGTCTATGGCTCATGGGTTAGACCTCTGGCGGTCTTCATCACAGTCCTCAGATTCCTGACAATTGTGTTCCAAGAAGTTCCGGAGGGTTTGTTGCCCACATTGTTCTCGCTCAATTTCCTCTCATTGCCTTGTCTGCGCTAAAATCGCTTGTGCAAACAATCGAGGAAATTGATGCGATAATCGATTTGAATTGAGGGTCACGTTCAATGAGTCCCACACAGTGTCCTCAGGAATCCCTTTACCTATGGCTTCTCTCTGTACGAAGGTTTCAACACTCGCACAGAACAAAATATGAAGATTTGTGGTCAGTTCATGCTCGCCTTCATACAACTTGGTTATTCTGTTTTTGTTAGTTCTCACGTTCTCCATGAGAGGTATTCCCACTTATTCTATTCTTTGTATGACATTGTTCATGTTGCTCTCCCCAGATTCGAAATCGGAAACGATGCCAAATGTTTACCCTCGTGGGGTAATAGAGACTAGTTGCATACTGAAAGTAAAGTACTCAACACAATGGAAAGGGAAGAACATAATATTATATTCATTGATTGATCAGCATACATAAATGTACTCCATACAATACCCTCCCCCCCATCAAAGGGAATAATGCACACAAATAGTGTCTGAGGGGTCGTGAGGCGATTCATTGCGACTGTGTAACTCCCTTGGATGGACCAACCATCTAACTACCCAACATCCTGACAACATCAGATACCTTGAATCGATCTTTGTCATTTCCAATCATTCTCTTACAAATGAAGCCTAGATACTTGATAGTTCTTGCCAGCAAGTAAATTGCATAGGAACTCATATGAGATTTTTTTTATTTCCTTAAGTTTCTCAATTGAGCATCTATGTTGTCACTAATCATCCTTGCTCAATTCATCATCACATTCCCTGTTGTAGCTCCTCTATGAACTCCTATATCCAAGTGCCAAAGAAGGACCCCTAAAGTGTTTCCCATGACTTTTTTTAGCATAAAGATTAAATCATTGTGCTTATCCTTAAAATCCTCACTCACATGTTTCTTGGGCGAATCAGAATAATGCTTCCTTAGTTGGCTGATCCAGTTCTTGTTGATAATGTGCATACAAACATTAGGCCTCTTGTCATACAATGTTTTAACTTCCTCTTTTGTCGTAATTCACATCCTAGGATAGTATGGGATTCAAAAAGTTTCTCACTACCTCCTCATTGAAGAATCCAAACACCTTTCCCTTGGCACTTATTGTCCTGGTATCCGGATCATAATTCTTTGCAGATTCTACCAAGCATTTGTTGCATTGAATAGCTTAAGGGAATCCTGCTGCATGGTAGAGACCACTATTGATTGTCTTCACTTTTATCTTTGAAGGGAGACAATCTCTGGATCCATAGAATCTTTTCTCTAATCTCTTCATGTCTATATGCTCCATGTTTGTATCCGCAACTTTTACCAATGTAGAAGCCAATTGAAGACTCGGGATAGAAACCTTTGGATAGCCTCTTTACTAGTACTGTCCTTTCTGCTATTTCCTGTCCTTCAGCCATACTTTTGCTTGAAGCTCAAAGTTAGTAACGCATTAAAGGACTTAATAAATAATATATTTCAGACTTTAGAACACGTGAATTATTCCATTCTGTTGATGTATCAGTTAAATCAAGATAAATATATAATTAAAAATATATCTATCTAGATTTATATAAAATATTCCAATACATATATGCAGTGATATGTTATATATATATATATATACTAAATTTACCGCAAACCATATGAAATATTTTACATTCATAACTAATAGAATCCAATCTACACACACACACAAAATTTACCACAAACCATATGAAATATTTTACATCCATAACTAATAGAATCCAATCGGATATAGCACTTGGTTGACCGACTGATAAAGGATTGCTCAAGTGTGAGCTTGTTCAACGGCACATAAATTAAGGTGTGTTTGTTTGTTTATTAAACCAATCAAGAGTCACGTGCTCGATGGGATGTGACTCCCTACCTTTGTATTCATAATACATGTGCATTGCGAGTAAAACTAATACAAAACACATAATACATATTTAGTCTTCTTCAGTGATAATTGTAGGTTGGATTCAATACATTTATCAAAGTAGACATTTGTGCGGTAATTGTACATTTATCAAAGCAGACATTTGTGTAGAAATTGTCTAAGTATAACGATATCTCCTCAAATTAATCCTTTATTCTATAAAGGTGTAAACAATCATCTTAGAGACTACCTTTCTGCAACTTAATTGTGAAGGTTTCATATATCTCGAGATATATATGTAAGAATTTTTTTTAAAAAATGTGAAGTCTGATTTTTAACATGGTATCAGAGCATAGTTTAATCTTGTGCCTATTCATCCATAAATCAAAATAACCTTGCTGATTGATATATGGTATGAAAAAGGTGTTCATCTATGTTTGAGTTCAAACAAAGGAGCATGGCCTCCATATTATACATAATTGAACATTATGTCGATATACACCAAGCACAATCTTGATATCAAGCGTCCCTCGATGGACCGTCGAAGACAAAGAGCATGCACAGAAGCTAACAAACTATTTGTGGGAGAACTTTCTCGGAGGGGAGTTAAAGTCCATGCCTCTTGAAGACACGGTGCTGGACGACATTGATTTTGGCATGTATCAAGCATTGAATCTCCCCTGGGATGATCTGGTCAAGGCTATCAGCACCAAACTGAGCACCTTGTCGAAAAAATTCTATTTGAGCTATAATCCACAATGCCCCTATCCTAACGAGTATCTGAACGCGGCCTTGCAGACATGATTATTCGACTACTTGTGAATCCAATTCTTCAACAATCATGATTGCCAGTATGTTAATGATGATGCTTCCAATCTGATGAAGTCATGGAACAACAAGAAGGACTGTCACCTCCACGTCGCAGTTTGCAATCTACCTACCGTGATCTCAATCTATTCTCTTGAATGCAGAATCCACACTATGAGTTTTGACAATGATAACAATTAATGGTGCCTTGCATGCCCTCACACATAAAGACAACTTCAGGAGATAAGAAATCACTTGCGAAATGAAGAAACTCGACATATATTGGCTTCACATAAATTAGCCAGTGAGATGAGAGGTCGCCTTGTAACAATGAAGATAGTGCCTGCTCAGAAGAACGCTTTGCATAGAACTCCTTACAGAGAAAGCAAAGGGTAGGAATAATATTCATCTCCTATTGAGTTTCCTGAACTAGAGACATCTCAAATTCCAATAATATCTATTTATACCAATATGTTAGTCAACATTCAAAGGAGTCAACATTGAAAAGCAGAGTGTGTGTAGACTTGATTTGCTTCAATCAAGTACATACCTCAGGCAAGAATAGATTGTCCCTCACACACAATATGCATTGCCTATTATGTTTAATTCAACTATTTTGAAATGATATGGAAGGGCTTGGGTATGTTAAGAGTGAACCGACACAACATCCTTCAATGACATTGGAAATTTACTCGATATTTACTCCACCTATTCAAATGTTTTTGCATGTACAAATAAAGAATATAATAAATATTGGGACGTCAATCTCTGTATTTAAATCGGCAATCAATTTTTCTACAAATAGGGGGGCTCATATATCTTCTAGACATGTTGACAACAGAGTGTAAGATAACAAATGTGATATTTGGACCATAGCATCAATACGAAGACCTAATATTAATCTATTTCATGCCATTAAAATCGAGAGTACTCGGGCGCAGGCGGCAGAAGCACTATACTTGTCACTGTGGTGTTAGAGAATAAGAAATTTTTATTTAATTAGAATATAGTAGATCTTACACTCTACTTGTCATTTGCTTCTTATGGGATCTTGGTGGAGGTTTTAGTGTGATGTCGGATTGCTCGAGGACAAGCAATCTTGAGGAGGGAGGATTGTAATGTCCCCATTTTTGCTAGCATCAAAGTTCCATAGATTAGCCTATTATCGTGATCCTTGTAGGCTAATTATTGTGGATAGAGGGTCTTCTGAGGAAGTGGCTTGACATGGGAGGGTCTTATCTTCTCCACAATTCAATAAGCTACAGGTTGATCTTCGTTTGGTTGAGATTGGACTTTGTTTGGGCTTAGTTTTGTGTATTTACTATTTGAGGTAAGTTGGTGTTGATTGAGATGGATCCTTTCTATTTTTGGAAAGTACATTTGGTCACATGGAGAAACAATAGGTATGACTCCTATTTCAAACGACATATTTAAATGAGTATTTTGGGAGTTATTATATTTTTAGTGGCCAAATTATTATTAAATAATTGAATGGCTTATTATAAAGTTGTAATTTAACTTTATAATTTCACTTAAGTTGAAGGTTGAGTTATCAATGAAAAGAGTCATTTATTAATTAGTTACGCCAAGTGAGAGAATCTAATGGAAGCTTCTAATTAATATCACGTGGTTAAGCTTCTTGAGTGCAGTTGCATTTTGGCAACAAAAGGGAATCTGGAGGTTATAAATACAAGCCCATTTGTTGAGAAAAGCACTCTTGAATATTTATTTGCTTTTGTTGCCTTTGTGGCTTTTCTGAGTTCTGATTATCTGTGCCCTTGCTGAAGGGTTTGAATTTGATCGTCTTCCACTACTAAAGTACAGTGGTTTGATTCGAGGGTTTGAATTTAGAGATTCCTCTTACTGTATCTACAGTGGTTGAGGGGCACTTGTTTTATGAGGAATTTGGAATCAGAGTTATGTATCAAATCTACTGCTGAGCAAGCACCTAAATTCTTCTATTGTTAGGCATTTATCATTTCTGTTCTGAGGGAGAAATAAATCTAAAATTGAGGCACCAGATTTCCAGCTCTGGCATCATAGTTAGCCGGGGTTCTGGGCGACATTCAAAGCCCTATTGGGTGACTGAAAATTGTTACAGTTAAGTAATTATTACAAATTAATTTCAGGGCCTTTCTTGATGTGACATTCAGCCTTGCTATGGAACTGGACATGGGTCAGGCATCCATAATTAATGTCCCTATTTGACTGTTAGAGATACGGGTTGCTACAGCACCATGTTTGAGTGAATGGTGGAATCCTGTGTTCAGTCCAGAGCATGGGCTAACACTGCAAATTGGGGAACTGTTTGTCATCAATCAGCAGTAATTTGTGAAAATCTTCAAATTGCAATATATTCAGTGGCTATTTTCAGTATATCATTTGCTTCATCACTAAACTGGAGTTGCATTCAGTTGATATGCAAATACAAATTAGGAGTTGAAATAAGTGGAGGAAATAAATTTGTGAGATCTTGATTCTAGAGTAATTTAAAATCTATTAATTAGCCTAATTAGTTGGAGCAGTCATTCGCATATATCAGTATTGTGCTTAATTTCTTGAAGAATTCATAAGTTCAGTAGTGTGAGCCAGAAGGATCATTACAGAGAGCCAACGGCAATACCTACGAAGGCAAATAAAATACAAATGGGTCCAAGATATACTAAATCAATTGGCCCATAAGCAAAGTTTTGATAATTTATTTATTGTATGACGGGAACATAACAAATATCCTCCCTGGTCCGCTATTGATCCCAATTTGGTATGGTCTCTTAGAGTCCAAATTGGATTGATAGTCTGTGTATCGTTACCAGAATTTCATTCTTTCAAAGATTGTGATTGGGATCATTGGTGAACCCATCACTTTTCAGCGCTCAAGATCAGCAATCAGACCTTTCCTTGGATCAGCGATTACAAAAATATACATGCCAGGGATAACCACTTCAGCAACACAAACATCTGCCACATCAGCGATATTATATCGCAATAACAATGTCAGCAGCACTTAAATCTGCAATATCATATGATACTCCACAGCATATAGATCTGCAACATCGGCAATATTACATCATAGTTATGTGGTAACAACAGAAATATCATTTCATACTTTTGTGAGAGCAATTCCAGCGATATACTAATCTGCATCAAAAATACTGCACAATACATCTGCCTCGGTGATATCGTTTAGCATGACTGGTTGTCACTTACCTCATCGGATATCAATATATCAATTATACGGACGTCAACATACCAGCCTCCGCATACTGACACCGGCACATCAGATATATCGATATCATCATTCCGTGACATCTGATGCGGAATAATCATTAGAAGGCTAAGATGCAATATTTCTTGAGCTTTGTCATAACTGCAATAGCAAATATATTTGTATGGAAAATTGCAGATTGCTGGTCTATTATCATAAATCTTGTCTATTTTGTTTCTTGTATGCTCTGGGATATTTATCTTGTTCATGATTCTATCTATATAAATACACAAGTCATAAAAATTTAACAAGTATAATATTTTCTGAATTGATCAGCAGGTTGATAGTGCAGTGTTCTAAATTTATATTGTTTTCAATGCACAATAGTTCATGAGAGAACAAATTTTACTCATAAGTATTTAGCATGTACCACAAAACTCAAATGGCACAGATTGGATCTCTTGTACCAGAAATTCTATGTTTTCTTGTTTCGAATCAAAGGCCAAGACACATCATGTATCATTTAGTGCACTTTTTCTTGGTATCATTTCAAGAATTGTTTATTGGAAAAATAATACCTTCTGTTAGCTGTAACATTTTACCTCAAGTGCCTTTTCAACCATACAATTACAGATCATCAGTTTTGCTTCAAAGCTTTTTGCCAATATCCGTACATCTATGCATTTTATTTTATCTGAAAAGAATAACAGCCACAATTTCTTTCAAAAATGGCATGTGACAAACTTAAAACATCAAATAATAGCTGCCTGCAATCATAAAATACTCGTAAAATTACTAAATTGTTATATTTTCATACCATGTGACCTTTGTCCCAAGTGTGAGTTTTTCATAAATTGCTTATGTTCCTGTTTCTCATGGTCAAGGACATTCTGCAGTCGAACAGAAAATCCACAACTGAACAGATTTTGGAATATGACTTGGATCAACCAAAAGTTCAATAAATGATTACAGCTGAAAGATTTTTAATATCTAGTATACAACACAACATTTATGAAAAACATAATTAACCACAGAATAAGATGCTTACTTGGTTCCCTTAAATCTGGTAGTAAAACCAACACCACTTTCTACCTCAGGAGCGGAATTCAAGGCTTCCTGAAAGAGATCTGACATCATTTGTTCTCTACCCTTTGAGGAAGACGTAGTGACTCTCATGCCATTATTCTCCTGTGGAAGGAAAGACAATGCTTTCACTCAGTCAACACAAAGAGTTAAACTATCATTTACTCCTAACCTTTAATCACAATCTACTCTAAAATACTTCGACCAGAAACAAGTCATAACAAATATACTCATGCCATTTATCTTGTAGATGAGAATATTTTAATTTGTCTCTAAACAGTCTAATACATACAACTTCTAATGCTATTTTAACACTTCTGAGAAAAAGATAAATGTCTTTTACATTTAATAGTACACCATCCTTGCCTGACTCGTCGTACTCAAAGGAATCTAAAATGTCCCCATTGGCCACATTGTATTGGCTAGAAGGTAAATGTAAAACTCGTTTTCCCCCAGTAAGCAATCTTGTCTCTTTCCTTTTATGGATTCTTCTCAACTGTCAATCAAATTTATGCACTGTTAAAAGACTTCACTTTGAATCATCAAAAAATATACTATAATAATATGAAAAGGAAGAAACCTTGTAGGGTGAACAGGGAGATGTAGTATTGTTTTCAAATAGCTCTTCTAGCTGTTCTGCCATGGGAATTTGTCTACAGTTCTCCGTAGAAACATTGGATTTCACAAGCGCATTGAATTGTTGTACCAGTGACATGTTAGTGCTATTGTGTTGAAGTTGACTTGAATCCTTTTTTTCATTAAAAGGTAGATTTTCTTGACGTATAGAAAATTTAAATCTGTGCTTTCTTGGATTTCCTGCATATAAAATCAATTTTGATAGAAACAGAAAATATATATCTTACAATAGTAATAGTAACTAGAGAAAACAACTTCAATCATTTAGAAAAATCAAGCCACTTTTCAGAATAAGAGTTACAAAACATAGATATTTGTTAAACTAAAATTAATTTTTAACTTGTATACTTATGGTTCAGTGCTAGATATAATTTGACGGAAAAAATTTGTTTATTTCTGATAGATATTTTGCAAATTTATCTATATTTATCCATTCTCCATCAACCTTGATTCAATTGAAATAGTAATATTCATCTATATTTAGCAATTAAATTCAAATCATTTATCAGATTATCACTTGTAACCAGCCACATAGTCATTGATTAATCTAGCATTTATTGCACTTCCTATTGTTGTTTGTCCGTAGTCATGAATACATTTGTAAGTGCATAATAGCATATATTCATTCTCTGAGTTTGATTCAGTTTCCATGCATTAACAGTGAACACCCATGCACTTCTAAAAGCTCACAAGGGAAACAAGACAAATTTGTCTTCCATAACTAGATATTAAGGCTCACGTCCATCAAATTGACAAATTCTTAATAAAAGCTAAATGAAAATGGATGTGTTACATCCCCTTTTCAATTAACATATGTTCATGTAGGCACTGAACAAATACGATGAAAGTTGTTTTCTGCAATTCGTTAGCTCTTGGGAGGATAAAAAGGTTACTGTTAATGGTATCTCATTCCATATTTCGGAGGAAATAATCTCTTTGGCAATGGGCCTTGCGATGAAGGGGAGAAAGTGGGAGAAGGTGACTAGGGTTGCTGATGAAGTGAGCCTTAATCGTTTCTTTTTGGAGGGCGAAGAACCCATTCATCATAGGGGAGGGTTTATGAGGAAGAAGCTTCCAGAACCTTGGAACAAAGTCTGCTTGGTGCTGATGAAGTATTTAACACTTGAAAGGAGGCATGGTGTTTGCTACTATTATCATTTTCCTCTTCTGAACCATTTCCGCTACCATGATCACATTTCTATTATGCTTTTTCTGTTACACAATTTGGTTGATACGGTTGTTGATTTTAAGGAGAAAATGAGAAAGGGGGTAAATTATACTATTCTCCATCAAGGGTTGATGTTCGCCCTATATCAATTCCACCTAGCTCTATTACTGCCCATGATTGTCAAGGTTAATATCCTTGCTCTCCCCAACCCCCGCCCCCAAAAAATCCTGCTTAGAATTACTAGACCTAGAGCCCCTACCCCCTAGCCTTCTCCTAGTGGGTCCCTTATGGAGAGGAAGATTTTCGCCCCTAGTAAAAAAAAATGAAGTCGAAGAAAGGTAAAGAGAAAGAGCTGGAGGACGAGGGGGGAGGTGGTAGGAGGAGGTCTGGGAGAATTACAAAATCCAATGCAAAAAGTTGAGGTTTGGGGCCTCGCAAGAGGAGGATTCCGATTCAGAGGAGATAGCCCATCCTAAACAAAGAATAAAACAAAAGACTTCCAATTATGGTGGGGGGAATTTGGAGGAGGAGGAGGTGGAGGTCTCGAACTCCTCAATCTCTAGCTCAGGAGGTGTGATTAAAGGGGGGAAAGAGACGATTCATGTTTCGACTTACATTGTGATGGGGTGCGTGGACCTCATGTGAGACCAATTCCCTGACACAGTGGGAAGAGCGCCCTACCCTACGACGGTGTCCTCACCTACTAGGATTATAACCAAACACAATGTTTTTTCTAATCCCCCAGTTTTGCAAGAAGTCGCTAAGGATTTGGTGGATGGTAATCAATGTGGTAAGTAGGAGGTCCCCAAGGAGGCTCATAAACTGGTTGACAAAGAGTTGTGGGAGAGAGTGTATGCCCTGGAGGAAAGAATGAGACTTTTGGCTAAATTCACAATCAAGGTGACACATGTTGCGGCTACTACCTTGCACCTGTTGAAGGATAACCAGGAGGGAGATTTGACCAATGAAGATTACATAATGTTGTTCGACTTCCTAGCTAAGGACTGCTCCAACATCCTCCTTAAAGGGAAGGATGACAAGAAGCCCATCTAGGGCCTTTTCCTCTTTGTGGTCTATGTTATTTGTTTGTTGGTTCATGAACTCTATTAGTTTTAAGGCGGTTGTGCCTTTGTTTATAAACTTTTACAGTTTAAGTAGTAATGATGCAGGCAATAGCAGTATGATGCCTAGTAAAACTTTTATTTTGATCCTTTCGGGTGATGTTTTGTGATTAGAAGCAATAGGGGGTAATTTTGTCTTGTGGTTATCTGCTGGTTGTTGACCAATTTGACTGTTGTAAGGGCCAGCCCCCTTGTTTTGGCTGCTTTTTAATTCAAAAACATATGTTCATGGAACAAAAGTACATTTCCTAACTTCGACTAGCTAAGCATGAAGGAGCCCAACCTCATAGGTCCCCAATATTCTGATTGTAGAGGTTCTATTTACAAAATTCTAAGGAAGAAGCTTATGTTTGACTTTCGAACTCTACCATCCTAGCATGCATTTGCACCAACCTCTAGTTTTCTTCAATGCTTATTGGAGTTTCCCATCTTGTCATTTTAATGTCCCCATTTTGAAGCCACCATGTGGTGTCGTGTCGCTAGCCTTATCTGGACCCTAAAGGCGAAGCAAGGACTTATACAAGGGGGCATGGGAATAATTGTGTTGTTATTATGAATTATGATGCTTCTCTCCGAACTGTTTCCAATGAGCCCTTGTTCTTCACATTTGGAGTTCATTTGCCCCTTCATTTTAATGCTTGAAAGTTGTGACTTATTAATGACCCATAATAATAATTTTATATTATTATTATTGACTTAGATACAAAGATATCTTTACTTCATTCCATGAACACACATGAAAAGGGAATGACTCAATTAAGGCTAATGTTTAATTAAAAGGGGATTAAAAGATTGATTTGAGGATGGCGCATTATAGTTAAAGAAGGTAAACGAACATTGAACACGTGAAGTTAAGTTTGCACACAAGGAGAATGGGCATGTCGGAGTAAGAAAAAAAGAAAGAATACGATTCTTTAGGTGTATGAGATACTATTTCGGTGGAAGGAACAAAATGCCTATAACTAACAAGCTTGAGGCTATTCCAATGAATGGTCTTGAGCCTCGGTTGATCGTATTTCTATTGCAATCTTTTCTAGGATTCCATATAGGTAGATACTAGACTGGTCTGGACGCTAGCTGAATTTCTTTGGACTGAGAGGACATCATCTACAGCAGATCTTCAGGGTCGAAGGGAGAGAAGTTGGTGTGTGTCGACATCTTATTTAGGTGCAGCTTCCAAACTATTGATTAAAGGGGACGACACTACAATTTCATTCTGAGTACAGTGAGGAAGTGGTTGTTCATAGCCAGCAAACTACCATCCGGGATGACACCCAACTACAAAGCAACCACATTTTTATGTGCAACGGGATTGAGCTGACAGTGATTATTGTGCTGACAAGGAATTGATATACATATTGGTCTCAGACAACTAGATTATCCATATCTCAGAGTATCAATGGGCTGCAAAGAATATAGAAGAATGAATGTTGTCCATTCCCGACCATAACAAGTAGCTAATAGTATTTGCAGATTGGAGGCAGCACATCAATCTGAAACTAACCGGGCATCAGTTAATTGGGGCTATTAACAGGGAGATTCTGAAGGTGCCAATAGGGAGAGTCATCATTATTGACTACAGGTCGGTTGCCATTTTGCATTCTATGTAATCCTATCCTCCTATACATTAACTTGGCAATAATTCAATAAGAGAAACAGTTCCACTTATTGTTATTATATACATCTTTGCTCCTCTTCTTAAAATAATAAACGAGTGCACCCTACTGTATAATCAACCAAGTATGAATGCAGAAAAAAAATTAAAAATGAAAGATGAAGATCTTCCCAAACAATCTGTTTTAAGAATAACTCGGTAAAAAAGGGGACGACTAAAAGTTTCAGGGACGGCTAGGGGATGGAAAACCTATCCCTAGTACTGCTGGTTGTCCCCAAGTTTCCTACCCAAATGTTTTTGCCGTTTCGGGGACGTTTCCGAATTTGGTAAAAAGGGGACAGCAAAAATCCATCCCCACATCCCCGTTTTGTCCCCAGGATGGGTACGAGCCTAAAAGCATAGGGGACGCATCCCTGTGTGATCTGATTTTAAGAAATGGGCTGAAATACAATATCTGGTAAAAATCAAATACGTACGATATCAATGTTCAATTTTTGGAAAAACTTGCAAAAAACTCGAAAGAGTTGTATGCAAACCAAAAGCCATCATACAAAAGTCACCATAGCCACAAATTTGAAACGTATATGTGGCCATAATAAAAACAACAATATTTAACTAAAACTAATCAAAACTAAGTGTTTAATTACCCCAACTTGTCGAGGTCATAACTTTTGACCTAGAGCTCAGAATTCAGAACCACTTACACAGTTGGAAAGAACTAAAAATCTAATTTCATGTGATATCCCCAATCTCAGTGGTCAAATTAATTAAAGGACACAGTATAATATTTAAATAATAAATACAATATCTAAATGATTAATAAATAGTAATAATATAATATAATATAAGAATATATTTATATCCTTATAACTAAATAATAATAAAATATATCTTTGTGACCAATTATTAATAAAAAAATTGATAAGATGTGATTAGCATATAACAAAGATAATGTTTAAAGTAATACAATATTATCAATAAAATATACTTTAAATAATATAGATAAATAAATAAAAATATCAATATTATAGCTAAAACTCATTATTCGAATACATTTGTAATCTCATTATAAAATAATATAATATTTTAATATTATAACATAATTTATAATGTCAATTACAACCAATATTTCCTAATATGAATGGATAGTTAACCATATGTTTGTGGTTCATATAAGAAATCAATATTTTACAAAGAGATGCATCCAATCAATGTCTCTTGGAATGAGATAATGGAAAAGGCACGAGAAGAATATTAATAATAATAAAAAATGATGCATTGAGGGGAGGCAAAACAAAAAAAAAAGACATCCGGAGATTTCGGAGCGCCAAGACACACAAGACAGAGATCCATTTCCCATATCCACACACACAGGGATATAGGCTATTAAATCAAAAAACGTCACTCAAGACAGGGAACACGCACGGAACAGTTCATATTACACCCGAGGGTCTCCAAGAGACTAAACGTGTTATTATCATCCACATCCGCATACGACATCATATGAAGGTTACATACTAAGCGAAATTCATCTGCCAGACAATTATCATTAGTTTTGGGGTGAAAGAGCGTGTGTAGAGCTGGTGTCTTCGAACGCACAACCAAGTTAGGGCACAATCTCAAACAAGCAATAAACCAAAGAAGACCCCTGTAAACAACGTGACCCAAAAACCATCACATAAATCATACCGCAGTCAAAACATATATGACTCTTTCCTTGATCCATATGACCAAATTGATAGACCCCCAGCAAACGGTGCACTCCTGTTCGAAGGAAACATTCGGAGCACTAGCAACATCTGTGATATTCTGTTTAAGTCATCTTATATGGTTTTAAAGCATTCATATAATAGGAATGTTCAAACCTGTGTGAGGGAGACAGTCAACATTAAGTTAATCTCGTAATCGGAGCCTTTGCAAATATATAGGAACAAGCAAGGAAAAGCCACAATCATCACAGAAAACGATTGAACAACACAGAAAGATACTTATAAGGAACAAGAATTCACCCTTGAAGATATCAATTAGATTAGAGGAAAGAATAAAAGATAAGACAGATAAAAGAGACCACAATAAATAAGTTGTTAATCTATCATTTCATACTTATACCTGCTATATTAGATTCAATCAGAACTTACAATATATGCAGAACCAGTTTATAGCATACTAGAAAGGTTTGCTATCTATCATTTAGTTCGGAAACATCTTTAGAAGAATATTACTGTGGGAGACAATTAATTACAAGGATCTAAATCAGAGAAGGTCCTAGGTGCATAAATCAATAATTTATATATGTGCAACCCTCGACTCCAAATCAGAGACAGTCTGTATAATTAAGAATTCAACATATTAGTCCCTATTTCTCAAATTAGTCGTAGTGGGGACATTACATTTCAGTCCCTAAAATAGTGAGCCTTTGGCTACCCGATTTTAGGGACCGATCAAAGTTTCCACTTGAAATTTTGACGAGAAGACCTTTGAGAAAGCCAATTAAAAAGACCTAGAATTTATTTTTTTAAATATGAACAAAATAGTTTCAAACATATGATCTTTTGTATACTCTAGATCATTCCTCCCCCCTTAAGAGGCAATGGGCCCCATTGCATCAATCTTCTGCAATAGATGAGGGAATTGTGCTCTAATTTGTTCCTTGGTTAACCACTTGATGGGAGAATTGACAAGCTCGAACCACCCTATATAGAGGAATTTTCTAATTTCTCAAAGATTTCAGCATGACTTAAGTGACATAATCACACTGTAATGGAGTAGTAGTGGATGGATTCAATTCAGTAGCATGAATATGTTCAACAGCTTGAGAGATGTCCTATAATAGAGGGAAATAAGGTCGCAACAATTCCACATCAAAAATTGGATGTAATCTCAAAAATTGTGGCAAATCAAGTTCAAAAGCATTCTCACCAACTTGTTCTTAATGGTATATATGCCTTGCATTTGACGATGATATCACACACTGTGGGAAGATCAGCAATTCCCATGGTCTTTGATATGGCTTCGATCCTCACTGCATCTGCATACGCTGATTGTACAACTTTAGAATTTTTTGCCATAGAATCTAACAAGTGTTTTGTCAAGGATTTATACAAAACAAACTTGTTCACTATGTACGAATCAAAGTCTTCAAAATCTACATCAATATTGAACCTGATTGTATATTATGAGCTTACCCTTTCAATTGCAATGAGATTACCGGATTCATCAATAACATCACATCCCATCTATTCCAAATCACAACTAACACCTGTTTCAACTGCTTGACAATCTCCAACAATTGCCTGCAACTTTGTAATCAGCTTCCTTAATGTTTCTTCTTTGTAACCAATAAGTCTTGGAATCTGAAGAAAATTTCACATGACGGAAGAATGCTACATGAAACCAAAGCATCTAGATCAAATCTTGCCATTTCATCCCAATCATTGAGGATTTCCTTCAAATTATCTGCTTCTTGAGTCAAAGAAGAGATCAAGTTTCATTCCATTTCATTCATGTCTTTGACATGCCTAAGAACTGCAAATGTCTTTGTAATGGCTCGAACTCCTTCAGAGATGATTTCTCCTATCCAAGACTTGGCAGCTTCAATCAGCTTTCTCACCTTGGATGTCTAAGACATAACAACAATATTTTGAGAAGATTGTGGCCAAATGACCTCATTCAAGCAAGAAACCTCTTGTTTGAGTTGATTTTTCTTCTCTCATAGCTCATGGCTGCTCTTTGATACATTAGCTAATGCATCTTGAGCATCCTGTAAACAACTCAGATGTGATTGTTTCCCGATTTCAACCTTAGTAAACTTGTAATCAGAATGAGTAAGTTCTTCTGCAAGTTTGTCCACCAAGGACTCAGCAACTTCAACAAATTTGGTCTTATCTAAATCAACCAAAATCCTTGAAACAATCTTATCTTTCAAAGATTTGGATTGGTCTTCTTAACAAGGAGATTATCTAGCGGTACAACCAATTTTCTTCTCTTTGTTGTTATTCTGCTCAACCATGCAGGAAAACTGAAACCTTCATTCATAGAAGCAGGTACAATGAAGACCATTGGCATTGATCCAAATTTTATTTCTATCATGACTTACCAAGATTCAGTCTACACAGCTGAAGGCATAGAAGCATGCTGAGAGGACTCTGTGATGAAAAGCTCAAAACCCGTCAAAGAGGTATCAAGTTGGGAAACTTGCCCACTTGTAAGAGTTGGAAATTCCTCAAATACATTTGCCAAATGCTCATATTGTTCATTTGTGGGGATGAGAGGGGCAGCAAAAGAAATAGGAAGGCCATTGTATTGATTTCCGAGACTGGAATAGGAGTGAAAATCGTGGAGAATGAATCCACATCATCATCTACCTCATCCAGAAAAGGTGCCTCATGTATAAACGGCGCACGAGTTTGTGCAGGCTTTCGAGGAGATATTGATCATGACTTCCGCTTCTTCATCCGTATCTTCTTTGTCTGATTCTATCTCTAGTTCCTCTTCTAATTCTTCCTCTGATTCTTGAACTAGTTCAGAGATCTAAGATGATTTAAAGCCTTTTCCACCTTCTAATTTGAATTTGAGAGAACCCTTAGCATCAAAAGATGAGGCACCATCTTTTCCTATTATTTCCAGTTGTGACTTCCTACCAAAAGGGCCAAAACTTCCACAATCCAAGCCCATCTTAGGATTAACTCTCTTAAGGCCTTTATTTTTCAACCATTTGTTAGTGTTTACCAAGATGGATTGAAATCTATCCATGATAGATGTACCTTCTTTTTGTTGCCACTGAATAGGAAAAGGGCACTTCTTATCAAAGTCGGCTTGATGAAACTCCGAATCAAAGATGTTGTCCTCATCTTCAATTTGGAAATCTAAAGGGATCTCCAACATGCTAAGATCGATTATTTGTTCCAGGGTTAATCTGCAGTAGTCCATCTTGATGATGTCCATCTCTGTTTTCATATCAATCCAAATGTCTTCAATGCAATGAACATGCATGTAAGCTCTTTTCATTTCAGAATTCATTTCTCGGTAATCAAAATTGAATCTAGCCTTGAACTTCTTCAAGGTGATCGACTACAACTCTGCTTCCATGTTCTTTGCTTTGGGCATAGAATTGATTGAATAGTTGCCAATCACCAAGGGTTTGGCTGAAGTAATGCCGAAACCAGGCCTATGCATAGCATGTTGATCACTTTACACGTCCATGAGCTGTCTAGCTAGCTCCATCAAGATGATTTGATCTGTAGCATACCTAGGTAAGGTATACGGTTCGCCTTTGAAATACCCAACTCTTAAGTATGTAAAAGTTAGAAATTGAATGAAAATACAACTGTATTGGTTCACCTTTTCCTATGCTACACCAAATACCCTCTTGACAAATAACTGTCTATCAAATAAGCACCGGAAATGCCCAAAGAAGGCATCTTCGACTCTTCTGTAATGAAATTTACTATTTTCCAAAGTGATTTGGTCATAGTAATCCCAAACAGGAATTTGAAGACAATCTCCCTTGGTTGAGAGACCAAAGAAAGATCCCATGGCAGCAGCAATGTAGACAAAATAGGAGTTCTTGTAGAAGGGTGTTGAAGTTCCCATGTTGAATAACTGCTGACAAAGTGCAGTGCTAATCAACTCTCCCAATAATATGTGTTCTCTGTTTTCCATGATTTGAAAGATGAACTTGTACATCCATGGCTCGAAATCAGTAGAATCTTTGAGACCGCAAACTCTGCTAAGAAGAATGATGAGATCCTTGCACTCTTGTTTGAAGTTAGACTGATGAAAGGTCTTTGGCCATCTTGAGAAATTGTTCCTTTTATTCTCTAACCAATATTGGTTGACATATTTTTGATAATCACTTTTCGGCTCATTCAAGCATGACAAAAATGATTCTTTGGTTAGATCTGCACACTCTGCTTTATGTGGTACTTTAAGGATCTACTCAATGACCTTTGTATTAAGGCTAATGACAACCTTGTCGTCAGTGTCCTTGATAGTCTTTGATTTTGGACTAAAACGCCATGCACATCCAAGAACAAAATCAAGTTCCATGGCTGCCACAAGAAATGCGAACATCAAGTGAATGTTACTTCTTTTGATGTGCTTCATCTCGTGGCCAACAGGAGCTTCAACTCTCCGCAGAAATTCAACCATGTCCACATGACCAATCATTGTGCCCATTACATTATCAAGAACAGATGCAACTGAGGATGGAGTTGAATGAGCCAAATCTTTATCGTATTGATATTTCATCTTTCCTTTGGATTTTGATGATGAGGACATCTCTTGCATTTGTGCTGCAACACAAAAATCTCAAAACATAAATACATCATCAAAAGGAATCACCATACAAGTTGATTTGCGATCAGCAACAAAGATTCGAAAACGGATTGGAGACTTTGTAGATCTAATGAAATGATCTCAAAAAGAAATCATATGCATATGCAGTGAACGAAGATGGAAAATGAATGGAAACGGAATGTTGAATGAAGTGTTATGAAGGTGGGAAATCAATGGAATGAAATGAAATGAAAATGTGTGAAGATGGAACGCATGGGAACGTGTGTGAATAAAGATTGCTGATTTCAAACGTGACCTAGAGTCTTCAAGACGTTATTGCATAAAATATGGCTACATGTAAGTGCAACATGCAACAGGAGATGAAAGGTGAGATGAGATGCAAATGCAGGTGGAAGATGCACTTTACATGCAAGTGCAAATGGAGGATGAGGTGCAAAGCATGGAAAGATGTGAAAACATGTATTTGCTCATGAAGGCGCGAATGGATATGAAGAGATGGAAATGGAAAATGGAAGAGGGATAATGTGTTTTATAGTAATCTTTGGTGAAAAGGTGAAGTCAAAGTACATGGAAGATGAAAATGAATCTTTTCAACTTTTCAAAAAGTGATTTTTAGTCAAAATCGGGGTTTTGAGATGCTATTACACGTAAGGCTTTTTGTGTAATTGTGTCGTGCGAGTGGATGCGCGAAGTGAGATGTTATTCCAACTTTACAAATTCGAATGGGAGAAGGCAGCAAACAAGGCATTTTAGGTGGAAGATGCTAAAACGTGTCCTATTCTTGCTCCAAGATCCAATGTATTTGGATTGCATATGCTATGGGACGTTTTTGTAAAAAACATCTTTCACCAAGGCACATGATTAAAACGTTTTGGTGTTTAAACACCAAAACATGCACCAAGATGCAATGTAATCACCAAAAGAGACCAAATTGATTCCTCTTGGAGCAAAAACATGCTCTAAAAATGATGCATTTTGAAGTTTTTCTCAAAAACGTGCCCTAGGACAAAGCCTAGAAAAACGATTTTCAGCAAGATGAATCCATTTTCAATGTTGGAAACTCCATTGCCAAGCAATAACGACCCTATTGGAGAAGATCTCATGCAAAACCATCAAGAAAATCTCTCACAATCTCCAAAATCGGATTCTTGGAGGCCCAATACATGTGTTCTTTCAAATCGGACTTCTTGGATGCAATGCATGAAAAATGGTTAAAATCAGATCTTTTGGTGCCCATAACATGTTTTAAAATATGCACGAGTCATAAATCGGACCTTTTATGATGGATTACATATTTTAAAACTTCCCACAAGGCAAATAGAACCTTTTGGGAGGCATGACACATTTTAAAACATGCACTTGGTTAAAATTGGACCTTTTGGGGAGGACTGCATATTTTAAGTGAAATCTCATGTTTTTTAAGCAATGACACGTAAAACTCACTTTTTGATGTAATGACACCGAAAAGGTCCACTTTTGATGGATTTTACATGTAATAGCATATAAAATGTCTCACTTTTGATAACTTAAAGTCATTTAATAAACATATATCAAATTAATTTCATTAAAATGTTACTTTAATGGGCCATAAACCATATTTATATATCATATTAAAAATATAACAAATAAATATCATTTAAAAAGTTAACATTTTAATGAGCATTTGATTTAAATGTCAAAAAGTAACTCAACTTAAAATTATAACATGAACTGCACTATAGTTAACTTTAAGTGAAAATTTAAATGATAAAGTAACTAAAAAACATAACATAAAGTGAGTTTAAGTTATATTTTTCAAAAAGTGAATGTTAAATTAAAAATATAACATGATATTTTTAATTCATGTTGTATCAAAAAGGTCCACTTTTGAGGCACTAAAACAACTATAACTCTTGACTGACAACTCCGATTA
This sequence comes from Cupressus sempervirens, assembly GCA_028749045.1. Classification (NCBI taxonomy): domain Eukaryota; kingdom Viridiplantae; phylum Streptophyta; class Pinopsida; order Cupressales; family Cupressaceae; genus Cupressus; species Cupressus sempervirens. The sequence goes on along the minus strand of CM053784.1, from coordinate 376,332,145 downwards.
CGCTCTAGGTTAGACTAAATCGAAAGGGAAACCGAGAGCCATGACATGAGCAAAACCAAAGGACTAAAAACCAACAAACACAAACTCAAAAGCAAAGAAAAGGACGATGAAGGCCTCAAAAATCAAGCAAAAGCTCGACAAAAAGCAAAACAAAAAAGACTTGAAGAAAGCCTTTGGTAAAACAATTTGATATACAAATTGAAATTGATTGATTGATCAACATTAAGCCATTGGATATCAAATTAAACTTAGAGATATGTGAAACTAACTTGAAAAGTTTTGTGTTGTTACTAACATTTTGTGGTGACAAAATGAAGGACAACAGGAGGAAAACTCCCAAGAAAAAACAATGTGCTGACACACAAGACAGCAAACACCTACACCTATGGAAACCTAAAGATGGGTTTGAGATATACATAAATCAATCAGGACTGCAAATACAAAAATATTATTATTTTATTTAACAACGGGTTGTCAAATCAACAAATGGAAGATTTATATTATATCAAAAATATGGTAGTAGTAACACATGAATTGAAAACATGGAAACACCGACATACAAACCCAAGTAGTTCTGATTTTTATTTAGGGTAGCCAATATAAGTAGCAATAATGTATGCAATACCAACTACAAAATGCAAACCCTCATTAACTGTCCATATTATGTTTGCAAATGATCTGCAAATGTCCTTTAATCAGCCAAAAAAACATGTACATATCTGAATTGATTGAGTTTTTTTTTAAATTAAAAATAAACTTTTTGAATGTCTTGGTACAAGAGACTTCTAGAAGTCCCTAAAATGCTCAGCAGACTTTTGGGTGTCCCTGAAACGCTTAGAGGACTCTTGGTCATCCCTAAGATGTCCTAGGGACACCCACTCGTCTCTATGCTCCAGTGGAGCTTGTCCCCAAGACATCGTTGTACCAAAAACATGGGGGTTTGGCAAGGATGCATCCCCATGCTTAACTGATGCATATGTATATGTATATGTGCATATACAATTATAATACCATGAATGTAATATTCCTAATTGATTCCCTTTTTTATATTATTCTTGAGGGAGTCACAACCTTTCATGGTTTCTACACATTGTAAGAGTCAAGTATTAATCCTTAATTGATGTCTTTCGAAAAATAACTATTTATTTCCAACAAATAGATTGCCCCCTCCATGTCTTCTTCTCATAGAAATCATCTCCCTTTTATATCTCATGTTTGAAGGTGCCACCACATTTCACAATTTCTACCCTTTGAAAGTCACAACTATTCATCTGTAATCCGAACTTTTGAAAATAATTGACACCCTCTTCTCATAGAAACGAACTCCCTTCAATATCTTGTGTTTGAGAGGGGCACGACTCTTCATTTTAATACCCTTAGACCATTCGTTAAACTTAATTTAATCATTATTTATAATTATATTACATAGATTTTTTAACTTATTATTAATTCTTATTAAATCCCATTTCAAAAGGGGGGCATTACAACATTGACATTATATGGCTAGAAATCCCCACGAAGAGGGTCATTTTTGCATCTCTTGGCATTAGAATGCCCTAGGCGTTGAATCTCATGCAAAAATGGTTCTTTTCATGGCATTTTGGAGGCATTTTAGAGCCAAGTTTTAGTGGAAAAAACACCCAAATTTGGGGCATTTTTGGTCATATTTTTGCTCAAAGAGGAATCATTTTGGCATTTCAATCCATGTCATTGTTGTTGGTTAGCACATTTTTGCTTTTAGATGTCAAAAACACTTCATTTCATGCTCTCTATAAATCACGTTTCTACAAAAACGCCCAGAATTTGAGAGTTATGAATCACGTTTTTGACCAAAGATAGATCGTTTTGGGATTTGAATCCATATGTATGCCATCTATGAACATACTTTTGCATCCCTATAGCAAAAACAACTTGTTTCATGGCAGCAAGGGACCACATTTTTGCAAAAAACTGTCCCTACACTTAGTTTTTTACAAAAATGTGGCATGCACAAGTGATCTTTGACCACATTTTTGGCATTCTAATGCCAAGTTTGACCATTCATTGCTCATTAATATTTGTTGAATGCAAGTGTGGAAGAAGTCAAGTTATTATTTGAGAATCCGGATTTGAAGGATAATTGGTCTTCAAAGTCGAGGATTCTTGCTATTTTGGCTCTTTGATCTCCAATTAAGTGGACATTTTCACACTTGCTCATCAATTCATGCTTATCTTGCTATTCCATGTATATTTCATCTTGAAATTGCACATTTGTCCATATATATGCCATGATAAGTGCATTTTGCTTTTAAATATGATGAAAACTCTCATTTTCACACATTTGGATTTTCCCCAAACTCCAAATTTGAATTTCCACTTTAAAGTGATTTGTCTCTTGGCATGTTTGAGTCTAAAACTAAAGGTACATGTTTCTTTTGTGCTTGTTTTCATTGTTTATTTTCTTGCTTTCTTGTTTTTTCTCCTTTTGGAAGAAGTTGCAAGTTCTTTCCCAAGAACTTGAGCATGTTTCACTTCACTCCACCTTCCACAATTTTATGCAAGTGCATCATTTCATTCCACATGCACCATTACATGCCATAGCACATTGCATCTCATTCCCCACATGTAATCTCATCTTTCATCCACATTTACATGTAATTCCATCCTTCATATGCATTTTACATATTTTCCTATTTTCCAAACCCACTTACATGTAATCTCATCCTTTGAACCTAATTACATGATTGCATCAAGTCATGATTACATGTATATCACTTTACATGTAAATGCATCTTGAGAACCCGTTTTTGACTAAAGGTTACACTTTTAAAGTCAAAAGTTATCATTTGCACACATTCTCATGCACCTAGCCTTCATTTCTTAAAGAATCTTTATAAGAACTCATCCTTTTCCCATATGCATTTGCATATCATCAATCTTCCTGTTGTCCTGCATTTTGTGAGTAATAACACAAAACTTTTTCAAGCTAGTTTTGTGTCTCTCTAAGTTGAATTTGATATTCAATTACTTAATGTTGATCGATTAATCAATTTCAATTTGCATATCAAATCATTTTACTGAAGGCTTTCGTCAAGTCTCTTTCGTTTTGTTTTCTGTCGAGCCTTTGCTTGAATTTTGAGGCCTTCACCGTCCTTTGATTTGATTTTAATTTGTGTTTGTTGGTTTTTAGTCCTTTGATTTTGCTCATGTCATGGCTTTTGTTTTTCCCTTCGATTTGGTCTAACCTAGAGCGTAATCGGAGTTGTCAATCAAGAGATATGGTTGTTTTAGTGCCTCAAAAGTGGACATTTTTAATGCAATAGCACGAATTAAAAATATCATGTTATATTTTTAATTTGACATTCACTTTTTGAAAAATATAACTTAAATTCACTTTATCTTATATTTTTAAGTTACTTTATCTTTTAAATTTTCACTTAAAGTAACTATAGTGCACTTTCTGTTATAATTTTAAGTTAGAGTTACTTTTTGATTTTTCACTTAAAATGACTATATAAGCTATATAGTTTTAGCTTAATTTTTTATATTTAAATCAAATGCTCATTTAAATATTACTTTTCAAATGATATTTATGTGTTATATTTTTAATATGATATATAAATATGGTTTATTTCTTATTAAAGTAGCATTTTAATGAAATTAAATTGATATATGTTTTTTAAATGACTTTAAGTTATCAAAAGTGAATATTTTATATGCTATTACATGTAAAATCCATCAAAAGTGGATCTTTTTTATGTCATTACACTAAAAATGTGAGCTTTCACTTGAAATGTGTCTTTGCATCAAAAACATGAGCTTTAACTTAAAATATGCAAACCTCCCTAAAAGGTTCGATTTCAATCAAATGCATATTTCAAAATGTGCCATGCCTCCCAAGAGGTGTGATTTGCCTTATGGGGAATTTTTAAAATATGCATTCCATCTTAAAAGGTCTAATTTGTATCTTGTGCATATTTTGGAACATGTCATGTATCTTAAAAGGTCTGATTTTGAAAGAACACATGTAATGGGGCCTTCAAGAACCCGATTTTGGAGATTGTGAGAGATTTATTTGATGGTTATACATGAGATCTTCTCCAATAAGGTCGTTTTTTCTTGGCAATGGATTTTCTAACATGAAAAATGGATTCATCTTGCTAAAAGACATTTTTCTAAGCTCTATCCTAGGGCACATTTTTGGTGAAAACTCCAAATTAATCCAGTTTTGGCCCACGTTTTTGCTCAAGGAGAAATTGATTTGGCATTTTAAGTGTTTGACATTGCATTGTAATACACATTTTCAACTTTAGAAGCCAAAACGTTTTGGTTTCATGTCTTTTTGAATCACGTTTTTGCTAAAAACACCCAGAAAATTGGGGTTTTAATCCATTTTTATGCATTTTAAAGCCACTTTTTTACATTTGGACCATGTCTATGCATTTGGGGAAGTCATTTTTGCATTCACAAGTCAAAAATGACTCAAAAACATGCATTTTTTTGTCACGTTTTTGCAAAAAAGGCCGAAATTTTTGCATAAAAAAATCATGTTTTTGTTCAAAAATCTCAAAAAATGGCATTTCCAGCCTATACCTTTGATCAAGAGCAATTTTTTTTGAGTTTTAAATGCATAATATTGTCTTTGAAGACCATGTATTTGGCACTTTCATGTCAAATTCGACCTTCATTGCTCATTAATATTTGTTAAATGCAAGTACAGAAAAAGTCAAAAAGTTGTTTGAAAATCTGGATTTGAGGAAGAATTGGCCTTCAAAGTCTATGATTCTTGCTAGTTTGGCTCTTTGATCATCATGTAAGTGGACTTATTCCATTTTGCTATTTAATTTGTGCTTATCTTGCTGATTTTATGCACATTTTTAATTGATGATTGCCACTTATTGAAATTGATGCCATGGAAAGTGCATTTTTTCTTAAAAAATGACAAAATTGTTCATTTTCATGTTTTTGGTTTTTCCCCAAACTCCAAATTTGAATTTGTGTATTGAAGTGCTTTGCATCTTAACATGTTTGAGTCACTTTCCAAAGGTATGTTTTTCTTTTGAGTTTTTGTGTTTTGTGTGCTTGCTTTTTGATTTTCTCCACTTTGGATAAGTTACAAGTTCTTTCCCAAGAACTTATTCTTGTTTCATTTCATGCAAAAGCATCATCACATTCCACTTCCATCTTCCATGTCACAACACTTCATATCTCATCCGACAAATGCGATTACATGTTTTCCATCTCATTCACCATCCACACATGCATGTAATCCCATTTCTCGCTTCCATTTTCACTCATCTCACTTTTTTGTATCCACTCGCACAACACGATTACACGGAAAGCCCTTCGTGTAATAGCATCTCAAAACCCCTGTTTTGACTTAAAGTCACTTTTTGAAAAGTTAAAAAGATGTCATTTTCATTTTTCATGTACTTTGACTTCATCTTTTCACCAAAGATGACTATAAAGTTCATTATCCCTCTTCCATTTTCCATTTCTATCTCTCCATATGCATTCACACCTTCATGAGAAAATACATGTTTCTGCATCTTTCCATGCTTTGCACCTCATCCCATCACCCGCACTTACATGTAAAGCACATCCTCCATCCGCATTTGTATTCCATCTCACTTTCCATTCCTCATTACATGGAATCCATTTTCGTGCAATGACATCTTGAAAGCCCAAGTCATTTTTTAAAAGTCAAAAGTTCTCATTTGCACACATTCCCATGTGCCAAGCACTTTACTTGAAACAAAAAATGAGTTAAAGGTGTTGATAGAAAGTTATTCCGAGTTTACATCCGAACATCATCAAAAAGTTTTTCAAAGTGTTAGAGAATCCAAAATATGCCAATCTATAAACGAGGATTCACAACAACTTGACCAAGAAAAGCTTGATCACATCAAGTTTTCAAATGACGTGAATCAAAGAGAGTCAAGCTATCAAAAGACGTAACAGCATGATTATCAAGGTGAATGCAGTGGCAAAAAATACATGAACTCCCAATCCTGTTATCATCCGGGATAGCATCGCCAAGTACAAGGCCTTTCAGGACAATCCCTAGGATTGTTTCAATTCTCTTTCGTCTTTCTTCTTCTTCTTTTCAAATGGTGATAAGTTTACCTCTCTGACCTTTCTCCTGGGATCATCATTAAATAACCACGATTTCCTCGGCCATAATATCTCATTCTTAGATCAACATAGTCTCTGTAAAATATATCATCTTCTATATTTGCATTCCTCCCATCTTTTCGAAGTTTTTCTTGCATTTTCTCAAAAGTGGGCTCTCTTTCTTTACGTGGTGCTTTTGTCCTTGGAAGGAAGATGGGTTTTGAGGGTCGAGAGCGAGGGTTGAAATTTTGTCCTTCCCAAAACATAATTGTTGCTATGCCCATTTGGTTCTTCTGTTGTCTTTCCCTCGTCCAATTTTTGTAGAGTTTCCTACATAAGCCTTTGGGTTTCGTTGATTTGCATTTGGTTTCTATTTAGCTCTCTTAAAAGATTCATGAGTTCTGTCTTAGGATCCTGATGATCTGCCATTCTACCAATAAGGTTTTTTCGTCTTCTCCTCTGAGTATAAACTTGCATTCACTTCCACAGGCGAGCAAAACCAAAAAGCTCTGATACAACTGTGATGTTCCGTTCTTGTTGCTTCCTCCACAAAATGCACAGCTTGGAGAAAATCAGGTCGTACGACTAATAACACTGAATGACTGTACAAAAAGGGCTGAGGGGGCATACGGATGGAAGGAATGACCGTATGGATGGAGGGAAGGCAGTTTGTATTTTAGGTGAGGGGTGACCATATAGATGATGTTGCTGGTCGTATGACAAGTAGGAATGACAGACTGTACAGTAGAGAGGATTGGTAGATAGACCGTATGGTAGTGGCAGAGTGGTGAGACCATGGGGGAAATGGCAAGAGGTCATACGGTTGATCTTGGGGGTCGTACGGCTGGTCAGTAACCGTACGGTGTGTAGGAAAAGGGTCGTACGACAAGTTGGTGCCCGTATTGAGGAAGTCCAGTTGTGTGGATGGTGTCGGACGTGGTGTACAGTAACGGTGGTAATGCAGCACGACAAGGTGAATGTAGAGAAGTTTGACAACGCAATTTGGAATTTAAAATGCATTATACTAAACACGAATAACTTGCATAAAACCAGAGACCAAATAGATACACATTGGTGCCAGATAATAATGATATTCCACTTATAAATGATGCTTCAATTTTTCAGATCTGAGCCAAGAAGTACATAGACGGAATAGGGTGAGGATTGGATCCCATCGAATCCGCACAAGCCAAATAGGGAAGGTCTTTCATTTTCGAAATGGCGAACGACAGAGAACTCCAAGAGGAATTCGCAGTATAGAGAAAAATAATCCAAATTGCCTACCTACGACTACCTACATGCCATGCTTAAATACTTGTTGGGAAACCTTCTGAGGGTGTACAAAGATAGTCGATGACCATACTTACCTATGGAAACAATTAAATTAAAAATGGGTCCGAGATATATTAAATCAATCAGCCCATTACCAAAGTTCTAATTAAATATATTTATTTTATGATGGGGACATTACATTATAAGGAGAATGAATTAGTGTTTTGCAAAGACCAGCCCAGGAATCAATGATATTTGACGTCAGAGAGAGAGTCAAAGGGATATATTAGATAGGGAAAGCCAAAATTGCATCACTACATACATACTATGTTAGTCACTCAGTCACAACGAGAGCCAACACATCAATAATCAATACTTAGAAAACAAAAATTCTATTTCTATTGATCAAAAAACTATGAGACCCCATCAGTAAATATGAGACCGTTCAAGTAGTAATTCACTTGATAAGGAATTCAATTAGAAGTAGAATGATCTAAGTACAAATGTTATTGCAGAAGAAAAGAAATCAATACATTTTTATTATTCAATCTTCTATAGCTTTAAGAAGATATCCCACGAAGGAGAAAGGAGTGATAATAGTAGTAGAGATAAGAATAGATAAAGGGGTAAAATAGAGTAAGGGATAAATAGGGAAAATATTATATTAAAGCAAGGATCATCCAAATCGAGAAGTCTCTCATCGATATATATCAAAGTTGTTGTATAGGAGTCGATCCAAGCTTTCAATATATCCAGGGCAAGTCCACAATGACATTCGTTAGTAACCAATAAATTTGTCAGAACACATTATAGGGTCATTTGCATTCTGTTAAAATACAACATTATAAAACATTTTTCATATTATTAAAAGAAGTAAAATAACAAACTTCAAGTATTGTCTCGGGAATCATAAAATATCGTAGAGGGGAGATTACATAGTCAAAGCTTCGGCTCTGATTCCTTCTTAACTCACTATTCTCTAGTATTGAACAAACAATAATAACATGAATCAAAGACAATAGACATAAATTACAATCAAAGCTTCGAATCCAATTGCTTCTTTTATTCACTTTTCTTTCAAATTCATACTACAGAATCAAATTTATGCTTGCACAAGTTTGGCAGGGCTTCTTGCATACAACAAAAGATGATTTTTACAATGAGGGGGCACTCCTTTATATAAGAAAAGGAGTTGAGAAAAAAGAGGAAAAAGTGGGAGAAATTCAATCAACTTTGATCCAGTCTAACAAGAGAAATTATTGGATTACATGTCACTACACATGTAAATTGTATTACATGTAATTACACATTTTGATGTAGTACATCCTCTCCAACTACAAACATGAAAACTAAAGAAGGAACAAGACAAAAGAGAATTGATACAATCCTAGGTATTATTCTGAAGGGCCTTGTACTTTGCAATGCTATCTCAGATGATCACATGATCTGGAGTTCCTGTATTTCGTGCCACTGCATTCATTTTGATAATCATGGTGTTGTGTCTTTTGATAGCCTCTAACTCTCTTTGATGAATTATTGGTTGTTATTTGAAAACTTGATGTGATCAAGCTTTTTCTCATTCAAATTGTCGTGAATTCTCCTTTTTAGGCACAAACTAGAGTCTGACACTTTGAAGACTTTCTCGACGGTGTCCGGATGTAAACTCGAAACAACTTTCCCACTAGCATCTGCAACTACTTTTTCTTTTTGAAGCAAAGTTCTTGGCGCATTCCCACACAAACTCAGGTTCTCAAATAACCATTGGGAAAATGGAGACCAAATGAATTATTGCTTCTGTGATTCGAAGTACGCCTTCTTTACTAGATGTCTTCATTCTTTATAGTTATTATGGCATATCTTGACTTGTTGCAACATGAAAGTTTCAATGGGATTGAATCCATCATTGGAAGATATAGATTCTAACTCCATGAGAATATTTGAGAAAATGGATGTTTGAGGAATAGTATACTTGGAGTATTGATTAGATATGTATGGAACATATGCAATGAATTGGGTGTGCTATGGAAAGGACATGCGGAGGGCTAAAATGGGACTTAGGAAGTGTTGGGTGGATATTTTGCAACCAACAGTTTTGGGTAAAAATCTAGTCGCAAAATAGGATGACCAGCCACAACGTGTGAGACAGAGTCTCTCTTACGTTAAAGGGAAGACTCTCCTTTCTCGCCGTTCCTTGGATCAACTCAAGGTAAGCAAGAAGTCGAGAGATTTTGTAAAAAGGGTGTTATCAATATCCTTCTTTAAACTTTCAAGAAAGAATCCACTTACTAGTGGAGCAAGTAATGGGCAGGGTGAATCTCTAACTACACTTCCATCAAGCGCTGGAAACAGTGATACTAATAAAACTTCACTAACTCAAAGGCTAGCTGAAAATGTATTGGTTTGACTCTAAATCCATCCATACTTCTATATGGAAAAACTTTACAATTAGGGCACAAATACTCCTAAAAGTAAGAATAATATAACTAATTTGCAAATTAAGAAAGAAGTATAAGCTATAGGCAAAGCTTCTAACTATATATTTTTACAATTGCTCCTGGTCAAAGCTCCGGCTCCAGTTGTTTCTTAACTTTTTTATATTCAATTCACAAGATACAATTACCAAGAACACAAGATGACATGAATCAAATATAATTTAAATGAATTATAGACAAAGCTTATAACTCACACAAGTAACAATCTCACTTAGTCAAAGTTAAGTCTCAATTGCTCATTGTATTCACTTTTCTCTCAAAATAGTGCTACACAAGAAAAGTTCTGCTGGCACAATTTCTCCAGAGCTCTCTTGCATAAGATAAAGATGATTTTACAATGAGGAGATACTCCTTTATATAGGCAAAGGAGTTGAGAAAAAGGTGGAGGAAAAAGTGAGAGCAGCTCAACTAACTTTGACCTGGTCTAACTAAAAGATAAATTATTGGGTTACATGTAGCTACATGTGCAACTCGCATTACACCTTCTTATGTACATGCAACTCGCATTGCATGTAATCACACATCTTCATGTAATACATCCTCTTCAATTACAAACATGAACGAAGAAGAAGAAGAAATGGATCTGGAACCATCACTGCACATGCATGGATTTTGAAGGCAAATACCTATTTCCAACTCAACCCAATGCCCGAAGCAGAAGCAATCAAGTTCGCAGCACTCCATCTGGAAGGAGTGGCGCAAGAATGGTAGCACCATGGATTGGTTACTCTTGGCCACGACCAAGTAACATCTTATGTTGAGTTCATTGAGAGACTCATTGACCATTTCGATGGGGAGGATCCCGAACTAAGCTTCAAAAATCTTGCTCAATTAAAGCAAATAGGTACGGTAGACAATTACATCATTGAGTTCCAAAGGTTGTCAGTATTAGTCACAGAAATCTCTGAAAGACGTCGAATCATGTTATTCATTAATAGGCTGAAAGAGCCTTTGAGAGGTTAGATCAAAGGCTTCAACCCGTGCACACTCAACAAAGCTATTAAGAAGGTGGATGACATGGCCGCATCCTCCTCCAAGACTCACTCAGCTACACCAACACCATCCCCAGAAGAAGAAAAAGACAAGGAGCCAATTCGGAAAAAATCTCAGTTTGATGAAGATTCTAGGCAAGAGCTTCAGAGGAAAAAGCTATGTTTCACGTGCAAAGAACAATGGGGGCCTGGTCATCGCTGCCTTGGGAAGGGAAAGATTCATTACATTGAGGTGATGCCTAATGACGACGAAGGACAAATACTTGCAATGACTAATGAAGAAATTACCTAGCACGAGAGAATAAATGCCCTGATACAAAAATGGGGTTCCATTGCTACCGTCACTACAGTGACTAGAAGTAGTATCTTCAGGGTTCATGGCACACTTAATGGAAAACGAGTCCCAGTCATGATTGATATTGGTGCTACACTCAATTTCATCAATTCATCTTTGATCACTAGTAAAGGCTTGCGCACAGTTGAGCATGGAGGGTTTGAGGTTAAGGTTGCGTGAGGAACCTTGTTACCTTGCACTCATGTGACCCACGGATACAAATTTCCATGGGAAACTATACCATGACAGATGATTTCTTTGTCACAGAGTTAGTTGATACTGATATAATTTTAGGCATCCAGTGGTTGGAAACTCTTGACCAGTACACCCAAAGTTTCAAAAGGATGGACTTTTCATTCGAGACAAATGGCAAGGTGTTGCTAAGACGAATGTCAAATAAAAGATCGAGGGAAGTCACAATCAAGAAGATGCAGGCCATTTTTAAACATGATTTGATCCCAAACACTACAAGTAAAAACAAGAGAGTCAACACCTTACCCCATTCCTTCGATAATTGGCGGGCCCATTTATTGGTTGAGTACTCCAAGAACACTTTTGCATGTGAGTTGATGGATGGCTATGTACGCGATGAAAGATACCAAGCTATTGATGAAATCATTTACTTGGCGGGAAGATCTACTTAGTACCTGACTCGGAACTAAAGAAGTTGATTACAAAAGCTTTCCTAGACCCGGATTTGCATTTGCTTGAGGACAAGCAAATCTTAGGACGAGAGGACTGTAATGTCCCCATCATAAAATAAATATATTTAATTAAAACTTTGTTAATGGGCCGATTGATTTAACATATCTTGGACCCATTTTTAATTTAATTGTTTCCATAGGTAAGTATGGCCATCGGCTATCTTTGTACACCCTCGGAAGGTTTCTTGACGAGTATTTAAGCACGATGTAGGTAGTTGTATGTCTTAAAACATTTTATACTCATGTTAAAATAGAATCTAATTCTTGATATGTTTTGTTTGAATTGAAAGAATGTTGTTTTCTATTGCCTTGAAATGCATCTTGTGTATACAATGTCTTATGAGAAGATCTCATGATATGCTTGCCCCTTGGAATTCTTTTGATTGAGAGGAAGTTAATGTTATGAAATGATATCATTACATTGCTTGAGAGTAGATTTCTTTGTTTTCATACAAGTTTCATTACTCCTTTGGTTTTGTTTGGTTAGTCTTCCTCAATGTTGGCATGGTAATCTTTCATATCAAAAAGATTATGAGGAAACTTAACAGCTTCGTTGTAGGGTGGAAAAGAATTCCTACAATATCCTCGCCCTTTTGTGTTTCTTGAGTAAATTCTAGAGCTCCTGTTAGAAAGGTCGTCATATTCAGGACATTATGGTATTCTTGTAACCGACTGATGGTCTCTTGAGTATATTAGGTTGGTTATCAGATCTTGTTAAAAACTGTCATTTGTAAATTTAGAACATGTTGGTTTATCTTCTTTTGTCATGCTTGTATATATGTTCTTTCAATTAAATAGATAATGTAATTGTTGTCTGGCTAATGTGCATATTGACCTTGACTTTTGTAGACTTTTCCGCAATTTTATGGTAATTGTTAATATGGCATTTGTTTTGTAAGATGCATTCTTTACACTTAGCAAGACCCACACCTTTATTGTGGACAACAATTGCAATAAGTAGACAGCAATACCATGTGCCTCTCAAGTACAACTGAACATGTGTACATGAATTTTGAGACATTTGAAGGAAAAATGGTGCAAAATGATTTTCTTAGCCACATAACAATGATGGCATTGAAGCCATCGTTGTTGATTCAAACATCTTTCTAGGTGTATAATGGGCCGAAAAACAAGTTGGAAAAATTATCATGAAATACACCCAAAAACTCAAACCGAAACTTGTTGTAAGCACTTATGTTCCAGCATCCCAAATAAGGACAAACACCTACGAATCTACAAGGATGAAAACCATTTGACCGAACAGCTAATCTCACCTTCAACATCATGTTTAAGCACTAATAGTTATAGATTGTTATTGTGTCAAATCTGATCAAGTTACAAGTTGTGGTTATAAGTGTGTGTTTTCAATTGTTGTTGGTTGTTGTGATGGAAAAATGTAATATAGTTTATGCTGAGTTTGTTCAGACCATGGCGAACAAGAAAGAGAACATATAATCAATGAAAAATACTATTCATTATCAAATGCTTTTCCATACACAATAATGATATTCCATTCAATGATAATGATGTCAAAATACATAAGTGTCCACAACATTTATAATATTTGAAACGGTGCCAATGAAACGACACAACTGTGGCCGCACTGGTAACTATCTAACTACCTGTTTTGCCGGACAACATTATCCCACCCCAAAAAAGAAAAGTCGTCTCCAGGCGACTTCAAAAACTAACAAAATAGGAGACAACAACATACAACATAGAAACAATATAAACTAGGGAAGAGGTGGCGTCCCTGAAGTGCTTTGGTGTCGGGGAAACTTGTACACTTGATCCGTGCGGATGCATAAATCCTTTTGAGTCCACGTATTAACCTCCACTACTTCCTTTAGAAGAAGCGTTGCGTCCTGTAAAGACCCTTACTATAAAGCCCACTGAAACCCTCAAACTAGACTTAGGAATTTTGTCAAACAGTTGGCATGTAACCGAATAAGGCTGCAATATTACTAATTGTTGTACAACGAAACCTCAATATATGATGCCAATAATGTATGAACAACAATTCCAGATTATAACACTACCAATCTAAGAGATAGATGACAATATGAAACTCAAATATGAAGTCCAATGCAATTCTGATTTTATGACAGCAAATAGAACTAATTACAATGAGAGACTGTCACAACTATGCACTTCTAATACATCAAGCTCTTGACAATGCAATGTTATAACATGAACAATAACCCAGTTCAGATTTGGAATGCAAATGACGAAACTTTTACAACAGTTATTAATGACTGGAAATAACTATTTATGCAATGACAGTGCTGACTGTTCTAATCCTTAACATGCAATATTTTGGCAATCAATATTTTGTGCACTTGGAATAGCTCCAATTTTGCCGGATATGAATGCTGGATTAATGCCACACGAAGACCTCACAATCTACCCCAAACCGACTCACAAAATTGCTGCTCCTGCCCAACTGACAGGGCCGTACAGGTACGGCCTGGTACGGCTGCTAGATAAAAATATTGCAGCGTTTTTTGTCACTCCAAAAGCAATAAATCTGAGCGCCTAGGGTTTCTGAATAACCCCCTAAAATATGAAATTCATCCGTCAAGCCAATTAGGAGTTATGAGCAAAAACGTGGGTCCAAACCCTGGACTGGCAGTCTGAAAATAATGCACAACTGTGTCTTCAAACCCTGTTAATCAATCCACAAATGCTAGAGCACAACTGAAACCCTTATTCCAACCAAAGTAAACCCTTATAACTGAATCTCAATGAAGTCCAAATGAGATGGCTGAATTACCAACTCCTCAAATGCAACAATTCAGGTGATATTTCACACCCTCAAAGTCGCCAATCCAAGGGAGTGATTCGTTCCCAAAGATCAAATAATAATTTGCAGACCCAAGAGACTACAAATTTGCTCCACAATGGAAGAAGTAGAAGAAATCTCAAATCCAAGCATGTCCAAATGAGAGGCCCAGCCCTCTATTTATTCACTTTTCTAAGAAGTTGCTAGAACTTCTAGAAACATCCTTTATAAAATCTCATTATAATGCACTTTTTATAATAAAGTAATTTTATAAAATAAAAGGTGCAACACAACTTAAAATTATAACATGTAGGCCCCAATAACACATAATAATAAAATATAACCTCTTAACACTTCTTCAAGAGCAAGATATGACCATCTGATCCACAGAATTGACTCTCTCTCCACACCATTTGCCTACGAGAGTCTGGAATAGGCAAATCCATGATCAATGCCATGTCGAACTAAAGAGGGGACATTACAGTCCGCCCCTCCTGAAATTGCTTGGCCTCAAGCAATCTCAACGCCGGGTGCTGCAAAATAGCTTCCCCCTCCCAAGTTGCATCCTCAACAGGTAGATCTTTCCACTTAACCAAGTATTCTCTGATCACTCTTCTGCGAAGCTGCTTTTCTCTGCTCTCCAAGATGGATTCTGGCACTAAAATCAATTTTCCCTCATCGTCTAAAGGAGGTAATACTACGGAAGGCACCACATTCTGACCCAACGCCTTCTTGAGGCGGGACACATGAAACACATTGTGCACCCTGCTGTCTACCGGAAGCTCCAACTCATAAGCCACCTCACCAACTCGCCTGATAACCCTGAATGGTCCGTAATAGCATGGCTTGAGTTTCTCTACACCACTCTTCTTAAGAGTAGATTGCCTGCATGGCTGCTACATGAGGTAAACCATATCATCCACCTCAAAACTACGCTCAGTCCTCTTCTGGTCTGCATACTGCTTCTGCTGGTTCTGAGCTCTCGCAATATTATCTTTGAGAGTAGCAACTATATCCTTACTCTCCTGTAATAATTCTCCTGCACTGGGTACCCGGCTGTCGCCCAACAACAAATCCAAGAAACTAGGTGCTTCATAACCGTAAAGTGCCATGAAGGGTGTCATCTGTATAGTGATGTGATATGTAGTATTGTAACAATACTTGCAGGGATATATCCATCTGACCCAAGCTCGCTGCTGAGCTGCCACATAATTCCTTAAATACCCTTCCACCCATTTGTTCACAATCTCCGTCTGACCATCGGTTTGTGGGTGATAGCTAGTGCTGGGTGTAAGCTCCGTGCCACATAACCGGAATACCTCCTGCCAAAAATGACTCATGAAACGGCTATCCCTGTCACTCACAATGTTCCGAGGCAATCCGTGCAATCTGAAAACCTCCCGAAAGAAAACCTCTGCCACCTAAGCTGCTGAGTGGGTAGTGGTGATAGGAAAGAAATGAGCATATTTTGTTAATCTATCTACCACCACATAAATACAATCCCGTCCTTGTACCTTGGGAAAACCTATGATAAAGTCCATGGAGATGCACTCCCACTTCCTGTCAAGGATCGAAAGTGGCTGTAGGAACCCTGCCGGATAGGTGTGTTCTTGTTTGTTTTGCTGGCAAACAAGACACTCTCGAACGTACTGCTAAACATCAGCTTTCAGCCCCTTCCAAGTGAACCTCTCTCGAACTGACCTGTAAGTCTTGAAGTACCCAGGATGGCCTGCTGTCGGTGAGTCGTGAAATGCTCTCAAAATCAGTTGCTTAACCTTCGATCCTGGGACTAGGTAAATCCTGTTCTTGTAAATGATTAGATCATCTACAATTGTGTATCTGGTATCAATCACTGTTCCCTCCACTATATCGGAGGCCCATGTATCCCTGGCATACTCTGCTATAATCAAGTGCCGCCAATCCTCTGATATCTGAACCATAAGAGTGAGGTGTGGCCTTCGAGATAGAGCATCTGCAACAACATTCTGAGTTCCCTTGACATATGAGATGTCAAAATCATATGCCTGCAACTTACTTACCCACTTTTGCTGGCGATCATTTAGGTCCCGCTGTCCCAAGAAATGCCTCAAACTGTTATGATCAGTTTTAATACAAAACTTGCTACCCACAAGATATTGTCTGAATTTGGCCAAAGCATGCATGATGGCCAACATCTCCTTATCATATATACTGAATGAACACTTGGGGCCTCTAAGCTTCCTGCTCTCATAAGCTATGGGGTGCTTATTCTACATAAGTACAGCACCTACTCCCTCTCCAGATGCATCACATTGAAGCTCAAATGGCTTCGTGAAATTAGGTAATGCTAGAACTGGGCACGTAGTCATTATTTCCTTAAATCTCATAAAACAGTCCTGTGCCTTCTGAGTCCACACAAATTCCCCTTTTTTCAGTAGATCTGTCATGGGAGCTGCATGTCGTGAGTAGCCAATGACAAACCTGCGATAGAAACCACATAAACCAAGGAACCCCCTCAACTGTGTAAGGTTCTCTGGTGGAGGCCAATCAACAATAGCGCGAATCTTTTCAGGATCCATCCGCACTCCATCTGCACTAATAATGTGTCCCAAATATAACAGCTCGGTCATCCCTAAGTCACATTTGGACTCTTTTGCATACAAGGACTCCTTCTGTAAAATGCTCAACACTGTCTCCAAATGCTCTAGATGCTCCTGCCATGATCGGCTATAGATCAAAATGTCATCAAAAAACACCAGCACGAATTTCCTCAACTGATGGTGGAAAACTCTGTTCATAGTGGACTGGAAAGTGGCAGGTGCATTGGTCAGACCGAAAGGCATGACTACAAACTCAAAGTGCCCACAATGACATCTGAAAGCAATTTTCTCAATATCCTGTTCACGGACTCTGATCTGGTGATATCCTGTTCTCAAATCAATTTTCGTGAAATAACAAGCCCCATGCAATTCATCTATCAACTCATCAATGCGAGGAATGGGATACCTGTTCTTAATGGTTCTCTTATTTAATTCCTTGTAATCAACACACATCCGAAGAGTTCCATCCTTCTTTTTTACCAAAACAACAGAAGATGCAAAAGGTGACTTACTTGGTCGGATGTGCCCCATAGCTAGCAACTCCTCGATGGTCCTTTCGATCTCATCCTTGAGTCGCTTTGGGTGTCGATATGGTGTGATCATGATAGGCTTAGCACCTTCCTCCAGCTCAATAACATGCTCAATGCCTCTGTCTGGTGGCCTGCCTGGTGGAATCTCACTGAATACCTTTTCGTACTTAATCCTCAATTTCTGAATATCAGGATGATATTTCGTCTTATGTTGCTCCTCCTGTGTAGGTGTCAAAGTACAAACTGCTGCCCACTGTATATCATTATGCCTGGTTAATCTCTCCAGCCGCCTAAATGAGATAGTCCTAATGTCTCCATTATGGATAGCCTTAAGCACATGAGTCCTACCATTCACTTCGAATTGTATCTCCATATCCTCTAGTCTCAGGGTAACCACCTTCAATGAATGTAGCCACTGCATTCCAAGTACTATATCCATGTCACCCATGTTGACCACATGATAGTCCGCCTTAAAGTCATTAAGTGTCTCCTTCTCCAACCTCTTATTTTCTTCCTTAGGTAGCTGTGCCTCTCTATGAAAGGGTTTCCTGTCCCTATCTTTTCCTGAAGGGAAACTCTTTGCCTGGAATTTATTTTTAGAAGCTGAAGAGGAATCCATGTCACGAGCTTTCTTAATGGCTTCCTGCAAAGTGGGAGGGTTGAGAGCTTTAATCCACCCTCTCAACGGATCAACTAGCCCATCCATAAATAAAACCAATAGCCTCCGTTCAGATACATCTGTTACTAACACTGCAAGTTTCTGAAACTCTGAAATGTATGTTTCCAATGATCCCCATTGTTTAAGTTGAGCTAACTCCTTGAAATGGAGTTCTGGATCCTTCTTATCAAAACGTTCAATCAGTCTCTCCGTAAACTCCACATATGAGGTAATGTGTGCATGACCCATAGTGATCATACCATGATGCCACCACTCGTGTGCTAACCCATCCAGGTGAATTGCTGCATACTTAATAGCTTCTTCCTCAGACATAGGGTTCAATTGAAAGTATGTGTCAAGTTTTTGAACCCAAGCTCTTGCTGTAGACTTCCCCGAGCCATCATAATATGGTAACTGAAGTTTCCCTACTTTCTTTCGTAGCTCATAGCTCTGAGTCCTGTCATGTCCACGGGGCATATGCTTCATCCGCACATCCATTTACTCTCTAAAGGTGATTGCAGCTGTAAAATCTGGGCCTCCTGCTTCCCAATCTCTCCTCAGCTGATCCTGTATGTCAGTGATCTAGGGTTCTGGTACTGGCTGCTCTGGAGCTCTAGGAAGGAACGTGGGAATCATAGGTCTCGAACTCACTATCCTAGCTTGCTGGGGTGCATGACCGAAATTGTTCAAAATTTGTTCGCCTCCATTATGTATCCCATCCTAATTATTCCCATTCTGATTGTTACCATTCTGATTATTTCCTCCACCTATGTTAGCGTTCAACCCCATTTGACGAGCCATCATCTACATCATAAGCTCCATTCTCTGATTCTGTTCCTGTGCTCTTTGTTCGGCTAATCGTTGTCCCTGTGCCAAGGTGTCTAATAACTGTAAAAATCTTTCCTCTTGCTGATCTGGACCGGCATTCCCGCCTCTATCCATATTGTAGTCGTAGTCTTGATCAAAGAATACCTCCCCTGTGTCTGTATGACTGGATTCTATGTCCACCTGTACAGATGAGCTAGATTGTTCGCTCTGCAGGTCTGAAATCCTATCTTGTCTTGCTTTGGTATTGCGGAAATTATAAAGCCTCTGTCGCATGCTCATAAATGTTCTGATTTTAGTGTTTTGACATTTCGTCAAACACTTTCCCTTCTATCCAGCTGTTCCAAATTCCCTATAAGACCTCCACGGGATGGCAGGACTTATAGCTCTGATACCACTGTAAAGACCCTTATTATAAAAGCCACTGAAACCCTCAAACTGGACTTAGGAATTTTGTCAAACAGTTGGCATGTAACCGAAACCTCAATATATGATGCCAATAATGTATGAACAACAATTCCAGATTATAACACTACCAATCTAAGAGATAGATGACAATATGAAACTCAAATATGAAGTCCAATGCAATTCTGATTTTATGACAGCAAATAGGACTGATTACAATGAGAGACTGTCACAACTATGCACTTCTAATACATCAAGCTCTTGACAATGCAATGTTATGCCCTGAACAATAACTCAGTTCAGATTTGGAATGCAAATGACGAAACTTTTACAACAGTTATTAATGACTGGAAATAACTATTTATGCAATGACAATGCTGACTGTTCTAATCCTTAACATGCAATATTTTGGCAATCAATATTTTGTGCACCTGGAATAGCTCCAATTTTGTCGGATATGAATGCTGGATTAATGCCACACGAAGACCTCACAATCTGCCCCAAACCGACTCACAAAATTGCTGTTGCTGCCCAACTGACAGGGCCGTACAGGTACGGCCTGGTACGGCTGCTAAATAAAAATATTGCAGCGTTTTTTGTCACTCCAAAAGCAATAAATCTAGGCGCCTAGGGTTGCTGAATAACCCCCTAAAATATGAAATTCATCCGTCAAGCCAATTAGGAGTTATGAGCAAAAACGTGGGTCCAAACCCTGGACTGGCAGTCTAAAAATAATGCACAACTGTGTCTTCAAACCCTGTTAATCAATCCACAAATGCTAGAGCACAACTGAAACCCTTATTCCAACCAAAGTAAACCCTTATAACTGAATCTCAATGAAGTCCAAATGAGATGGCTGAATTACCAACTCCTCAAATGCAACAATTCAGGTGATATTTCACACCCTCAAAGTCGCCAATCCAAGGGAGTGATTCGTTCCCAAAGATCAAATAATAATTTGCAGACCCAAGAGACTACAAATTTGCTCCACAAATGGAAGAAGTAGAAGAAATCTCAAATCCAAGCATGTCCAAATGAGAGGCCCAACCCTCTATTTATTCACTTTTCTAAGAAGTTGCTAGAACTTCTAGAAACATCCTTTATAAAATCTCATTATAATGCACTTTTTATAATAAAGTAATTTTATAAAATAAAAAGTGCAACTCAACTTAAAATTATAACATGTAGGCCCCAATAACACATAATAATAAAATATAACCTCTTAACACTTCTTCAAGAGCAAGATATGACCATCTGATCCGCAGAATTGACTCTCTCTCCACACCATTTGCCTACGAGAGTCTGGAATAGGCAAATCCATGATCAATGCCATGTCGAACTAAAGAGGGAACATTACACGTCCATAGTCGGGGCCTTAGCTGTGAGAAATTCCTACTCGGCTGCATGTAGTCTTTGTTCGGTAGTTTCCTTGTCCCACAAAAGTGTTGCGCACTCGACTGCCCATGTTGCCTGCTGGCTAATTAATTTAGCAGCTAACTTCTCCCTAGTTTCCCTCTCAACTGTCATAGATCTCTCAGCTGCGATCCTCTTTGATGCCCTGTCCGCCTCTGCACGCCTATGAGCATAATAGACGCCTTTATATAACCCCACTATCTTGTGCGCTAGCTTCTCCATCGAAGTGTTGCACGGTCCCAACTCAAGCTCTGTAGCCCATTCAACCAACATCTCTGGTGTCTCCACCGCTGGCCATCCCCTAGCCTCAAAGCAGGAGCAAAAACGCTCAGGACAAACCACCCAAATACAAGCTTGGATCAAATGTAACTCGAGTCAAAGCCTGGCATGCAACGATGTATCCTTTCTTCATCACAACCTGCATAGCTTTGAGGTATGCCTTGCATCTATCCTCATCCGACCCATAATCCTCTTTTCCCACATCATCGAGAGTCCACTCCCCATCGATATCCATCACTGCCTCTCTTGCGGTAGCCACGTCCACATCCGGTGTCGCCTCCTCCTCTCCGGGCGCATCCTCAGACTGTGGTGCTTCCACCTCCTGTGGCTCTAATATGGCAACTGCTCCTGGGAATACCTCTCCATGCCTCAAGGACAAAATGGAAGGACCAACCTTTGCAAGGATGAGTAGGAATTGATGTTGTATGAATGCATTGGCTCTGTCTATCACCTCAATCTTCTCCGGCTGTGCTACCTATGTTGGCTCAATACTCTCATTAGGCTCTGTTGGTTGTACTGGCTATATCGGCGGAACTGGCTATATTGGCTGGCCTGGTTGGGTCTCGGCCAACAAGGAGTAAGATATGGTGATGACCACAATGTCAAAGCCAATCACGTTTAATCGAACTTGAGGTTTAGGCTCTGGCGCTTGCATCTCTACGATCTCTGTGGCTGGCATTGTTGGTGCTACTGAATTTGGTGGAATACTCTGTGGAGTCACAACATCTATCATGGCCACAAGTGGAGCCATAACATTTGTCTCGGCTATCGGTGGAGTCATGATAACTGGCACATATCTCTGGCCAAATGGAGGGATGAGAAAGGTGGTGGCTATCAAGTGTGCCGAAGTTGGCAACTAGGCGGGGTGAAGAATATGGACCCGCCAACCGCGGCATCACTGCCAACTTCTGCCGAGGTACTCTCTTCCTCAAAATTGGACCCACTGCTCTCTATGGTTTCCTCCCTTCCTCTATCTATGTCCCCATATGCCTCCAATCCCTACAATACTTTCTTCTAACCAGCTACGGTTCCACCCGTGTCTAAATGTCTCTAGTAGAATATTAGGGGTTCTCTTGGCGCCAACTTCCCCCTCGACGGGACTTCAAAATCGTCGACTAGAACTTGATGAAGGGCTGCCTCCGAAAACAAGCCAATGGCATGATGCAGCATGAAAAATGTTCGATTTTGGAGTGTCATGAACTCCTCCATCCTGTCGGTGAGGATTGTGGCCCAATCATACATGGTACCATTCATGATGTTGTTCATGAATGTAATCTGCAACAAGGCTATATCTGAGGCCCGACTTGCCCCATCAACCTGTTTTAATTACATCCATGATACATCTCTAGTGGCCCTCCCCAATAAAATCTCTCCGTAGTTCTCGGCTCTTGGCACCCTTCACCACAAACTCCATTTCCTCTAGTGTGAGGTCGCAACCTACTAATTTCACCCAATACTTTTTACATTCCTGTGACAACTTGCAATTCTTGGTCTCCACCTTACGACCTCCGTGGCCAGGAATGCCAAAAACCCTACTGAAATCGAGCGGTTTGAAAGAGACTGTCATATGGTGCTTCTTGTAAACAAATGTACTCGTTCTACTGTTTCTATTGTACGATTCTATCATAGTTCTTAAAATCAATTCAAATAGCCAACTGGAAAATACTGGAAGTTGTATTGCCCAATGTACTTGCACTTGTATTAGAATTTGTTTGATTACCTCTATATCTGCAGCCTCTTGCCACCATATCCAACACTAGCTACCATTCAGTCCTTCAAACTGAACTGTGAGGTGCGATAGGTTAACTTTCACTTTCAGCTTCTCACTACTGGATGCTGTTGACCCTACAACTCGGACTCTAGAAGCCAACACTCTCACATTCTTTTCCATCTTTGCCTTCAACTGATTTTTCCACTACTTTATTTTCCTTGCGGACTCTATAATAACGGTCTCTTGCTTTGTCTTTTAATGTAACCAAAAGAAGCGATTAGGGTTTCTTTCTCTCTTTTTGTCTTCCGCGGCAGTGCTTCTCTGACGGCAATGGTTCCCATGTTGAATGCCTTCACTAACCTCTACTTCCCTTTGGATATTCTTTTCTTCCAACAGATGATTTGCTTGCAATATGGTTCCTTTTCCTCAGAACGTAGCTTCTCCCTTTTCTCCTTCAGTGGATACTCTTCTTATAACTTCCTTTTCTGGTAGACACTTTGTCCCTGTAGCTTTACTTCTTCCCATGGATTATCCTCAACAATTGTCGTATGTTCCTTGTGTTACTGCAACTACCCCCGCCCCCCCCCCCCCCCCCTCGCAACATGTATTTAAGTCTACTCCACAACTTTTAGTTTGCATTCATGGTGGATGTGGAGTTTTTGTTTTGTTTTTGTGGGGTGATTTCTTTTATCCTGTTGTGCAGCTTACCCCTGTGGGAACACTTTTAGTTCCGTGGCCAACTGTCTACAGGACACTTCTTATCGTCCGTGGGCTAAGCGTCCGCAGGACACTCAGGGCCATGACCACGTGTCTGCGGAACAAGTGTCCGCAGGACACTCAGCGCCACGACCATGTGTCCGTGGAACAATTGTCCGTGGGACATTTCTCCCTTTTTTTTTTCTTTTTTTTTTTGCAAAAAAATTACCTAAGTCCAATTTGGCGATTATTTCTTACTTTGCCTCCTTGTCGGTCCTGATAAATTTTTAACTTTGATCCATTGATGGCTTCAGGAATTTCGCGCCCGTCCAAGGTCCACAGTTTTATGGATCCATTGTCGCCAACTTCTCTCACTTTATATGGTCCCAGCCACTTAACCTTGAATTTTCTTGGTTTTCTTTCATTGCGCCCTTTGTACCAAAGCACGAGTTGGCCTGGCTAGAACCTTGTCATTTTCAAATGTTTGTCGTGCCACGTTTTTCAACAGGTCTGCGCCACTTCTATCGGCCATTGTGCCGTTAATTTGCATTCGTCCAGTTTATTCAATTGATGTAGGCGTTCACGTAAACTCTCCATGTCTCCCAGTCTATTGTCAATTGCAATTCGCAAACTTGGGACCATAAATTCGGCTAGTACCACAGCTTCTTGGCCAAACATCAACTGGAATGGCATTTGTCCCGTTCTGACTTTGAATGTGGTACGGTAGGCCCATAGCGCCAAAGGTAACTTCTCCTCCCAGTCTGCCTATTCGACGCCACATGATTTGTATATGATGGCCACCAGAATTTTATTTGTGGCCTCCACCTAGCCATTGGCTCGTAGATAGTAGTGACTTGACAACGAATGAAAAATTTTGAATTCTGTTGTCAATAATTTGATCATGTGGTTGATGAAGTGACCTCCTCTGTCACTCATCAACTGAATAGGTATGCCATACCGTGTGATGATTTGTTCATACAAGAACTTGGCCGTATTGATTGCAAATTATCAGGTAGTGCCCATGCTTCTACCCACTTTGTTAGATACTCTGTGGCTACCACTATGTATCGGCAACGCCAGGCCCTGCTCACCTTCAAGGGACCGACGAAGTCTAGTCCCCAACATTCAAACAACTCCTAGGCGTGGGACGGGTTTAATGGCATGAAATCCCTCTTGAGTGGTTTGTCGACTCTTTGGCATGTGTCGCAGCTCAACACCCATTCCCGTGCATTGTTGTAAAGCATGGGCCACCATAACCCGACAAGCAAAACCTTTCGTGTTGTTGTGTCAGGTCCCATGTGGTCACCTGTCGGCCCTTCATGTGCTTCTCTTAGAACACTTTGCACTTCTTCCTCCATTACACATCGCCATAGTACTTGATCAAGACCCATCTTATAGAGAAGACCATTTATTAACTAAAAAGTCTAGCTTCTTAGAACTAGTTTCCGTCGTTCACCTGGTAGCATCTCTCTCGAAAATTGGGATGTTGATAGATATTCCCTATAGACTTGTACCATTCTGGAAGAATGGCGATTCTAAACGAGTGTGCATCTGGAAAGCCATCATTGACCCCTTCCGTCGGCTCCCCGAACTTGATTCAGGAGATCTATTCAGCAATGACATGACTCTTCCCGAGTTGCGCAATGATGATAAAGGTAAATTCCTATAGTAGCAACAACCATCTGCTAATTCTGCCTTGGATGATTGGTTTGTTCACCAAGTACATCAACGGTTGGTGATCTACGTAAAAGGTAAATGGTGTGGCCAATAAAAATGTCTGAACTTTTGTACCAAGTACATCGTCCCAAGAGCCTCCCTTTCAGTTGTACTATAATTCCTCTCAGCTTTTGATAGTAGCCGACTTGCAAAATATACTGGGTGATCAAGACCATGATCACCAATTTGCGCCAACGTCGCACCAATAGCAAAGTTTGATGCATCCACGTGCCTGTCCTAGTTTGGATATGCCAATATGGGTGCTCCCAGCGATCTATTTTTCAATTCTGAGAAGGCGGTCTGCTACTCGGATGTTCAGATGTATGGTTCTCCTTTTCATGTCAGCTTGTCCAGGGGCAGAGCAATTCTGGCACAGTTCTTTATAAATCGTCTATAATACCCAATGTGCCCAAGAAAGGACCTTACTCTAAATACATTTGTTAGGGCTTCCATTTCTTCTATCACCCTTACTTTATCCGAGTCAATCTTTAACCCTATCTTGCAAACAATGTGCCCAAGTAGTTTTCCCTGAGGAACCATGAACTAACATTTCTTTTGATTTAATGCCAACCTCGCCCGTTGACACCTCTCCATACATTCCTGAAGTGCCTTCAAGTAGTTGCCTTGTCCATTGAAAATGGACCAATCATCCAGAAATGCGCAGAAGTTGCCTATCGACATTTTGTCAAATATGTGCAAAACGATCCTTTGAAACATGGCAAGTGCATTACACAATCCGAAGGGCATTCGGTTGTATGCATACACTCCATCCTCCACCACAAAAGTAGTCTTCAGTTTGTCTTCCTCGGCAATGGAGATCTGGTTATAGCCAGAAAATCCATCCATGAAGGAATATATCTCGTGTTCGACCACTTCTTTTAGAATCGTGTCGGTGAACAAAATTGGGAAGGGATCTTTAATTGTGACCGCATTGAGGCACCGGAAGTCCACGCATATCCGGATTTGGATCCTGTCCTTCATCGATATCACAATAGGTGACACCCACTCACTTGTTTGAACCTTGAATATTATGCCATCCTCCAGCATGCACTATATTTCCTCATCTACACGGGCTGTGTAGTTTTTGTTCATTCTGTACGAACTTTTCCACACAGGTATGGCTCTGGGTACCATCTGTATGTAGTGAACACACATCTCCGATGGGATTCCCTTTAAATCTTTGTAAGTCCATGCGGATACATCTTTGTACTCCAAAAAAAATTTGAATGCCGTGGCCTTCAATACCGAGTTCCAGTCGTCTCCCGCGAGTATGTTCCTTGGATTCTCTACGTCCCCAAGATTAGTAACCTCTATGGACGGCTCTTCGTATCTTATCTCTTTTCCTTCAAAGCAATGGGCGAGACTCTCATTGATCTCCACGTTTCCTTCTCTGTATTCCACGAACTGTGGTGGGAATACCTCCTCATCTTCGGGTTCCTTGACACCCAGCATGTATGTATGCAAGAGTTCATAGTCTTCCATCTACCAATGAAAAAGTCCATTCAGTGAATTTGTCTCGTCCTCTGAACACTCCTCCAGCTCTAAAACACCTTCGTCATTCGGATCCATTCTTCCCGCATTTGTCCGATGCTCTCCGTCTGACTCAGACTTCAACGATGATACCATCTCTTCACTTACCACTTGAGTTCGGAGATCAATCACAAACTTTCATCCTCCACTTTCCATTGACAGGATATTCTTCTTCCAGTTGTGATTTACTTTCGCCGCCACAAGCCATCCTCTTCCAAGAAAGGCGTCATATCCCTATTTCTTCAAAGGGATTACTATGAAATCCAGCACAAATGGTTGCATCCCGATAGTTACTTGTCACACCACTAAGGTCCCCAAAGGTTTTATCCCTGCTGGTCAGCGTCGAGTAGGTTGAATGTGGACGGCCACAAGGTAAGCTTTCCCAATTTCCTCCACGTCTCCTCAGGAAGAACATTTACCCAGGACCCACCATCCACAACAATGTCCGTCAGGATGGTTCCGAGGATTCCCATCTTAGCCACCACCAGATGACGATCGTTGCTTACTGTCAGCAACATGGGATCTATCGCGGACCCTCCTGGTACAATTGGTTGTCCTTTTGTCTCCACCATGTGTGCGTGAGTATTCAGTAATGTCGTCCTTTTTTGTAGTACTACTTGTAAGAGTTCGTGAACTCTGACGAGCACCTCCATTTGTAGGATTTCATTGACCAAGTTGTTTTCTCCCTCCAATCGTCGAGGAATAGCATCTTTCATATCCTTTTTAACCTTCATTGCTTTCTCTACATCCTCCCGTGCCTCCCACAGCCTTTGCTTCTCCGTGAAGGGGTTAGGATAGGTGGCCTACTTAGCCCGGTTGCGGGTGACAACCAAAACCTTTTCCTTGTCGATGTTAATGAGATTTACTTGTTTTGGGCAATTAGCATCTTCGTGATCTCCTCGACGACACCATCGACATAATTTTTGTGGAGTGTTGTTCTTCGGACACTCTCTAGTGAAGTGGCCCCACTTGTTACATGCCCACCCCATCCTCCTTGGCGGTTGTTTCGGTAGCCGCCGGATGTGGCATTATTATTGCCTTTGGTCTCATTTTTTGTGCCAGATGTGGATGGTTGTTCCTGTGTGAACAATATCTGTTGGCTCCTCGTCGTCATGTTGAACGAACATTCCTTTGTAGAATGCCCTAAGACCTGACAGACATCACACATTGCCTTTTTGGGACACACTCCTTTTGAATGGCCCTTCTCTTTGCAATCTGTGCACCAAATTTCTCCTTCCTCCATGCAGCCACTAGTTCCCATCATGGATTTGAATTTCTTTCGCATTCGTTCTAAGTCTTTTTGAAGTGCTTGTACTTTCTTGTTGGGCTCCTCGTCTGCACTGCTACCCTCGTCGAAGGATTCATCGCTTTCAGAGGAGGATGAAGATTTACTTCTCCTCTTCTTCTTCTTTGTTGTTTTGCTTTCACTTTCTAGATTTAGGGCATGGTCATATGCATCAGTGTAGGATGTGGGCGGAACTATCTTCATTTTTCTTCTCAATGCTCCACGGAGGCCTTCTACAAACCAACGTCTCTTTAGTTCATCCGCCAGTTGAGTACCCATCGGCTAAGAAGATCCTTAAGCCTTCGATTGTAGGCTCGAACAGTGTCCTTCCCTTGCTTGCAGTTGTAGATTTCTACTACAACCTCGTTATCATCTCGGAGCAGTCAGAATTCTGCTTGGAATTCTTTCTTCAGATCATCCCATGTGGAGATTTTTGCCTTGTCCATGTCAGAGAACCAATCCACCACCACTCCCCATAGGCTGGCGGAAAATTGGTTCAACCATTCATCCGCATCCGTGACCGAAGTGGTCGTCCATATCGTTTCACACGTACGGAAATACTATATGGGATCTTCCTTCCCATCGCCCTTGAACTTCGGGAGTTTTTCTTTTGAGACAGTGCTTCTCGCCCTTTGATTACCACTAGATCGTGTTTCTGAACTATTAAAAGTTGATCCTGGTGGGTTACTCTGACCACCATGCAGTGCCACTCCGGCACTTCTTTTCGCCTTGGTGTCTTCTGTAGGCCTCGCCTCTTCTCCTACTACTTCACAAGTTCCCTCTCGCAGTGGTGTACATGATGAATGTAAAAATTGCTCCTTTGTCTCTTCAAGCACTGCCAATCGATGTCGTGTTTGCTCAAGCAACTCCTCGTTGCTCCGTCCCCACCGTTCCAGCGAACTGAGGCACCATTCATTGCTTCCTATGAACCCCGCTACAACCACCACACTAGGTGATTCCTCTAGTTGCCCCTCAGTTCATTCCCCGGTGAGTTGTCTTATCCTCCAATGGTGTTCGGCTTCGCCATGCACAATTTGTAATTCGTCGATTTCTTCCCTCAAATTCCTATTCTTATTTAAAAGATTGGGCATTTGGCATATAGTACCATTATAAAACAAAATCAAAATAAAACATGCTTTTATTTATTTATTCTATATACATCATGTGTCGACTTATGTGATAATTACATATTTCTGAGTGCCCTTGATACCACGGCACAACTGCTCATGGTTCAATTTTCCGACACCATGCATCTCTCTCCTCATAGAATTTCTTTAGAGTCTCCTAACGGCGTTCCTCGCATTCCGCTTCCTCCCAGCGTCTCTTCTGTACCACGTAGGCTTGTGCGATCAGACAGTGAAGTTGGTCTAAAAATTTGTTCGTGGTGTAGCTCACGTGCATATCATCCCACACACTATCTGTCATAACCCCATTCTTTGTGGCTTCCCTCCGTTCGAAAGTTTCCAGACCTACACGATACAGAATGGGAAAGTTCTGTGCTGCCTCGTGCTCTCCTTCAAAAAATTTTGTTTCGCTGTCGTCATTTGTCTTCCGGTTGTCTTGTATTGTTCTTCCCATTTATCTTTGTCCTTTCGTACTACCCTGAATTCGAACTAGCAACAGCGCCAAATGTTCAGCCCATGGCGAACAGGAAAGAAAACATATAATCAATGCAAAATACTATTCATTATCAAATGTTTTCCCGTACACAACAATGATATTCCATAAAATGATAATGATGCCAAAATACATAAGTGTCCACAACATTTATAATGTCCGACAATGGTGCCAATGAAACGACACAACTGTCGCTGCATTGCTAACTGTCTAACTACCTGTTTTGCCGGACAACACAATTAATAGAAGAAAATTTCTCTAATTTATCTCTGTTTGTAATCCTGATTTCAAATCTAGGCTATCATTATTGCTCTATAATACCTTGAAGAAAACTTAGTTATTAATGTAATGAAGAATCCTAAACAAATTCAGGTTTTCAATCTGGTAAAAGATATTTTAGTCTCATTTGCTACCCTGATTTATAATACAAGATTGTTAATGTTATTGGGAAATAAACGAGAGAAAATTTTTGGGTTTGCTAAATTAGGGTTTGTCATCTCAGGGCAAAATACAGAACTGAGCTGTGAATGGTGTTTTGTAAAAAATTAAAAATGAATATATTTGGATTCTAAAGGTTCAGAATATATCTACCCTGAATATTTGATCATGACATTATAACATCTAGCAAGGCAGCTGATTAGTCATATCTATAGACGGCTTAAAATAAGATTTGCAGAAAGGTTTTAAGAAATATTGAAATTTATATTAGCAGGGGCATTACATTGGTATTTGAGCACTGTTAAATTTGTATACCTGAAGCTTATTTGCCAAAGATACCCATTGGGCATATTACAATAGTTTTTTATATATTTACTAAAAGATGGGTATAAGCAAAAGCAAAATAAGAAGAATGAAGAAGAGAATTAAAATCAATCACAAATTGTCACAGCAGTAGCTCAAAACAACATTTTTTTTTATTAAAAGTTTCACATTAAGATAAACTCATACAAACTGCAAGAATACTCTTATTACCTCTCAGCAATCTTGCCTTTCCACCGTGTGCAGTGCATGCGGCAGAATCGGTGGTTTCACGAGAATTTTCATCAAGTTTTTCTACTTCACTAAAAATCCTCGACCAAGTGCCCACTTCTTCAACTCCTCCTTGCAGCTCCTCAGAATCACAATGTTGCCCTTGTTCCAATTGCGAAGGACCAGGACCTGGTCCTGATTGAAATAGCTGACTCTTGCTCTACAGCATCAAGGTTAAAATAATCCATCTTTAATAAGAAAAAAAGACAGTTGTGCATTAGACCCTAGCATACAAAACATGAAAGTTAATAATGCCCTCGAACGGAAGTTTTTTCGCAACTTTTGGGGAGAAGAATATATTAAACCAAATATAACATTGCCAATGACTTTATAAACAAGCAATAAGTATACAAAGAAGAGAACAGTGAAATAAATAACACAAACTGAATTCAAAATGTTCACAACGATAAAAATGTATATATTCTTCCTATGTTAACAGCTTTGCCATGGACCCTGAATGAACTTTGACAAATCCAGAACACATTCTGATCCAAGTTCCTATCTGACTAGGTTCAGCCCAAGTATGTTGGGACATATCCAGGAAGAATGATCAGGCCTGGAATTCATCCGAGGCAAACCTGCAGAGAACTCACCAAGTTCTAAATAAAAACTGTACTTCAATTTGAACAAAAATTTAAAATCTACCTGAACCTTAAGTGCAATTTTTGAAGGATTCCAAACTTGGTTAAAAGCAGTAAAATTATGAAAAATGGCATGTAACATTATGATCATGGTTACCGGGAGACCCGTCTCCCCCCTAAAAGTCGCGTCTCGGAGACTTTTCGCGTCTCCAGAGACCTCAAAAAAGGTTGGAGACTTCATAACAAAGTCTCCCCGTCTCCTAATCCAAAAAGTGAAGTTTCCCCGAAGTCTCCTAGTAAAATATAAATGTAAAATATAATATTAAATAATTTTATATATTTTAGCCCTCATTTTAATGTTTTTAATACAAAAATTAAGACCACCGACAATTTAAATGATTAAATCATTTAAAATATTTTATTTAATAAATTAATAACTTTAAAAACATTAGAAACACTTTTTAAAAATTATGTTTATTCAACAATTTAAATGATTAAATCATTTAATATATATTTTTGGAGAGATGATTTTTTGGAGAGCATGATAGCTGAAGACCTTGAGATGGATGATCACAACCTTGTGGAGTAGATGATAGTACCATCGACATACTAATACTAGATATATTTCTGTTTTTTTGTTTATTGTACAAAGTGTTCATTTTTGTTTGCATATCAGCAATTCAGCATCAAACTATACTTTTTTGAATTTAAAATTTGAATATGTAATGATAATCTCAGCGATTATCAATCTGATATGATGGTGATCATATGCAATATTCGAAAAACAAATATGTCTATGAGATACAATATTGTGATCATGTGAGTTTTGAAATCTTTGACTCTATGAGTCTATTTTAATTTTTAATGTGAAATTACTATTATTATTTACTTTAGTCTTACAGTATTACTATTTTCAAATTTTGTATTTACTTTTAGTATTAGACTCTTTAAACTATTAATTTTTTTTATTTTTTTTGAAATTGCCGTCTCCAAGTACCCCTGTCTCCTATTTGAAAAATTGTCGTACCGGTACCAGTACCAGTACCGGAGACCTCAAAGTCTCCCCGTCTCCTGGTGACCTTGATTATGATCTTTGGGGCGTCCAAAGTCTTACCTCGGACTGGGTGACAGGGACTCTGCCCCTCAACCCCACCTTACAGGCACTCTGCCCCTCAATCCCACCTTGTATGGCAACTAAACGTCACACAAGGGGTGCCGCCCCTTTACCCCACTTGGAGCTATGACACCAAAGCCCCAGTAGGTTTTTAAAAAGTGAAAAATAAAAATTGATTTGGGCTGTGCTCATGTGCACAGTGGAAAAGTGGTAATTTTTTCCCAAGTGACTGAATTTCATTTATATTTTTTGGTTTGCCAAGCCGATCCTTATTCTAAATGATGCTACTATGATTTGACAATTGACATTAAATGAGAGATCCCGAAAAGAAATCCTAAGGCAAAGAGCTGAATGTTATATAGTTTTTTTTCTTTTGACAGGCATTTAGGAAGATAGACCATAGTCTAATTCTTTTTTTGGTTTTGGGACTATATTCTATTTCCTTTTGTATATTTTCTATTTTCTGATTTTCTTTTGCGATTTTCAAGTACTTGAAATGCAGTTGCTAAAAGTAAGAAGAAATACTGGAAAGAAGTAAGAAGAAATACTGGAAAGAATTTCTCAGCTAGAAACTAATGCCGAATAATGATTAAATTCTGATTTTTATTTATCAAATTAAGTTACATCAGATCCATACCAGGTCTGTATGGCATGAAGCAACCTTGGTCCATAAATAAGGTGTATACAAATATTCTTCTTTCTCCCTGTTCTGCAAATGCTGATCGATTTTAGGCAATCTAATCCACCTTGCAATTCTGATCTGCCTGAGATAGTCTCCCACAACCAGATATCAGCCCTGGAATCAAAAAATTACAACCTGGAGGTGGTTCAGCCAGCTGGGTTAGCTTAGAAAATGATTAGTATTGCCTTCAAATCACTGATCTGCAGCCTTAAATATGAATTCTTCCCTAATCCAACCTGAAACAATGAAATTCTCAGCTGTATATGACACCAGTCCCTTTCTTGGAAATTTATGGCTAAGCAAGGATTGCCTGTATCATCATAGTTTTGTTGCTATTACCTCGGATCAGCAATTATGATAATTAATAATTATCATTTTC
The DNA here is from genome assembly GCA_028749045.1 of Cupressus sempervirens. Taxonomy (NCBI): domain Eukaryota; kingdom Viridiplantae; phylum Streptophyta; class Pinopsida; order Cupressales; family Cupressaceae; genus Cupressus; species Cupressus sempervirens. Next base: position 376,298,447 of record CM053784.1, on the reverse strand, counting down.
AATCTGATCTGCAAACACAATTCTGAGAAGGCTCCAATATTTCTCTAATGAAGACCCTCTGTAGATCTTCCTCAACTGTAAATTAAGTTTTCGTCCAATTCACGCTTTCTTCAAGGGTTTTCGTCCTCAAAGATTTTGATCTGCTGTTGCAACTAGCTCCAGCCGTCAAATCCAAAATGCTGATTAAGATAATAACCTGAATGAATGGCAATTGCTGCCCAAGCTTCTTTTTATCCTTTCAATCCCCACTCCAAAAGGTTTGAAATGCATTATGGTTTTATTGCTTTTAGTTTTAAAGACTTAATCAGCTCTATTTTACATTATTTCCCTCTCCTAGGGCATTGAACCATAAGGGCTTATTATTCATTATAAAAATTGGGCCCCCGGCCCCCCCCCCCCCCCCACCGCCCCCCCACCCCCCCCCCCCCGCGTATAATAATGACTTATTACTTTATTGCCTAGGAAAAGTACTAAACCCTTCTTATATTTTATTATAGTAATAAAGTGACTATCTTTCACATTACTTTGGTTAGTCTAACTTAGGAAATGATTTTAATATTTCCCAATTTATTCGTAAATTGGTCACAAGGACTCCATTTTGAAATCTGACTGAAGCCAGGTATGGATGACATCTAAGTTTTACAGGCCAACTGACAATCTCCCCTAAAGATTAGAGATCCTCCCTAAAAAATAGGAACTGTCACCAAAGTTTCCAGAATGATCCTGGAGGTCCCTTGATGTGTTCTGATCAACTCCCAGTCAATCCCTAAAAAATAGGAATCCCTCCTAAAATCTAGGAGATTGTCCAAAAGTGCACAAATTGCTTCACAAAGCCCCTGCATAGCTCCACAAAGCTTCTAAAAGGGTTCCTTTTCCATACTCTTAACCTGCAGGAACCCAGATAATAGGTCAACCATGCCCGTTGCATGTCACCTAAAGTGACATTGCATTGAATTACCAGTCATGCTTTTGATTATGCATTTGATTTTGTAAATTTCACAACACAAACACATATTGTACAGAAGAACCCAGCTGCACAAAACCTAGGGGAGAAAAATCCATGAATCGCTAGAACCAAAATCGGCAAAATAGGATTTTCTTTATAACAAAATCTACTAAACTACACTAGGAAAGCAAGACACGTAATAGGACCTATCCCTGGTCCAAAACCAGATAAGTGAACAGCCAACTTGAGCATAAATGTCAAACTCACATATGGCATCTGACTCTATAAAATTACAACACAACAGATCCACATAAGTAGGAGATGTAGTTTAGAAGCAAGATAATGCTTTAGAGAGAGGAAAACTCCCACAATTCCCTACGAAATTAGATATTCATGTAAAATCCTTAAAAAGTAAAATGTTATCCCTTCAGCTCCAATAAAATCTTTTCTATCTAAAACACTGATAATTTGCTAGATGTTCATCAAAACAATTTTTTTGTTCCAGCATAAGGATAAAACACAAGTATAGAATGCAATGACATCTGAAGCACATTGTTATGCCAGCGTTACCTTGTGAAGGTTATTTCTTGTGCCCTGAAGATTTGTAAAATCATTTTCATCTTGCTTCTGATGAAGTAGACAGTGCTCACTTTGAGTTCCAGTATAATCACTATGAATTCTCCCAAAAGAAAATGCATGTAACTTCTGCAAGAAAAATAAATCTGTTATGAAAACCAGATGTCACAAACCACAATATTCAGGAACTTGGACAGAACAGTACCTCTAATGATAACCCAGCATTTGCCTCTTGTTCAGAAGGCTGCACCTGGAAAGAACTCCATACTTTTAGCTCTTGCTTGGATGGTAGAGAGCTGCAAGCCATTGAATGTCCCTGTCCAACTTCTACTGTAAACAGACAAGAATATGGTTAAACAAAAACAAAATAATAAGTATTTGTTAAACCATTTTACATTTGAAGTTTAAACCTATTGAATCCATAACTATGGAAAAAAATGATTGTTTATAGCATTTTGCACTCAGTATTCTAAGGAAGGTTTCACTAAAATGGCATACACCAGAAATTCCTTCACAATTAGCAGATGCATCGTATTCCTGGAGACTTACTTCTGACAGAAGTTAGAACCCTTCTTGCACATAGAAACATGTTTCCTGATTCTAACTATTCAATTTGCATGAACTACCAAAAATAACTAAAAACAAGAAGAGACAGTAGTATTTGTTCTACAAATTGGCAAATCACCTGTGTATAATTTGAGTAGGCCTCTAATGACGAAGACTTGTGTAATCCATAGAGGAGGCACTAGGTCAAATGGGGACGTTGATAGGGTTGTGCATATCCATAAACAATAGATAAGGTCAAGGGATTGCCAAAGGGAGTCTCATGCAACAAGTTGACCTCTTCGTTATCGATGACCTAAAAAACTACCTTAATTTTTTTACATAAAGAACTAACAAAAATCTCAAATAAGAAAAACCACTAGCTTGCATGTGATTTCATCTTTGTCATTGGCTACCAACTGTGTCATTTTGTTTTAAATGACTTATAGCTAGTAGTTGGATATGAATAAAGCATTGTTCCATAGGGTCACATTCTAGTCCCCAAAGATGTTTCAAATATGGCAGGATCGCAAGGGGCAAGGAAACAATAGGGGATGTCTTTTGGCCATCCCCAAGGAATTTTGAAGGAACATTTTGGAAACACCTATAAAATCAGCAATCAAATTATAAGCTTAAGATTTATCAAAAAATGAAAATCAGCGAGTTATTAGAAATAAGTTATAACTATTTTTTTACATCACATTGGACAACCAACCTATTGCCAATCAAGATTGCGCCTTTAGCAAGATAAAAAATCTATCCTGTTGAAACTTGGAAACTCTCTCGGGTGGTGGGTTACCTAAAAGGAGAGATGAATCTTTGGATTCGGCCAGTTCCTAAATAGTGATCACCTAAAACTAACTTGTATGCCTTGAGGCCTCACCCCGACCCATCACAGCTCAGCTGATACATTTACTTTTGATATATTTTGATTCAAGATTTTGAGACATTGTTCGACTGATTAGACATTGATCTATATTATTAATGCCATGTGATGATTACTCTAGCATGCTTTACTTATGATGCTTGATGATATTTTACATATATGCATGCATTGTGATGGTTTATTTTGATAATTTGAATTGAATTGATGAATATGTCGTAGTGTTTTGATTATGCAAAATCGTTATACCTAATCAATGTGTAGAAATTGAAAAGATTACTTAAATGAAATTAGGAATGTTTTGAGTTAAATTTGGTTATTCAAGTTAAATTTATATATATGTGATTTTCTTGAGCTACTGATATTCAGATTGAGTGTGCAAGGAATTAACCATGGTACTCATCAGAGACCCAAGAGCCAAACCTATGTGCAAACCGTGAAACCAAGGTTGAATCTATTGAAGAGATTTGAACCTCATTGTTATGTAATTTAATTCGTAATCGTAAATTGAATTTATGTATTAGGTTAATTCATTATGTATTTAGTGACATGTGACTTGTATTATGTAATGTGATTTTATGTTGTCACCTGACATTTGCAATGTATGTGTAAATGACATTTCAATTAGGGTTTGGCAATGAGACCCTTAGCCTAAAACTGAACTTAATTAGGTGCCTAAGCTAGTCACATTTATTTAGAGGTATCATGTGAAGTCCCACCATATAGGAATTTGAATTCATATTTTTAGGTCACTTTTCCGGGCTAAAAAGTGGTCATGGGAGCTTAATTTAATGGAATTTAAGTGCTCATATGGTAGGGATATGAGTTAGGGACCTAAATTTCACCACTAGAAGGCCCAGGAAAATTTAGGGACCCTCCAAACAACCCATTTTCCAAATGTTGCGAAAATGGAGGTCTTATATCCTTATCCTTACCCACACACTTGCCCAAACTTGCATTAATGGTAGGAGACAAGAGTGATGGCCAAGGACTAGGGGTCAACTCAAAAACTCATTGCTAGTAGGTGGTTGGAATTTAGAGGCCTTTTTAGAGGGTCTTGGGTAACTTAGTGGGTGTTCACCCACTCTCTAGTTTTAGAGACACTAGGGTTTGAAGATTGGGGCAAAAGGATAGGGCTCTTCTCAAATTTCCATTCCATCACATTTTGAGTAAGGCCGGTGGTTCTTGCCAAAGATGTTTTTCATTTTTTTAATAGATTAGCATGTTGAAGATTTTGTTCATGTATTTCTTGCATTTTATGTATTGTTGTTTTGTGCTTGTAAGGGTTGGGAAATGGTGCTTTCAGTCTTGTGTTTCATGCATTTTCTTTGAGGGATTGTACATGGATGTCAATGCATTACTCACCCTTGGGAGGGAAGAAATGGCCATGGGTGGAGGGGTTAGTTGTGACCTCCATGAAAGTGTAGTCTCTTCTCATAGAGAAGAGGGGAATTAAGCAAGGTGTATGGGTCCTTGCTTGCCAATGATTTTTGATGTCATTTGGGGGTGATAAGGGGGAATGTGTACGGAAGAAATGTGATTAATATGAGCCTCGTGAAGGCATGGAATTGTATGTATTGTCATTGGCATCTCCTTCATGGTTATTCCACCTTCACCCTTACTCGTGGGTTCTTGCATGAAACCCATTGTGAATCCTTGGATTGGGTGTTTTTGTGATGTTCTTGCATTGTGGTTTGATTGTGGTTGTGACCTGTTTGGAACTGGTTCTCCTAGCTCGATGAGTGGTCTCTTTGAGCCCTAGGTTGGGAGGTGAGCTCTCCATGGTTGTGTTCAATCTTATTTGCAGGTTTGTGGATTCTTGTTGGATAGCTTGGGAGTTCTTGAACCTCCTATTGGATCCTTGTGAAGAAAGGAGCTCATTATTGTTTGTGATCAAGTGTTGATGTTGGAGAGTTTTCTCCATTTCTTATCTTTGTTTCTCTGTGTATTGTAATGAGTTGAGTGATGAGATTTCCACTCTATATGTCAACCTCCTTGCATTTTATGAATCTTAAAGTTGAAATAAAAGATGTATTTGTCGATATCATTGGTTGAAATTCTTGTGTGAATCCATCTCCTTATATTGTGTAATAATAGTAAAAGAATGGAATAATGCTTCATCATATAGTTTTCATGATCATGTATTGTAGATTCAAGTATTCTAATTTCATTGAGTTAAACAGTTCATGAAATGAACCTAGGACCAAATAGAATGTATTAAGTTGTAATAATTTATATGTTATTTTCAAGGATGTAGTGAAAGTAGATTTATGCTAAATTGACTCTATCATTTTGGAGATCCTTTCAATATGATGTTATAATTTAATTCTTATCATGCTAATAGTGTAATATGATTAGTTGTTAAATCTATTGACTTCAAGAAATGCATATCACAAGAGTAGTTTCATTACTAAAACTTAGTTCTTCTAGACCCCATTAATTAAATCGATTAACTAATTTAGATTAAAGTGAGCATTAGAAAGTATATGTAAAACAATTATATAGATGGCAAGCCATCATGTTGAATAGTTAAATGAAAAAAACCACATTGACACAAAAAAAAATATGAGCCAACGGAAGAAAGCTAAATAGAAAGAAAAGCAAAAAGATATACCCATACAATTTCTGGGAGAGTAAATTTGCTCTCTAGGAAATGTATGGGATGGGGAATTAATTCATCTTCAAAAGTTTGCAACGGAGAATATTCTCTAAGAATATTCCCTTTCAAAAAAATATATAGAAATGTATATTAAAAAGAAAACACCAAAAAAACATATAAATATAACCTACAAAATACCCCTCCTAAAGTCTTTCAAATAAAAAAGTAAAATTAATAATAAAATCTGCAAGTGGAGAGGATGGGGATGTGACCAACGTGGGCCCCACACCCCACCCACCTCATTCCTTACCCGAAATCCAAGCAGGTCTCATAAAACAGTGGTTGCATCAAAAAAATTAATTACAAAAGTTAGTTTGAGGGGACCCTTGGTTGGTGGGCCCCCCAAATAATCCCAACCTTTCCTCACTCATTCGAAGTGCTATCCTCTCCAACTCTAGTGCTGACTTATGAATTGAATAGGCCTGAGCACATGGGGAAACACCCACTCCTTTGGAGGCCCACTTGGCAAGTGAGTAAGGGGATGGGAAGGGTAGGGGGTAGGGGGTAGGGTAGGTGGGTATAGGGTAGGATGGGATAGGTGGATAAGAATAGAAATAGGATAAGTACATTCTTAGTGGTAAGTTTATTTAATTAATTAGGAATTATGTCATGAACCCTTGTTCTGTTGAAGATAAACATTCTATTTGTACTGGTTGCAACATCATCTGAGTATCTCACAATTTATCTACTTTCTATTTATGAGTACTGTGCTTATGAAACATAAAAGAATGCAGCCAGCTTATCTGATGGTATTGTTTATCTATTCCAAACTTTCTCTGTTGTTATTGCTTAAAATCAAGCACACCATGTCACTTCAAGTGCAGCTGAAAATTTCATCTTACTGTTTGGTTGTCAAACTCAAAGTTTGTGTTCATTACCATGTTGAGCACTCTTTTTATATAACTGCAACATAGGTATTGAATCTAAAAGATTTCATGCTTGCTTTCATCCTTACAATGAGGTTCTACTGTTCATGTTTCTCCTTTTACCTTCTAATAAGCCTGTATAGAAAGTTTGGCCTGTAAAGAATAACGTGACCTTAACCTTCTATCTTCTCTATTCCCTGAGAGTCATCATTCTCAATATCAAATCTGTTAAGATTAATTCTTCTACCTAGTCATATTCGTGACATATGGGCTCCATTCTATAAACTCAGAGTTGTTGTTCACACACATACCGATCTGACTAAAGTCACTTGCAAACTGTAGGATATTTCTATATATTTTTGCTTCTTTCCTTTATGCATTTATTTTTGCAATAATTATCTTTCAAATTTATTTATCAGCACATTTACTTCAATATTTCTTAATTCAAAGACTGTTTATAAACATTTTGCAACTTCCATCTATAATATGATATCCATTCTCTGATAAGAAAGTGTTGTTCACACAGATTTGAGCTATTTCCCTTGATGAAACTGAATGTCGTCTCTGTTCCATTTTATGTGCTAGAGCTATGAATCTGTGAAATTCTATTATTATGAGGATTCCTCAATCATACAAGTTGCTATGTTGTGACGTAGTGCATTATACACTTCTGTTAAATTTCTCTATTAACTTGGCTGCCACTTCTGAATATATTATCGATGCACTTTAGACTAGATGACTTTTATGTTAGTATTCTTAAATTTGCCTTGATGAAATGACTCATGTATGATATATTGCTGTTGGAACTACAATAGAAAGATTGCGTTCTCACCTTATGATTTGCCAACAAGCATTTTACTGTATGCTATCCCTTTATGCCTTCACTGATGACTTTACTGGAATGGCATTTTGAACTGTGTGATGACTTCTTCTACCTTTTTTAGAACAAAAAAGTATCATGCCTTGCTGATAATTTAGTAACTCTGTTATTTCAATGTATTTGAAGGCTTCCATGATGATCACGTCATATCAATACTGCAAAAATGGAAATTGAAGGATCATGCTGCAATAAACATTTAAGATTGACTTTTCCCTTTGAAAGTAATGGCTCTCTTCTTGCTGGAAGTTACTTTCATGTAGGTATGATCAGTCTATTATATCATTCTTGAAAGATGATGGAAAGTTATGCCATTCAAACGTTATTTATGCCATGGATCTCTACCACCTTGGTTGGGTATAATCTGCGACTTTTCTCATCCGGCTATATGTCTTTTCATTGATTATTAACACTCTACTATTGTACTTTTCCATCATTCTGAATGCAAGAATTTTTTGTTGTTTGGATGCTAATCTATTTCCTCTATGCCATCTCTTGGTGTATTTCCATTTGCTACACACTTATATTGTATGCTTATGCTGATACTGAAATGTGGTCCCATTGGTGTATTACACGCTTAAATAGCATTTGGAACAACCTTGACCTTAACTGAAACTTTGAATAAATATTCTTGATTTGAAATAATTTCAGCTTGATACCTTATTGTATTCCAAATAAGAGACTTTAATTCTGCAAGTTAGACCGATATTGTAATTCTTATTGAATTAATCAGCACATTCTTAAATTTGCCTAAAATTTTGATCAAGGCTGAGATATCACTGGCATGTTCTGATCTTTACATTTTCCTGCTGATCACTTTTATATGCCGGAAGCTTCCCTTTTATTTCTGTTAAATGCTGAATGTTGCGACTTTCTGCCTGGATACAGCAACTTTGGTAATTTGCTTTAATTTGGATGTGAGGAAACCTCGAATTCAAGGGATCACTCAGTTCTATATTTGAGACTTATTTTTATGCTGGTTGTTACGAATACACCATCATTTCTTTTATATGCTATCACCTTGATGTTAAATATGTGTAACCAGCCGTAAAAATCAGAAAACGCTGCCCTCAGAAAACCATTATTATCTCTTTGCTGCTTCCTTCTATGCAGATTCTGCACGTAGCCAACCTAAATCGCCCTGCTCTGGACAAAACCCAGAAAGTGTTTTTTCTCGTTTTTCGTTTGTTTGCCCACAGAACGAGACGCAAGATGACTAATGTTATTTTTTGTAAAACAATTCTGAATGTGTTCTAAGTTCTAACAATGGTGCTTATGCACTTCATCATTTGAATAGGAGTTATAATCATTGTAATTCTGAATTTATTTATTAGACTCCATATTAATGCTGTTAGATTCCTGTTCTCAGCACCATTACATCTTTTCTTATCACATTTATAGCGCTGATTGTGAAATATAAGATCTTCATTTCACCCTTAAATATTTTGTGATCCAATGCGGAGTTTTTCATTTTTACTGATCATTAATAGCTAACCTGAGGCTTTAGATTTGATGCAAAATTCACTTCTGAAATAATATAAATGCATTTAATATCATCTTATCATGGTGGCTGAAAACTCATGTCATTTAATGACTTCCTTTCGATTGATTATGTTGGTTCGCTAAAAATATGTTCCTCCTGCTATCTTATATATCTGATTTGCTATTCACACCCTTTTAGATTCATATGAATGAACACTCCTTTACCATAGTTTGTACTCAAATTACAAATAGTACCCTTATTATTTTGAACTTCTCAGACACAGTTCATGGAAGACCAAACAATAATAAGGTTTTGATAAATACTTTTAATTGCTTCGGTTAAATGTTGATCACTATGTAGATGAACCAGAAAGTGTATATATATATATATATATATATAGAAATATATGTATATGTGTGTGTGTGTGTGTGTGTGTGTGTGTGTGTGTGTGTATACATATACATATATATGTATATGTGTATATATATGTGTGTGTGTGTATGTGTGTGTGTGTGTGCGTATATATATATATATCATTTGAACATGTTGATTCCTCTTATCCTAAGTTGGCGGTTCTAATTTGGGTACGGATTCCGGCTCGAGATTTGGGTTCAAAATTCATTCAAAAAATTTAAGGTTGGGCTCGGATTAATTTTGGGTTCGTTTTTCCAAGAATATATGTCTATATTTATGGAGGGAGAGGGGGAGGGAGAGAGAGAGAGAGAGAGAGAGAGAGAGAGAGAGAGAGAGCAGCAAATAAGTTATACACCACTATGCTAATATTAGAGCAACATAGCAAAATACACCACCATATTAATGTTTCAATTCAGAAACAACAATGTCAACGTTAATAATCAGTCATCACAATCAAATATCATAAAAAAACAGTCAAGCAAATCATCATTCTTCTGCTATTGCAAATTAAAAGCACAAAAAGTAATGCTATAGGCCCGTTTAAGGCCAAGGTGGTGATTGTTACCATATTGTAAGCTTCACACATTAATTATCATACTAGAGGATTCAACGAAAACAACTTTGGATAAGACTGAATGAAGCCAAGAAAGTGGGGATTGGATACTCATTTAACCACAGTAAAGATCTTTTTAGATTTTGTTCAACCCATAGTTTTCTATTCATGTTAGCCTCTATGCATGAATTATGGTGTATACATTCCATAATAGATGTGTGGCACTTTTATACATCCTCATTTTTCTCAAGTAGCATTTACTTCAAATTAAATATGATTAGTAATTTGAGTCTAATCATATGTTTGATTCTAAGTGTGAGTCTAATTTGGCATTAAAAACTTTTTGAAAAAGTAAAGAAAAGGGACTTTTTGGACCAAATTCTTCAAAACCCTGTCCAGCTTCTTACGCTGGAAACCAAATTCGCCCAAAAGTCATCTAAATTCTATTAGGGTTCCTATGAGAGAATTCCCAATGAAATTCAGTCTCTGTGGCAAACTTTTGACAGATCTGACAAGGACCAGACTTTTGAGAGAATTGAACAAAGAATTCCTAGGTCCAGGAGAGAATCTGGTAACTTAGCTCTTATCTAAATTGTCATTGTATTGCAGGAGTCACTTGTGCTTGCAAAAGAAAACTTATCATGATTCATCCTTTCTTATCAAACTAGAAGCATTCTCAAGTGATAGAAAGTCCCTTTAATAGTTCATTCTTTTGATGTTGATCCGATTCATAGCCTTCCTAGTTAGAAGTCTGCACATAACACAAACAATATTAGTACAAAAAATGTTATGATTTTTGTTCTATCTTCTTTCTTTGCATCTTGTAATATATTATCTGAATAGGCCTATTATGAATGCATGTTATATTGTAGAGACACTTAGGAAAAGTTTCCATTGCTCAGTTCTATGGAACTGACCACCCCCTTCTTCCATTTTGCAAGTCGTGTCCAACCTAGAGATGTGGGACTAGATCTTCGTCAAAGCTCAACTCAATGGCCTTCCATTTAGGCATTGGAGGCTTTCCCTCTATCTTTTAGGTATTTCATGTTTATGCAATCTATTTATTCAGATTGTATCTTATAAGTTGCCACGACTTCTGTGGAATCTGGATGCATTGTTTAATTTTGTACCTTTGTAAAATAGTTTTGAACAATACGGTTATAAAATTGCACTATTTTTGTACTTTTATATCTGTTTTGAATAATAATGATCAAAATTTTAGTATCTTTACATTTTGCACTCTACTTTTCTATGTTTGAACCATTCTGCAATGTATAAGAACAACTTAAACACGTAGTTTAACGAATAGGCAAGTTTTAGAACTTTAGGGTGTACACTAAATTGGGAACACAACCATTTTGTTTTTAGCTTTATTATTCCACAAACTTTGTAATAGACCATCTACTCCATTCTAAAATTAACCATTGTCAACTATAGAGAATCTTACACCTCAAGCATTATCTCGAACAAAATAAAACAACCAACATATCTTGTCTCTGTAGGTTTGAGGGATTTTCCTTGTTTGAAAATGTCTTGAAGAGAGCAACTAAGGTTATAATGGTTGCAAATAAACATTTGAAAGTATCTAACTTCTATCACCTCCTGATGCACCCAATCTTTCTTCCCTATGGTTTTCAAATTTTCAATACATTGTTCAACGCTTAAATGCAAGGGGTCCAAAAAGATGTTCTTGCAAGCACCCTCCACCATCATGTTAGCTAATTTGCACACACATGTCAAATCAGCGACCACCTACACAAAATTGGAGACCCTAACCTCTATGACATCTCTCAAATTATGAAATTGGAATTTTGCATCCTTGCACTTCCCAAGACAATCTATAACTCTAAAAAAATAGTAGCCTGCTAAACATGTGACTATGATGTTGATAAGTGGTTGATGTCTAATATCGATCCACCCATCCATAAAAATAGAGCAGCCCATCCTAATACAACATTGTCTCACATCCTCCATCACTAAACTCACCTTGAGATATTCTTTGGCAAGGAGTGTAGTGTTTAGTTTATGGTCTCCAAGTTCAGTGAATGAGGGACAAATAAATGCATCTACGAACATTTGTTTGAAACAGAATGTGCTACATGCAATGGGATGGCATGGGTATAGAAAAAATTGGCATTGAAGAGGATTCTACCACATCTCATGCAAGTTCTACTATGAGATCAGAGGCAAGTTTTATTGTCTTTTCAGGGAGGTTAGTTTTTCTCGTCCTTCTTTAGTTACACAAATCAAAGATGTATTGTTCTTTATCTGTAGGAGGTCATCTATCTGAGAGATCAATATTTTCAACACCCCTTGCATCCTTTCACCGATCAACTCATTACATATTTCTTTCCTAGGATGGTGCATGGCACCAAAAGGCACCTTCCCTCACCTCTTCATTCCAGGTCTGTGAGGCCCTATAGATCATACTCTCAAAGATCTAGTAATTCTAGTCAGGTGGGTCACACCCAGAGGCAGCACTGTCAACATTAGCCCCTATCACTTCTACAAGTTAGCCTTCGGTTTTGGATTTTTCTTTATCAGCTCACTCCCTAATTGTTTGGTGGCTTAGGGTTTGCTTTTTTCCACCCCCCCCCCCCCCCCCCACCCTCCCTATGTTCTCCGAGGACCTGGTTTCTATTCTTTTTCTTCCTTATGTTGCTCTTTATTTTGTTCTTTGGTTATTGTCTAGTGTTCTCGTTGTTTTCTCTCTTGTTTGGCTCTTCAATCCCTTTGACCCGTTTGTGTTCACTTGTTGGACATTAATAAAATTTGTCTTTAAAGTTATCTCCCTTGTTGTGGGAACATGAACAGCACCACTAGCACTAGCAACTACACAGGGCATATGCATAGTTGATTGTGTCAATAGTGTTCGCATTGGCAACCCCTCAAACTTTGATTATGCCTCCATATGCAATTTATAACACTATGAAAAACACAAAAATACTAAGGGGGAGGGGGTGAACCGATCTTTTATAAATTTAAATTAAAAACAATTTAAGAGAGAGAAAAGAAGACAATACACACAAGTTTATCTCATGGATACCCTTTTAGGTAAAAACCACAGTATTACTAATCTCCAAAAAGTGGGCTACTACCCAGTTCAAACAGAGCTCCAACTCTTCTTACAACAACAAATTTTAGGTAACAACCTAAATATAGTGAGCTACAACTCATTTACACTATCTTGAGGGTTCAACCTTTTGCATAAGAAGAATTTTGAGTAAGAAGGGCAAAACTTCAACAAAGAACACTTAATTGTTTTGATAACACGAATACTTTAACACATGAGAAGACAAACCATCTATTCTATCTGCTCTTTGTTCAACTGAGGTTCTATCTTAGAAGACTTAACAAGTAACAAAAATAATATCTAGAATTCCTTATATGTGTTTCTTACAAAAAAATTGGTTGACTACAACATAAATGGATCATCACTCTTCCTATTCAAACCAGCGCACAAATCTTCTCTACCCAAAAAATGTTCTCACTCCCTTCCACTCCTCTTTTTTGAGAAATGACAGTCACACAGTCTCCTTTGAAAATCACAACTTCTTCTAGTCATTTTTCTTGTTTCACTATGTAAAAGACAAAGGCAAAGAGTTCCTTTTTGTTTTCTTCACTTTGTGTAACTTCACTTCAAAACTAAAAAATTATTGTTCTCATACATCATCCAAAAACCCTGATGCAGGAGCATCTTGCATGGGGAAAAAAAAAAAATTTAAAATTGGAGAGAGAAAGTGACGAAAATTAGAGGAAAAAAAAATATTTTAAGGGGAAAAAGGAGAAAGAAAAGAGGAATTTCAATTTTGGAGGTGCAAAGGTGACGTAAATAGAAAATTAAATAAAAATGGTTGTCATTCCATTTATTGAGGTTTGTAGGTGGAATTCTAAAAGTTTGTGGACATTTTATTAAATCATGCATTTAATATTTGTTGTGGCACATGGTGGTGCTTAGTTTTATTTGGGTGGGAATTAAATATTTGTTGAAAGGTAGTTGCATTTACCTTTTATCCCACATTGGTTGTGTCGGTAACATCTTGGGTGGAAAGTGCCTATTTAAGCAAGGCATATGAGCATTTCTAATCAAGCTTCAAGGTGTGATCTCTTCTTAGTAGAAGCTTGGAGAGAAGGAGGAAGCAAAGGAGCGAGTTTTCCTGAGTCTGTGGACAGAGCGCCAAATGTGAGGTAGTTTACGCAAGATTGTGGTAGAGTTGTGAGTTTGTGAGAAGAGCTAGTGGTTGCAGTCTAGAAACAAGGAGGTTTCTTGGTGGCTTGCGAGCACAAGTTGAGATCTTGGAGGTTTCTACCAGAGTGTGGATCTAAAGTAGCTAGGGTTTGGATTGGATCTTGAAGGATCTTGCAGAACTGTTATTGTAATTGCTTTGTATTTGGCCGTAACGGGGAAGGCCTTACAGCTCAACACATTGCATGTAACAGTTATTTTATGAATAAAGAGTCATGATTTGGTATCAAATCTTGCATTGTTATTGTGTTTCCGCTATGTGGTTATTTGTTGGGGGCTAGGACATCTCCTTTGGGGATTCTCCTGACTTGCGCTGAGTCAGATGGTATCAGAGCATAGTTGTACCTGAGTGTGTAGACAGATTGCCGAAGTTGTGGTAGTTTGCACTAGGACCTTGGGAGGACATGCAAATTGATCGATGGATTCGAAGATGGAAGGTTGATCTTGTTGAAGCATGATTGTAGAGAGTTTATGGATTACAAATCCATGGTCCTGGACTTGTGATGTGGTTCCTGATTGTTCATGCGAGGTGGTAGGTTGCAATCTGACTTGCAAACAATTTGAGGTTGTCACGAGTGTGGGAAGGATTTGTTGCAGAGGGTTTACGAAGATCTTGGGAGATGGCTCTGAGAGGATTGGACCCTGGGATGATTGCGAGTCTCCTTGATGTGGTGGAGAGGAATTTTTCTAAGACATCTACTCGGTTTGAAGCTAGCTTGGTTGATCGAGTTAAGAATGGGGTGAGGAAGGAATTTCGTAGTTGTTTGTGGAGCTGGAGTCTACTGATCCGGAAGAGAGTTGTTTGGCCGATTAAGAGACTTGTTTGAGAGAGAAGATGGCATCGCAAGGTTGAGGTGGAAGAAGTTGGTTTTGTTGATCAGTTTGTGGAGTCTGATACAGAACTTGCAAAGCAACTAGAGGTTGTTGCTAAGGATATTCCTAACCTTGTTGATGTTGGGATAGAGATTGGTTTTAATCAATTGGTTGAGTTTGACATGGAGATTGTAGAGCACTCGATCGTGGATGATCTAGTTGTTGTTGGTAATGATTTGTATGTTGCAGAGCATCTTATTGTGAGCAATGAGACTGCTGGTGTTGTGAGTTTGGCATATGTTGCTGAGAAGTTACATATTGTTGTTGATATGGAGTTTGTTGTTGCTGGTGTGGATTCACTAGTTGCTGATGTGGATGAAGGTTTGTTGATGAAGCATTGTGTTCAATTTGTTCCTGGGAGTGAGCATGATGATTGGATGGTTGAGATTTTGGCGTTTGACAGAGTGATACAGATGTGGAAGATTTGCATGTTGATTTTCTTGTCCCTATTGAGTTGGAAACCTTTGGTGAAGATGAAGATGGTTGTAGGTATTTCTTTTGGCATCAAAGTGTGGGACACACTTTTTTATCTACCGGGGGAGTCTGATGCAGGAACATCTTGCATGGGAAAATAAAAATTTAAAAACAAAAATTGGAGAGAGAAAGTGACGAAAATTAGGGGAAAAAATAAAAGAATAAAAAAGGGCAAAAAGGAGAAAAGAGGAATTTCTGTTTTCGAGGTGCAAAGGTGGCATAAATAGAAAATTAAATAAAAATGGTTGTCATTCCATTTATCGAGGTTTATAAGCGGAATTCTAGAAGTTTGTGGACATTTTATTAAATCATGCACTTAATATTTGTTAGGCCACATGGTGGTGCTTAGTTCTGTTTGGGTGGGAATTAAATATTTGTTGAAAGGTAGTTGCATTTACCTTTTATCCCACATTGGTTGTGTTGGTAACATCTTGGGTGGAAAGTGCCTATTTAAGCAAGGCATATGAGCATTTCCAATCAAGCTTCAAGGTGTGAAAGCTTCAAGGTGTGATCTCTTCTTAGTAGAAGCTTGGAGAGAAGGAGGAAGCAGAGGAACGAGTTTTCTTGAGTCTGTGGACAAAGCGCCGAATGTGAGGCACTTTACAGCAGGATTGTGGTAGAGTTGCAAGTTTGTGAGAAGAGCTAGTGGTTGCAGTCTAGAAACAAGGAGGTTGCTTGGTGGCTTGCGAGCACAAGTTGAGATCTTGGAGGTTTCTACCAGAGTGTGGATCTGGACTAGCTAGGGTTTGGATTGGATCTTGAGAGATCTTGCAGAAGTGTTATTATAATTGCTTTGTATTTGGTCGTAACCGCAAAGGCCTTACAGCCCGGCACATTGCATGTAATAGTTATTTTACGAATCAAGAGTCATGATTTGGTATCAAAACTTGCATTGTTATTGTGTTTCCACTGTGTGGTTATTTGTTGGGGGCTAGGACATCTCCTTTGGGGATTCTCCTACCTTGCACTGCGTCAAACCCCTCCGCACTACCAAAACAGTCCAATTTTTGTTTGCACCTGTAATACAATCCATGTCATTTGCACATCCATTTTTTATTACTCCCGACACATCAATGTAAAATCATCCAAAAACTTCCTTAACTAGTGCGAGTCCACTAATTTCCTTATTGGACAACAAAATTTATTGTCCTATTCATCCAATTTCTTCATCTTGCTATCAAAGGTTATTTAAAAATGCCCAACTCCACCTAATATGTGGTGTAACTGTCGTTTTCTTTATGCAAGTATTTGTAACTACAAGAGCACCGAGTTTTATATAAAACAAACTTTATTCACTATTTTGCAAGTGTGTCATTCACTTCTGAGGAGACTCCGAAATCTTCACCCAGCTGCAAAAACATTTTAGCAATACGTGCTCTAAAAGATTTATGAAAGAAATCAATGTTCTTGTATTCAGATGTTTTCAAACTGACATATTTGCTTAAGATAAACAAAAGGATTTCAGCATTAAAATTGCTCACGCCAAAGGCCAACTATCCTTTGTCAGACATTGAACCAGTATGATTAAAAACAAAAAGAAAAGTCTATGTCTCCAACATTGCCAGTCTCCAAAACTTCCTAAGGCAACGACGTTCACTTGCTAACAAAAGACACTAAACAGTGTATAACACATCACATATATCTATGAATTTCAATTACGCCCTTGTCTTCACTTGTTCAAACTGCTAACCATGTTTCAAAAAGAGATCAGGTAACGTACCGTGCAGGGATTACCATATCAAAACATGATAGTTTCAAAAAAATACCAATGAGTTGTAATGTTTTTGAATTCTACTACATGTGTTCATCCTTCAGTATCCAAATGAACTGCATCTAGTAGGCATTAAATGCAAAGAATATCTGCAATTAGTTAAAATGCAAAACCACACAATCCTGACAGGTAGACAACAAAAACAACTCATAGAGATGACACTTGCACAAAAATTGACAAAGACAACAAGCAAACATATGCAAAATTGTCCAAGTGGAGAGTTTGTGACAAAGGTAGCAAAGCAAACAGTAACCAAGAAAACACACAAACAGGTGGCACAACCAAAGTCCTGTAAGACTGGCGAATTCCGACCACTCAGTGCGAATCTCACTAGCAGTCTCAATATCATACATCTTGGCAATGCACCGTAAGAACCCATTCTTCACCTCATTATCCTGAAGTGGTGTGACTCTAGCAGGCCTAGGCATGTACCACTTCGGGTTCAATGCATAGACAGCCATGTGCAAAGGAGTGTTCAACTTCTCCCACCTGTAATGAATGTGCTTCATATAGAATGCTAGAGTGGGGTCTCTCTCACGAACAGCAGCCCTCATCTGCCCAAGCATGGAATCAATGCACTCATAAACCTCTCCAAAGCTAGATGAATTTACATCTCCATATCTAATCACCTAAAACACTAGAGTAATGATGGAGACTATGTATTTTGCATCACTCCAAAACTGATCTCTCTTCACTATCTCCTTGACCCTCTTCCCCTGCTCTATTCTACACTCAGGCTATCGATTCCATCTTGTGTCATAACCATGAGTTGCAATGGCTCTTGCAACTCAATCATTCTCTCCAAGAGAATATAATATGAGGTGTATCTAGTCTCAATTGGTTTCAAAATTTAGTTCTTTGCAAAGCCCCTGAAAAGTGCATGTGATGTATGGTGATTGCAGATAAACATCTGCACCTCTCTCCCATCATTAACCACGCACCTAATACAACCAATTTTTCCTATGTCTTTGAGTGCATTGTTCATGGTATGTACACAACATGGAGTCCACCAAATATACCTATAGGCTGCCTCAATAAGCCTCCCTGCAGCTTTCCACACATGTGTTGCATCTATTACAACTTGGACCATATTTTGTTGCCCAACCTCCTCAATGGCATCCCTAAGCACATGAAACTGAAAATCAAAATCTTTACGATGCCCTGAACAATCAACTACCCTCAAAAAGTATGGGTCCTCGATGCATGTGACCATAATGTTGGTGAGTGGACAATGACTAATGTCCATACACCCATCCATGATAATGCTAAAGCCTGACTCCATCCAACATGCCTTCATCTACTCCATCAAGATCTCAACTTTGTCTTTTTGTCGATGATGCGGTTCTCCTTGCTTCCTCTCCAAACAGTTTACAAAGGCTTCTTGATGGCTTAGCTTCCTTCTGTGATCAGGGACAACTTGTGGTTAACTTGAGTAAGACTTGGGTCATGATTTTCAATTGTTTAAAGACTTCACATCTCCACTTCTTCTTTTAGGGTCAAGAGATCGAGATCACTACATCCTATACTCATCTGGGGGTTAAATTTTCAAGACCACGATTCAGTATGAGGCTCGCTATTCAGCCTAGAGTTAATAAGGGTATGGGTTCTTTTGCTCTGCTTGAGAAACAATGTTTCAAGCACCATCTCCAGGATACCACGTCAAAGTTATCTCTCTTGGACTCTCTTGTGAGGCCTACTGTTCTCTACGGGTCTGTGGTTTGGGGCCCATCTCTTCTTGGTTCTGACTGGGCCTCGACTGAGCGGGTTCTAACTTTATTTTTGAGGCACATCATTAGATGTCACAGGTTCACTCCTCATAGTATCATTCTTGCGGAGTTTGGCACTCATCCGTTCAATCTTGCGGCCATTATTTATTTATTTTGGTTCCTCCACCGTCTTAGTGACTTTGCGGATCATGCTGGTGATTTTGATTAGTACTCCTATTTAGCCTTTTGTTCATCTATGTCTACTGCGAGTGTTGAGTCTGGTTCTCGCGCACATTGCTACTATGCACAAGCGTCTTCTTTGCTCTGTTCGATTGGGATAGATATTGACCACCTCCCCCCCTTCTAGTTCTCGCTAAATGCCCTGATTCATCTCCTCTCCTCTAGGCAAGAGTTGAATGAGCATGTCAGGCTTGACATCTACAGATAGTACATTGCCACTACCTGGGTTAACCCTCCTGGTAGGTTATGCCCACGGATGTCCTTTTACGCGAAGCACTTTTTGTAGATATCTGATGGTATTATTGTTCGTCCTAGCTACCTTTCTCGGAGGTGGTCTCATGCCCTGCATATCTCTTTGGGATCTTTCAGATTTGGATCTCACCGTCTTCGGGCCCAAACTGACCATCATATTGACAATGAAGAGAGAATCTGCAGGCTTTGTACTTCGGGTGAGGTGGAGACTGACACATTTCATTTTCTGTTGCCCCATTTATTATGAGATCGGAGGGAGATTTTTCTGTTTGTTTCGAGATTGCTTCTCTCTTTATGTTTTTTTTAGCTACTATGATCAACACTGTCTTGCACTTTATCTTCGAGAGACAACCATGCTCCATGATAGCACAAGTCAATTACTGCTTCTGCATCGGCACTCGTCTACTCAGCTCATTACTGCCTTTTTCACACCATTATCTCCTTTGCATGGGGTAAAAAGGCATTCTAGCCCCACTAGATCTACCAGGAAGATGCGTCAAATCCCGAGCCGACTATTTGCACCAGCAGCACTCCTCTATGAGTGGCCATAAACAAGGCAGAGCCTTTACCCATCGACATACATATCATTCAGTGACTAACTTCTTTTCGCCTAGAAAGAACTCCTAGTCTCTTTCTTGACCTCCTCTCTAGTTCTTTGTTTTCTTTCTCCTGTTGTTGTTTTTATTTATTTTCGGACACCTTTGTGTGTTCCTGCTGTTGTCAGCCTCTTTGATGTAATCCTTCAATCCCATAGAACTTTTGTTGGACATTAATATCATTATCTTGTCTTATCTTATCATAGGCCCTATCCAACAATGTGGTCCTCAACTTGTGGTCACCTGATGGCAAATATGATGGCTCTCCCTCTTTTACTACCATGGGCATCATCCTCACAAAATAGGGAGATCGAGCCACATGCGTAGGGATGCCATTAGCAAAGAAGACATCACCAACGGCATCATCTAATTGCTCCCTTGTGTGCATGTTAAATAACTAAGGAATGGGGTTACTACCACTAGGAATTGCACTTTCTTTCTATTTCCCCTGCTGCTATTCCTTGTTGAACTATGTGTCCGTGAGGAAAAGGGTGGTGTAGGTCACATAGTCCCTATTCTCTTATGCAATATACGTGTAGATGTATCTCACTGCCCCTATAACTGTTGTATAATCTATACATGTTGCCTAGAAGCCAAAGATTTAGGCACTAGGACTGCGGTATCATCAGGAATGCCCCATAGTTTGTTCACTTCAATTATGTATTTAGCATTCTCAAAATTTGTCAAGAATAGGCATCAGCTCCCACCACATCAGTCCAAAAAAGGTGTGCATTAACTCTCGTAATGTTGCCAAACCATTCTGCACCACACATATTACACTTCCATTTCCATGTGCCACCATCTGTAGTTATAGGGCGTGTAATTCTCATAGCAAATTGTTTTAGAGGGAACTTTGGATCATAAGGACCCCTAGCAAACTCTGTCAAAATCTGTAAAGGGCAATCAATAGAAGGCACCCCTAATGCAACATAAGGAGGCTCTTCCTCAGATTGGGCATCTACATCAGCACCATGATCACTTCCCTCAGACTTAGGCTCAGGCTCATGTTTAGATGCACTTCCCTCATTAAGTTCAATGTCTTCTACACTTTGACTAGATCTAGATGCAATTTAGAAAACTGCATTTCACAAAATAAAAATGATTATGAATCATGATATATTTCAACCTAAGTAATTAATAATTATTTTTAATTACATTAAAACAAACTAGTTTTAGCCTACTTAAAACTTTAGAAATTTAAAAAATAGTAAGCTAAATACATTTCAGCCTATTTTAATAACAAAAAATTAATATACAAAATAATAGAACAATATTGTTATATTAATAATAAAATAAAAAATAAAAAACAATAACAGTAACACAGAAGCTTAGAACTATCTAGCATCAACAAGATTCAAGAATGAAAGATTCAAAAATTAAATTTTTAATGCAAAGCTGAAAGTAAATACTAAAGATAAATTGAGTTCTAACACACAAAAAAAAGTAAAATATTAAAAAAAAACCTACCTTAACTTGATGAAGCACTTGCATATATATATGGCAGATCAAGTTATATCATCCACTTTATCTGATCGAAAGCTATTCATCAACAACAATGATGACCCATTATGTGCTCTAGATATATTCCTCCTCGAAGTCAATTATTCTCTTTTAATATTCTAATTGATGCAAGTCTGGGAATAATATGATGATACTGACACATTTTATGAACCACACAATCTACAATAGGATATAAATAATAAAACCAAACGTAATAAATTATGCATAGCCACTTTCACATCATAGAGAACACCACAAAATACAAAATGGGGAGTCATCATTTAAGTGTTAAAATGGTTTACATGATCTCCAATTACAAGCCCAGCTTGTATGAAATCTGAAAATAAAAACACCATGGAGACCCTCAGAAAACGCACAACTTGTACATAGAGAAATATGGGGAAAATGGGGCTATTGGTAACAAAAGTCAAGGATCCAACCACTCATGACTCCAAAATTAAATAACACACTTTAGGCAAATCACACATAACAAGATTATGGCATCTGTATATTGATCCATTAAGTATGCTCTCTTTGTTTTTCCTTAGCATGTTGCAGTTTTTAATTGGTGCAGCATATCGAAATTATATTGTTCATATTTTCATTCACTAAAATTGGTGCATTAAGAATAGTGCAAAATAATACAATAAAAGAAGACTAAATTAAAATCATACCTTGAACATTATTCGGTGTTGCGCTCTGAGTTGTATCCTGTATTTAGCAACATGAAAAGAGCCATATTCATAAAAATAACTAATGCAAAAGGTGAAAATAGAACCTAATTTCACTTCAAGTCAATTTCAATATGTTGGGCCTTTACATAAGCATTGAGAATCCAAGATATGGATCTAGATTTCACATTGATATCAGAAAATCTAATGCCTATGAATATCAAACTTACAAACTAAAGCTTAAGTTTTCTCACTGGTCATTCAGAACGGATATACCCTACG
This sequence comes from Cupressus sempervirens, assembly GCA_028749045.1. Taxonomy (NCBI): domain Eukaryota; kingdom Viridiplantae; phylum Streptophyta; class Pinopsida; order Cupressales; family Cupressaceae; genus Cupressus; species Cupressus sempervirens. The sequence continues at coordinate 376,276,036 of CM053784.1, read as the reverse complement.
TACAACTACAAAATTATGGAATGGAAATAGATGAAAAGGACAAACATGGACAGACTGATTAACTCAATTAGATATTAAGAGGAAAAAGTAGCTACATCCATCTTAATGGAACTCAATAGCACCAACAGAAAATGAGGAACCTACATACAGTTTAACCATAATCACTAATATCTAAGAGATGTAATCTAAGATAAGAGATTGAGAACAAAGGAATTTGACAAAGCAGAAATTTACCATTAAAAGTCCAATATCCTATTGAGCAGGCTTCTTTCACAACAATTTCAAACATTTATGTTACATCAGTACAAGCTACTATGTAGTACAAGTGACCTGGAATGTATAGGGATATGCCATATAGTTATGTGTTACATGCATTATTATCTTGCAAGAGTTGAATTGCTAAACTTATATGTACCTTTTCATTCATGATGTAATCAGAATCACAAAATATACCCTTTCACCTCTCTAATGTGCACATCCTTCCAGATACAAATATGATTCTTCTCACATATGCCTTGAATGCAGACTACATACATATCATTTGACTCCAGTATAAGTGGAGAAATATAATGACATATCCCAATACAAAATGTGTTTCTCAATGAAAATTTTAGTGAAAAAAGAACAAAAAATAACCCAAAAAAACATTTGCCTATTATTTAGAGAAGCATAGCACCCGCCATTCATGCATACCACTCATTTATGTACTTAAATTGGAGAATTTTCAGCAGGAATTTTTCTGAATTGCAATTTCTACGTTTACAGGATTTCTTACAAGTTGTTGATCCTATCATCACTCAAACCAATTCTATCCAGCATCATTTGGTAATACGACTCGAGTATTGACCCTCATGAGCAAAGGATATGTTCCCACCAATTAAGAGTTTTTGCATAAGTTTTTGAAGGGGACCAAATTTACAAAATTGTAAGGCTCTATCCTTTCACTCGTGAAAATGTGGTGTAATCTATTAACCTTTATGAACAATAACTCAAACCATCAATATTTCAAATTAATTATTCCCAAACCCCAACATTTTGTCTCCCTGAAGCCAACGCTTAACTTCCTTCATCTTTCAAATCCAAACCCCAACTTTTCAGGCAAAACTTCTCAAAACACATTTTTTTTGCAAAAAAAATTCCAACACCCAACTTTTTAGATCCATTTGGTCAAAACCTTTACACTTTGCATCTCTTGGGTCAAATCATTTACTTTTTACGTGAGAATTTCTAAAACCCAAACTTTTTACATATTTTAACCCCAAACCTTAACTTTTCTGTTAGTTTTTAATTTCTCATCTATTTTGGTTCTGGAATTTTCATTTCAAGAAATATGTAACAACCCTGTGGCAGCTTTCAAGAAAAGGCAATTGGTGTAAAACTGATTCAATAATCTTTCCCAACATTTTGTCTTTCGCACGCCAAAGTGGGAGTATTTTAAAAAGTTATCGATATCCGTGGAAAGGACAGATATTTTCTTGCAGTTTGCAGTTAAAATTTATGAGGAATATGTGGTCTAATTCTTAAGCATTGACAAGCCATAGGAACTGGGATTCATTGAAGGATATCATCTCATATGATTTTATAGTTGCAGCTTATACATAGGGTCAGTTTTTGATGAAGGGAGGTTTTGAAAGTATTTGAGAAAATGTAAACTACACTGTAAAGCACTACCAATGTCCTTTGTGTCTACTCAAAATGGAATCTTTGGGTATTAGTAATTTTGAATTGCAGTTTCATGTCTGATGGTGCAAAACGTGGAAGCTTAGACATGTAACATCGCGAGTATTTATTATGCAATTTCAGTGAAAAACATGGGAATTGTGGATAATACATTTGAGCTCTTTGACAGATGACATGGGATAGTAGACATGCATGCAAGCTACAGTTTTATAAGCAAGACATATGAACAATCTAGAAAATGCTTCAACATAACGGCATTTCACCAAAGCATAATGATTTCACAGGTATAGAAGACAGATTTGCTTCAGAAAAGTTCAAAAATGCAACTGACAGTTTTATATGCTCTGTTACGATACATAAACAATGTGGAATCATCAACAAAGACCTAAACTGTTTGAAAGAATGCTGCAAAGTATGTCACTTCATGAATGTGCTTTATCACCATGTCTGCCAAGTGGGGAATCATAGGCAATAAATCTGAAGTGTTTCATAGCTTGTCATTGCATAGAATGCAAGGATTGAATGGCGCACAAAATGTATTTATCAAAGTCTTTAGAAATGGTTGAGCAAATACCATCGACAGGAGCAAGAGCCACATTTTGCAATATTTGACAGCATCCTCCTTGCACGTGCGTGCTGCTAAGTAACATAGATCGTTTCTGCAAATATAATAACATGACCATGTAATTGATATGTTTCAAATGCAGATTTGGATCTCATATAAGTATGAGAGGAGACATGTCTTTTGAAGAGACATGTCTCCAAAGTTTAAACATCATTAGTTAGTATAAAATAATATAACCTTAAGTGTGGTCTATAAAAGACTTAAGTTATGGTGTCTGACAATATCCGGCCCGAAGAATCATAACAACTTTCATGGTGTCCTACAAAACCCAACCTAATAGCAATGACACCAATAATTTTCATGGTGTCTGGCAAGATCCGGCCTAATAACCATGATGGATATCAATGTGTCCAGCAAAATCCAGCCTAATAACAATGATACCAATCATTTTCATGATGTCTAGCAAAATCCGGACTATAATCATGATGGATATCAATGTGTCCAGTAGAATACGGCCTATACAATGACACCAATAATTTTCATGATGTCTGGCAAAATCCGGCCTATAATCATGATGGATATCAATGTGTCCGATAGAATCTGGCCTATAACAATGACACCAATAACCTTCAATACTTTTTGGTATTAAAAGGTTGGTCATCTATTGATAAGATAGTCACCTTACAATAGTTACCTTTTGTTCGTTATCATAACTTCCGACACATCAGGACAACAATTTAATGTAGTTTGTTATGATAACAGGTCCAATTATTGACAAGATCGTCACCTTTCAATAACTCCCCTCTAAATATATACATCAATGAAAGACCATAATCTTTCATGACATAATTACAACAACATCATATAGTAACTCACATGATATCCACCAGGAACCAAGTCAGAGGATGGACCCACCATAACTGCTACTAGAGGGTGGAGCAAGGGTTTTCACCTCAGACTTCTCTCTCATAGAGGAGAGCGCATTACAAAGAATTTCTCTTAGAACTTCTCCTCATAGAGAAGATATCATCCAAAAAGGATTGCGTCTCAAAATTTCTCCCTCTAAACATCAATCTTGGGAAGACAAGTCCTCTAGTTACTTCCTCAGAAACTCTCTTCACCCAAGGATGCTTGTCAAACTCACTCTGAATTTGATATCAATTTTCTGATTTTCTGGTGATAAATCATCACTTCCTCATGATAGACATAGGAGTAGGCCCATCAACATCATGCAATCACCCACATGTATTTCTAGACTCCCTCTAAGTATCAATCTTCTAAGCTCCTGCATTGCCTTAGAAGTAGTGTCATACTCCCTCTTAATGTAGAAAGATCTCATAATTTCAATCATCAAAGATGTTTGCTTGAAGAGCCTCACTTCATTCATCTTGATCATCAGGGTCTTTGGAGCTACTATCATTAGATTGAGTCTGCACAATATTTAGTAGCATGTGTAAAGTATCAACCTTCTTTTCCTGTAAGAACATCCTCCAACATAAAGGAAAAGATCAAGGCAAATAACCCTTCTAGTATGTATAGAATTACACATCAGAGAGAGACTACAAAGAGTAGATAAATGTAAAGATAAAAAATACTTATATGCACATGAAGAGGGAGAATGGAACATCTCCCCTCTAAATAAGGTTCAAGTGGGAATGGAACATTGACTATTATTCCCCCCACAATGTAAAAATTCCACTCATTCTTATATTGTTGAACAATTTTGTATAAATAATGACAAGTCCTTTCTAACTTCCAGCTTGCTCTTTTCGTCTATTGAAGGTCCAAATATTCATTTAGTTTAACAGTAGAAGTGAACACGTCCTTCCATTTTATCAAACTCATCCACATATAATAGTCTAAAATTTTCAATTTCCTTTATATAAGCATTTGTCAAACAATGGGAATGGAACATTGATTACTATTTCCCCCTACAATGTGAAGTTCCCATTCTTATATTGTCAAGCAATTTTTCATATATTCAAGGTACAAAAATAAATATCAACACTTGGCATCACTAGTAGGGATCATGCTTATGAGCCTCCTCTATTAACATTGTTTCTTTTTCTTAATTCAGGAAATGGCAACCCGCTAAAAGACCCCTATTCTTTGGTCGATATTTCTCAAATCAACATTGAGCAATTAGTCAAAATCTCCAACATCCTGATTCAATGCCTCTCTACCATCCAATTATATGTTTTCTTTTGTAAAGATATTTCTTTAGAAAAGTCACCTTTGATGCAAATATGGTTTAACCCTCTTAGGACATTCAACACCACCAAATCCATTTGGCAACATATATCTTTTCACCTTCAAATAACATTATCCCTTTAAATTAAGCTTTCATATGCCACATTAATATATATGGGGCCCACACAAATATATCATTAGTGGCAATCTTGAAAACGTTAATCTTTCAACCATATATATTTTTGAATATTTCCCTCAAGCTATATAAAATTTTCTGTGACAAAGGTGTGGATGTGCTGAAATTGTAGAAATCAAAAATGGTAAGACTGTAATGTTTTCCCTGCCAAATATGAACACAAGTGACTCAAGGATTCACCAATCCAAACAGATGTTTCTATGCCAATATCAAATAAAATTCTGCCTGCAAATGGCAACATTTCAGATTGAAATTCTCGAGTAATAACCATTTGTAGCCCACAACCTCTAGAAACAATATCATATTCCTGAATCCAATTTTATGCTTCTTTTGATGTAATCGTTGTCTTCAAACTTCTGAATGAATAGGAATATATATGTTTGCAAGCTTGTCAAACCAAAAAAATGGTTACAACTATCTTTGTTTTCAACAACATGACAAGTGGCAATGACCAGATGAATTTAGCCACATCATCGAACCAAACAATTTACATTGCCTTGTTTGACAAAGAATATATATCTGCATGAACATCGGGGGAAGTTCTTCTTTCAATATGCTTGGTTATAAAACAATTTGTATGACCTTCTGATGTGAATGCTTGTTTGATATGTTCGATGATATGCACCATTCAATATGGTGATGTGTCTGATTGTAGCACTTGTAATTAGGGGTTCCTTAATGATTCTTAATTTCTAGCTTCTCTTGGTTTATGAGTCACACACAGGTCATAGGATAGTCTATTTTTTCCACCAATGCATCATACCCATTGGTTATGATGTTTATGATTCAGAACAATGGGAGTATCATAATAGCCAGCGGAAGAATGGAAATCAGGAACAATAAAGTTCAACAGCAAGTCAATGGAACAAAGGATATAAGCAGCGAATAGGAAACAACAGAACTGATGAGGAGTAACAGACAATAAACAATAAGGACTAGAAGCAGCCGTAATAATCCAAGAACAGAAGCATATTGTTGGCATATAGGACAAAGATTGCACCGATTAGCATACAAGACATAATAGAGACTATTCCCAACCCCATAATCATTATAATCCCTGAAACATCATAAGCAACAGATGGACAAAGGCGATAGGTGGGAGATTAGAAGTCTATACAGATTACAGTCAGCAACTTACATGTGTCGACAGTAGTCAAGGGATATGCAGACGAAGAGACGGCATAACCAGTATAGAGACATCAAGACAACATGTATCGATAGCATCAAACCAAAGATTATGAGATATATGACTATAACTACTCTTAGCAGCATCATATGTTTGTCTCAAATAAGTGATGTTGAACGCAAGGAATCGATTAATATCAGAGTAAGGAATTATAGAAGTGGTGCGAACAATTTAAGAAGGTTGTGATTGTTCTTAGCAATGATGATTCCATTAGAGAAGCAACTCTAATTCATTAACATAAATGAACATAAATTAGTGGGAGGAAAGACTGACCATCGGGGATCATAGGCAAAAGATTGTCCCTTATCAGAGGCAGCGATACCAAACCAGAAATCGATTTTCACTCCCAATCATCTAATATTTCAAGACATAGCATTAATACGCAATTTACAGCTTGCTATAATAACAATTGAACTTAAATACATCTGAAGCAGTGAAAACAGAAAGACTGAATAGTTTGACATCACGTCAATACATAATATATAGTCAGCAATAGCTAATTATGACAGTATTAGGGTGTCGAGCCCGTTCTTTAAGGCTGTGATATAGTGAAGGCAACAAATACATATTGGGTTGGAGGGTAGCACACTAGGAGTCACCATTTGTGTATCAAGTTGCAGGTATTACGTAGTACAGAACAATCCTATCGTACATATCATATCTCACTTCATGACTCCTTTCTTCAACTCTTCAATTTACATCTGCAAGGTGGCTCTGATACCATGTTAAGTAACGTAGATCGTTTCTGCAAATGTAATAATATGACCATGTAATTGATATGTTTCAAATGCAGATTTGGATCTCATATAAGTATGAGAGAAGGAGACATGTCTTTTGAAGAGACATGTCTCCAAAGTTAACATCATTAGTTAGTATAAAATAATATAACTAACCATATGTACAATATATATATATAAATAAATATTTATATTATCATTAATGAAACTCATGATCATATCAATCTGAATGTAACTACAACCTTAACACCTAGTGGAAGCTTTCAAACAGATATGGGCATCCTTCAAATGCATTAAGAAGAGATGATTTCTGTTAAATATAGTAGCTTTTATCATCTTGCCCAACATGCCTATAATTTTCAGTCATGAACAACACCCCTGAATTATTTGAAACAGAATATTCTATAACAATATGACCTCATTGAATACAAAGTTGTGAAATTTGCAAAAGATGGCTCTGGAAATGATTTCTAAGATAGGCACAAATTAGATCTGGTAAGGCGGAATTTTAGAAACTTTCATGCGTGGAAATAAAAACACGGAATATGTATGTTAATTGTGTGCTAAAATTCCTCGAGTAAAGGTGATCTCAACCAATGCCTAGGCACCGCACAGTGTTTTGACAAACTGACAGGGGTGAATTTTAATCGGAAACCAAAGTAGAATTTGGCTTGAAAACCCAGTGAGAAAGGTGGCAGTGGAAGCTACAATAGAGAAAACCGTAGACAAGGTATTTTTATCACCATGTATGTCAAGTGGGGAATCATAGATAACGAATCTGAATTGCTTGAAGACAGATGGAGAAGTTGCTCCTCTTTTAAATCTGATCACCTTGTTTACTGTCAATAGTCCTAATTTCATTGCAGTTGTGATTCGTAGGTGATCCATTAAGAGGATGAATTCTTGTTGTCGAAAGATCATTGGAGGTTGGTTCTAAATGTTGAATAAGTTTGCAACCATTTTGAAATGCAGGATAGAGATTCCATGTTGGTTCCAATTCATGAGTTTGGATTTGTTAATCAAACTGTCAACAAGGCTGTGACAATCACAGTTAAAGCATATTTTCTTTGACAGTGAGCTTAATGAGAATGAAACAAAATAGTTGTGGCCCTTGAGTAGATTGAGATCCTGTCAATTTTTGAATTACACAAAGAAACAAGGAGTTGGGACATTTGGAGCCAAGTTGGTTGACAAACTGCCTAAGAGAGTGACAATACAGTCAAGGAGGTTTCCTTTCATTAAATGCAAATTGTCACCACCTCTTGTTATCTCTTTGAGAAATAGGACATTGTTGCTTAGGAGGTGCATTATCATCCATAAGTTGGATTGGTGTTGAGTGGAAATTCAATTCTAGTTGGCAAGTAAAGCTGTATTCCTTGTAAAAGATTGATCAAACAATTCTTCCATGTCAAATCAGAGCATTAATAAAACACCTAGTTACTGGATTCATGCCCAGGGGGCCGGATCCAGATTCATGCCAGGATTCATCCAGATTCGAGCAAGATCCTTGTTTTGGACCGTGGATCCGTCTGGATCCACAGGCCCCAAATCCAGACGAATCCACAGTCCAAAGCAAGGATCCTGCATGAATTCCCTAGGACCCACAAGCCAAACATGGAATATATATATATAATGTGTATATATATTTTATATATAATGCATATATATATATATATATATATATATATGTATGTATGTATGTATGTATGTATGTATGTATGTATGTATACTCACAAATCCTAATGGGGGAAAAATCACGAATCCACGAATCCGATTCACGTGCCTGAATTGGATTTATATCCCGAATTGGATTTAAAGCCCTCGCAGTGTAGTGTTACAAGATTCAAGAATTGGCAAATTAACGGATTTCTGGATGATTGATTGATTAACAAAGGAATGAATGTGTTCCTTATAAAGAATTACAAGGACATTGTTTCTAAAAGAAACAAAGTAGACTGAAGATGAAATTAGAAATAAAACTGAAGACAGGATAGGAAACATTCCTATCTAGACTGAAAGACGGACTACAGACAAGTAGTTGACCATTATAGAAAGTATTTAACTAAGGAGATAATATCTTAATAAAGATATTAAAGATATTATCTTAATACCCTCCCTTAATGGTCAACGTACGGATGTCGAAACATTCTGGAATAATTGAGATCCTCCTTGGATCTATAGAATGTTGAAACCAAGAAGCTTTATCAGAAGAGTGCTATGACCCAAAACAAATTGCAATTACAAAACTTTGTTTTTGTGGAAAAAACAGTAAAACGCAGAATCTCACGCAACCTTGCGTATTACAGACAACATGAAATGATTTTTAAGGAGAAAATCAACAAACCCAAAAAAAATAGAAACAGATTGAGAAGGCGAAAAATGCAACTTTGCCTTGATCAGAAAGCTCGACAACTTGTGCTGTTGGCTAGGAAGAGCTCATCCAAATGACGATACTCGAAGATGGTTAACATGCATTGCTTCCAGTGGTTATAATTGTGGCCATTGAATCGTAGACTGCCCTCCAACATCAAATTAGTCAAAGATGCCATTTCGAAGAATCCAAATACAAACTTCAAGACTGAAATTCAACAAGCATAGATTTCAAGGCAAATTCCTAACTGACCCAGAAAAATCAGAATGACCCAGAAGAGAGCTCAAAAAACCTAGAAGGAATATGTTGTCATTTTTTGGATCCGCTGGCTCGAAAATTGAGGCACACAGAAAAAACGAAGGACAGCCCAGTTGAGCTCTTGAAAAACCCACCAAGAATTTGCAAGCCAAAAAAATTTCCTGACCCAAAAATTAGGGTTTCAAGCAAAATACCAGTCGATTGCAAAAAACTCTGAATAATGGCAGTTTAGGGCATGCAAATGGTTGGAAAACGGATGTCCAAATACCACAAGACGATTTTGATCAAGATCACGATTCCCCTACAAAAAACGTGAGCTTTTCCAACTGTAAATTGCGAGCTTTTCCAAGGTCTCAAACACGATTTGCAAGTTGCATTTTGCACTCGATTTGTAGAGAAAATGGCGGATTTTGTAAACAAAAGAGGCGTTTTTTGCAAGAAACATGAAGGATCCGAATAATGGCAACTGTAGCAGTCGAAAAAACCATAGGATGAGACACGATTTGGAGCCAAAAAATAGACGCATTTCAAACGCGATTTGGCAGATCCAAGCTTGAAAAAACGTGATTTGCAGACTTGTCTTTTGAAAACCCTAGCCAAAAAACAAGCTAGTGAATAGATGAATTCCTCACAAAAACAGAAACCCTATATGGGTTGTAGTGAAAATCTCAGAAATAATTTCAAAAAATTTGAACAAATAATTTCGAAAGAACTTATAAATTTGTCAAAGAAATTTTAAGTATTGGCTCTTATACCATGTTACAAGATTCAAGAATTGGCAGATTAACGGATTTCCGGATGATTGATCGATTAACAGAGGAACAAATGTGTTCCTTATAAAGAATTACAAGGACATTGTTTCTAAAAGAAACAATGTAGACTGAAGACGAAATTAGAAACAAAAGTGAAGACAGGGTAGGAAACATTCCTATCTGGACTGAAGACAAAAGAGACAGCATAGGAAACATTCCTATCTAGATTGAAAGACGCAGTACAGACAAGTAGTTGACCATTATAAAAAGTATTTAACTAAGGAGATACTATCTTAATAAAGATATTATCTTAATATGTAGATCATCAGAAGTGATAGAAATTGTAACCCTAACAGGTTAACTTTGTTACTGCAATAGTGAAGATTTGTGGGTGTCATCCCCACCCCAGTTTTAAGTTCACCTTGGAGGGTTTCTCGATAACCAAATCTTTGTGTTATGTCTTTACATTTCATGCATGTGATTGATAGTTAGATCTACTTATTACAACACTTAATTTTACAAGTTATGTTATGCATGAATTAGATATGAGATGGAAAATATGGTGAATATTGTAAAATTGTTTTAAGGGATAAAAGTTCTACAGATCCTGATTCACCCTACCCCCCCCCCCTCAGTATCTTAGTTTCCCAATTAACCTCCCAACAATTGGTATCAGAGCATTGGTTCTCTTGAGGAAGTCTAACAGCTTGGGAGTTCAAATCTTGGAGATGGAGACTTACAAATTGGGAAAGGTTATTGACAATCAAATGATTGACATCCAACTCATACGGTAGTAACTTGAAGTAGCAAGAGAGGAACTGAGGAAATCTCTGAGAAAGAGAAAGGATATGGCCATTCAACTAAATGACATAAATTATAAAGAAGTTGATACTCAAGGACTATTTGACATTGGAAATTTTAATGAGTAATGCAGCAATTGCAAATCTACTGGAGAAGACCAGTATCCTAAATGAAGAAGTCAGGGGATTAAAGAGAGAACATGAAATTCAGTCAGTAATGCTATGTGAAGTGACCGAACAAAAGAAGAAAGCTAAAGAAGACAAAGTTGTGGGTGAGGAAGACAAAAGACAAATGGCTATCAGACTTAAAGAATGGTCATCTAATGTGCAAAAGCTTACAAACACTCAACTAGACATGATCAATCAACCGATGCTTGTAAATCAGAAGTTAAATAGGAAGGACATGGAAATAGCTAATATGAGATCACAGACCAATCTGCTGAGAAATGAATTAAGAACTGAGAAAGAACTTGCGGAAAGAATGAACAAGCTCAATGAAGCAATAAAGTACTTTGAAGAGTTAATGAGATCATCTAAGGCATCTGGCAGCACTGCTAGATCAGCTCATACAAAATAACATTCATCTACCAAACCAAGATAATCATCCAAGAGCGGAGAACTAAGAAATTCAAAAAGAAAACGTACATGCTATCATTGTGGCAAACTTGGTCATATTGCATAAACTTGCATTAGCAAAAATGGTATATAAAACCCTAAACCTAAGTTTACTAGTTATTATTTTTATTGCAAGAAGCAAGGACACAAATACATGAATGTAGATCAATAACGAACAACATACCTGCCATACCTAGATTTGAGAGATATTGTTATAACTATCAAAAGTTTGAACACACAGCATATGAATGCAGATCATAGACAAAACCCTAATGGACAAATAAAAGGCAAAATGATGCACCTAAGAAAGTTTGGTCCAAATGTCACAAGTTTGAACATTTGAGCAAAAACTACAGGACCTGAGCATCAGCATCAAATCATGATCAAATCGAGGGTAAAGGCAAAGTGGATATTGAACAAACAAGGAAAGAGATGAATAAAACCTGGAAGAAGAAGGTGGAAGAAGAAAACAGCAGAACAAATGGAGTTAAGATCACCCAATCCAATGGAGGAGGTGATCACACCATCTCAAACTGATAAAGAAAGGTATGTAAGGAACTGTATATTTAATGATCTATCTTACATCAGTTCCTAACATAAGCTGTGCAAAAAGTTCGTATATGCATGAGGAAAGATGCACTAGAACAGATTTAAGAAAAGTATGGTACAAAAGAATCTTTTATACAACGTGTTTCAAACATCAATAAAATTTGTCTATATTGACCGAGCATTGCAATGGACCAAGTACTTCAATGCTAAACTGATGCATAGGCCAAGTAAGATGGAATTGATTGAACTATACAATGAAGATAGAGTTCAAAGGCACAATATCGACCGAGAAAGCTAGATTCCACCTAACAGAGAACACAGCATTAATGGAGACCCTAATTCGAGCAAATGGGCGTATATATCAGTATTACGGGACTCGCCGAGTCATGCCAGGACTCTGCGAGTCCGTGGCAGAGTCCATGTTTCCGAGGCAATCTACCTCTAGACTCGGACTCGGTCGAGTCCTGGCAGAGTCCACGTGGACTCGCCGAGTCCTGGGCGAGTCCAGAGCCCAGAACTCTGATTTTTTAAATTTTAAAAAAAAAATTTAATTTTTTTTTTTTTTTTAAAGTCAGAGATTTCCAAAAGATGTTTTTTACAATGTATATGAATTCTGAAAATGATGTGGCATGTCAAGAATCTATTAAGGATTGAATCTTAAATCTTAAATCTTCAACTTTATATTATGTTATTCAATTTTTTCCTTCAAAAGTTTGTTATTATACTTGTATGATTTTTCGAGTCCTTGTCGAGTCCTGGCCGAGTCCGAGTCCGAGTCTGAGTCGGATTTTGACTTTCCGAGTCAGAGGCGAGTCCGAGTCCCGTAACACTAGTATATATATTGAAAATTTGAAGGTATTTTACACACCTTGCATTCAGATTTCGAGAGCACAGAGCAATTTGCAAAAGCAATTTTAAGGCGAAAGTTTGATTGAATGAAGATTTAAGTTGTGTCGAGTTCTTCAGAGGACAAAGTTTCAAAACCCTAACGAGGAAATATGGCATCAAAGAATCAAGGAGTAGAGGTACGTAATTTTCTATTGGTGAAAAATGACACTTCTCCTCCAGCAAAATTTTGTGCTATTCCTGAGATTACTATGAAAGGTGATCCAATGGATATGTTATTGTCGATACCACCTAAAGTCATTATGATCCATGATGTACGGAACTGTTACATGTGTAAAATAAGAGAAGTTGGTGATTATGAGATTCGTGAGGCATATGAAAAATTATGTGGAGTATTGAAGGATGAATTCAAAATTGTTGAAAGGTAAGGGTTAACTCATCCCTAGATTTTCCAAGGAATTTCAAGATTGAATGGATTAAGGCAGTGCTAAACAGAATCCATGATATGAAGTTGTGGCTAGAAAATGAACCTATTAAGATCACAAAGAAAACAATTCACAAGGTTACTGGATATCCAACATTGGACAAGAAGAAGACTATGCGTTGTCCAAGTCAAGAAGAAATTGAGGCTAACACAAAAGCCAAATGGAATGGACGAGGGATGTCTATTTCTACCATCATAGATCCAGTGACTGAATTCGCAATGAGAGTCATCTCTCATAAATTTTATCAGTCGAGTAGGCTGAACAATGTGCCATGTATGGAAGTCGACCAAGCATGGAAGATCGTTATGAAGGATCATGAATATGATCTTGCCAAGTTGCAAAGGTCACAGTTGGCAGAGAACCTGACATCAATCAGGAAGGCGAAGAATTCAATGTGTAAGTTTGGATCATTGATTATGTGCAATTTCTTTGATGTTCAAAATTATTTTCCTACTACTGGCAATATTGTTTGGGAGCAAGGCAGACCTGTCACAAGATAGATTAGTGAATATACAGCTTAGCTAGGAGAAAATTTTGAGAATAATTATGGACATGTATTTTGAGGAGTTCAAACAAAAGATGAGAAAAAGGATGAGGATCCCAACAACATTAGTGATGAAACATTACAATGATGTATGCTTTCTGGTAGACATTGATAATACATTTATTCAAGCAGTTAAGCCTAGGAAAGCATGGCTCAAACCATTTGACTATGAAGTTGATAGTGACAATGTAAGTGCAAATATTGATGCACTACTTAAAGAATAAATTGATGAAGAAGCAGAACCTTTTGGGAGATATGAAGAAGCTAAGGCTGTTGTTTTTCTAGGATCGTTTCTGCAAATGTAGTAGCATTGCCAATGTGATTGATGTCTTCCAAATACAGTTTGAAGACTCCTAAATATGAGAGAAGGAGACATGTCTCTATAGTTAATCATCATTAGTTAATAAATAACTATATGTATAACTCATCTTTAAGCATATATGTAATATTAAATATATTAAACATATATGTAAAATATTATTATACTATTATATAATAATAACATATAATGTATAATATACATAATATATATTATATTACATATATAATATGTATTATATATAAGATATTTATCTTAAAACTGATTTACCATCAACAAAGTATCTCATGATAAAATCAATCCAACAGAAGCTAAAACCTTAACACTCCCTCTTAGCTAGGGACCCTCTTAGCCAAGGAGGATTTATAGAACACATTATGCTCTCAAGAATAAGAACAGATATCATCTCAGTATGATTTTCAATTCACTATGAGACTAAATTTCTCACCTTTCATAATACACAATTGAAGTAATTTCCATTACTTTTTAAAAACACCACCTTAAGTGTGGTCTATAGTAGCAACTATGGTGTCTAGCAAGATCTGGCCCAAAGAACCATAACAAGTTCGTCATCATGGTGTCCAGCAAAATCCGGCCCAAAGAACCATAATAACAAGTCTACCATTTGTAAAATCGCCACCTTACAATGGTTACCTTTTGACTATTTGTTATCATGGTGTCTGGCAAAATCCAGCCCAAAGAACCATGATAACAGGTCTACCATTTATAAGACCGTCATCTTATAATGGTTACCTTCGGTCTATCTATGTCAATGAAAGATCGTCACCTTTCAGTACATATGTGAAATAGTAACCACCATGAACCCAGTTAAAGGGTGGTACAAAGGCTTTCACCTCATTCTCTCACAGAAAAAGCATTACAAGGAATTTCACTTAGAACTTCTCCTCATGGAGAAGATATCATTAGCAAAGGATTGCACCTCAAAATTCTCCCTCTGAACAATGATCCTAGGAAGTCAGGTCCTCTAGTTACTCCAATAGAAACTCTCTTCACCCAAGGATACCTTTCGAACTCCCTCTAAATTCGATATCAATTATTTGACTTTCTGGAGGTTAGTCATTACTTGCTCATGATATACATAGGAGTAGGCCCATCAAAATCATGTATTCTAGACTGCCTCTGAATATCAATCTTTTAAGCTCTTGTGTTGCCTTCAAAGAAATGTCATTCTCCCTCTTAATGTAGAAGAATATCATAATCTTAATCACCACAGATTTCTTCTTCAAGAGCCTCACTTTATCCATCTTAATCATCACGGTCTTTGGAACTACTATCATTAGATTGAGTCTACACAATATTAGGTAGCATGTGTAAAGTACCAACTTTCTTTTTTTATCTATACGAACATCCTCAGGGGAGTACTTATCTGTCCATGAGGGTCATGGAACATCCCCTTAATAAAGTTGGTTCAAGTGGGAATGAAACATTGGTTATTATCAAAGTTAAGAGAATGGGAATCATATCGGAATCGGCACGGCCGAATCGAATCGTGAATCAGCGATGAATCGCCCATGAATTGGCAATGAATCGGCAAATTTGAAAAAACCCTTTAAATGTAGAGATTTTAACAATTTAAGACTTATTCCATGCACCCTTTATTGAATATAACTTAAACACACTATAACATCATCAAATAGAAGTTAAAAATTAACATACATAAACATGGAACATAAAATCCATCACATACGTAACTATGTTATGTACTAAAATGTAAATTGTAGGCTAGCTGAAGTAAATAAAAATCAAATGATCATAATGATTCAAATCATAGAATGTACATAAGATGAAGATCCATAAGACATCAAATCATAAATGTATGTAAGAACCTAAGATGAAGATCCATGAAAGTTTGAAACGTATGTCTATCAGTGATTCAGTATCACTATCAATATCTGTAAACAAAATATAAAAACAAGGCTCCAGCTCAAGCCTCATCATCCTCATCATCATCCTCTAGCTCTGTTGTAGCCTCAACCTCAGCCTTTGAGTATCCAGTCTACCTACTAGAAAGACGTCTAAAGTAGGTCCTAGAGGACCGCCGAGCCATATCCCTGGCATGGGCAATGGGCTCACGAACAACGTCGCTAGGGCCTGCGTCTATGTGTGCACGCGTTTGTCTACCAATGCCTGAACGTGCTCTAGCTGCCTCCTCTGCCATGGCCACAGCCTCAACCTCTACATCCACCTAGTCAACCCACGCGCAGTTTTCCTCAATGAAGACTGGTTCCACAATCTCTGTGATCCACTCTGATTCTGGATCAATCTCCTCCAAAATATGTCTGATCCTAAGACGAAGGTTGTAATGAACGAAGACAAAATCATTCAACCTCTACACTGTCAACTTGTTTCTCCTCTTAGAGTGGATGTGCTCGAACATGGGCCAACTACGCTCACATCCAGAAGTGCTGCTTGGCTAACTCAAAATACAAATGGCAATTTTTTGAAGTTTTGGGTTTGTGGCCCCAAACATTTGCCACCATCTATCTGAAATAAGGAAAAACAAAAACAATTAGTCTTATTTACAAATTACAACTCTAAAATTAATGCATTATATAATCAACTTTAAGTTTAGAATCTAAATTCATGAACATTGAATATATTATTTAATTTTTACCTGGTTGTAGTGTTGTCTGAGCATTTATGGCCATCCTGCCAGAGAAAAGTGACTCCTATTTATTGTTGAACTTGTCTAGCTCAACAATTGCAGCAGTGCTATCTTCATCGCTACTCAACCTGTAGATCACTGTGTATAAGCCAGTGAGAACCTTTGCATTTGCCTTGAACTCAGAATGGAAACGAAATGCCGGATTCAAATAATAAGTTGCTGCATGGATGGGTCGGTGGAGCTAATTCTGCCATCTCCTATCAATGATGTCCCAAATAGGGGCATACCTCTCTTGCACTCTTGCATATTGGGCTCTGATGGCCTCCTTGGCCCTATCCATGCCCTCATAAATGTAGCCCATAGAGGAGTTCTCCCTGTTAGCAGTTCGTAGCAAAGCTACAAGGGGCTCAGTGATCTACATATAAAGTAAAACAAAAATTTGAGTCAAAACTTAAATATAAAATAATACAACTTAAAGTAAAAATAAAATACTAAATGTTAAATTGCAATAAATTTACCTTAAGGATTTCTCTAACGGGTTTCCAAAAACCATCCTCATCAAATATGCAATCCACCACATCTATCCTTGCAGTAGCTGTAGCATAGGAAGAGGAAATCCACTCCCACCCAACAAACATGCTCCTCAAATCATCCCTTGATGTCAACAAGGATTGCAGGATGATGAAATTCGAGGCAAACCTCGTGATACCTGGGTGAGCTAACTCTTTGCCTCCTGTGTACTTCCTCACTGTGCTAAGGACAAATAAATGATTATAAATGAACTTGCATATGTTTTTTGCCCTTTCCACACATGACTTGACAAACTCAAGTTTGCCAATTTCCTCCAACATGAGGTCAATGCAGTGTACCGCACAAGGGGACCAAAATATGGTGGGGTGCCTCTCCATCAAAAGTTTACCTACAATAATTTTAAGTTAATTAGAAATTCAAATTTCAAACATGTTAGAACTTAGGAAACCTAGAATTAGAAAAAGTTCAAAATTCAAATGAATTTATTTGAAAAGTTAAAAGTTTACCTGCAACAACATAACTTGCTGCATTATCCGTCACCACCTGGATTGCATTTTGTTCCCCCACCTCTACTATGACTTCCTCAATAACCTCACATAAGTATGTGGCATTTTTTACATATGCGGAAGCATCAATGGATTTGATGAGCATGGTATAAACTACAAGTAACAAAACAATGAATTATAATGTTAAACGGATCATCAACAAATTAGCATTCAACAAATCAAAATTTACAATTATGTATGTAGGAAAGTAGAATGATCAATCACCTCCACAAGATACAAGAAAATTGAGGAGTGTTATATTCCTCCTATCTGTCCAACCATTAGTCATGATGGTGCAACCTTTTGCAATCCACTCCTTTTGGTTATCCTCGAGCTCAACCCTCATGTCCTCTACCATCTCATCTAAGAGGCATCCGCTCAACTCAGCCTCAATTAAGGCTTTAAACCCCGGACCACAAATAGCAACTGCATCTATCATGTTCTACCAATAAGGAGCCTTGTCACAAATAAAAATTTAGATGTCAAAGACTCAAATCATAAAACAAGTAGATATAATTGAAGTTTTACTTTTACTTTTAATTTTAACTTTAAAGAAAACAAAGAAAAAAGAATCAATTACCTGGCTGCAACAAATGGAATGTTGCAAAAGTACCAAAATTTGCATATCTCCTTTCTGGCAACATCATGAATCTCCTTGTTCAAACCCATGCCCTCAAGCGTGGGTTGGGAACCAGGAGTAATGTTGGGCACAAAGTAACTATCCATTCTATTTTTCCATACTCTAGGCCGCAATAGGTTGGTGTGGGTCTCTGTCTCAGTATAAGACCGACTAGCACTAGCACTACCACTCACATGAGCAGTAGAACTAGGATGAAAAGGAGGCCTAGAAGAACCCTCTCCAACACAACCTACGGATGCGGAAGCTGATGCAGATGCAGATGCAGATGCGGCTGCGGATGCGGGAACATGGGAGCCAATACCCCTTAACCCTTCAAGTTGCATTTTTCTATTCACTTTGTCTTGTTCAATTCTTTCTAATGCCACTAAACAAGTGCGTTTTTCCTCAGCAGTTTGTTGAGTGCAAATTGTGACATCACGTCCAAGTATAGCAGCAATTGTGATATTTCAATCTATAAATAACTCCAAAAGTTATTTTTCCTTTACAAAACATACATTTTGTTTGATATTTGGTTCTTCCAGGAAACTCTTCATTATATTTCCAACATTCATCTTTTTTACCCATTGCGAAAAATGAAAGCAAAGGGCTGCTACAATAAAAAAATTCATGTAAAATATCAAAGTTTGAAACTAATAAAAGCTACAAAACAACAAACCCTAGTTTGCAATTTAGTAAAATAAAGAACATTCAAGATTTAAACTAAAAATCTTGAAAACTATAAAAATTTAACAAAAAATGCATAATACACTAAAAATTTAACAAAAAATGCATAATACCCTAACATGCAAAAAAAAATCAGCACTTACCTCTTGCAAATGAGTTGAGGAGTGTTGATATTGACTCCTTAATACTCCCAATGCAATTTATGGCCTCCCGAGATGGACTGCTGATCTCTTTGGTGCTCTTCCTTCTTGCCGGTTGGAAACCTATGGTTTTTTTTTTTCTCTTCTTCTCTCACTTTTCCTCTCTTCTACTCATGCTTAACAATTAGAAGGCCCTTTAGGGTTATAACAAAGAGGAAAGGTTTTTAAAAAATTAAAAATTAAAAACAAGTGATTTTTTTTAATTTCCAACTTAACATCTTGTTGTCACCGGTCGATTCACACCGATACCCATTGCCGATTTTGGCCATAAATCGCCAATATTGGCGATTCAGGCGATTCACAAGAAAAAATCGCTGATCACGATTTTTGATTCCAAAAAAATCACAGAGCATGAATCTTATCGCCAAATCAGCGATTTCAGCGATTTTAATGCAATTCTCGGAACTATGGTTATTCTTCTCCCCACAATGTAAAATTCCCACTCTTATATCTTTGAACACTTTTGCATCACATCAAATTTGACTTCTTTCTAAGTTCCAACTTGCTCTTTTCATCCATAAAAGCTCCAAACATTCATTAAGCTTAATAGTAGAAGCAAACATGTCCTTCCATTTTCTAAAACTCATCCACAATTCTTAATCTCCCTCTTTTTCCTGTAAGAACATTCTCGGAAGAAAGATCAAGGCAAAATAACTCTTATAGGACATAATGGAATACAAAAATAAGAGAGACAACTATAATACTCAAGGATAATAATAATCAGATATGCATCATAATAGTGTAATATTGATTCTTGCCTCGAAACAATATAATTTTTCTATTCTTTAATGTCCAAGTGACATTCTTATAGATTGATCTCAAAAAAATTATATCAATCATTTCTTAAATAGACATAATTTATATAACAATGTATTATACATACTCAAATGTATATAGATGTAAAACATGGTAATGGATATTCATATAACCTTCATATTGTTATATACTCAATCACCTATATAATTTATCACAACTTATATTTCATTTATAATATTTCATATAATATAAACATTAGCAACATACTATATATCATACCTGCCAATGGTGTCCACCTTACCTCTGCTACATGTTCAAAGTCTTCCATTTATTTCTCTTTCTAAAAAATCATGCCTCTAATAATCTTTCTTGTGTTGACTCGACAATGAATGATTCACATAAAGATAGCATCAACTCCTACAAATTTCACATCTGGATTTATAGTCTGCACTCTCTCCACCCTGTCAGTTGGCTTGTTCTCTATTGATTGGTTTATTAATTCGCAATTGTATCTCTTCTTCCTATTTAGACATAGTAGATTGAAACTCATGATAATATTGTCTTGAATCACGATGACTTGGATTCCTCACAGTGAATTCCCAAATGCCTGCTACCATCTATTTGTTGTTATCATTTTACAGATGTTCAAACTATTGGAGGACCATGATGTATTTATTTTGACAATTAGTTTTACTTTAATCAGTCCCACGTTAGATACTCCAAATGATGTTGTCCTCTTCTCTGTACATCGAGGGTACTGAATTTGGCATTCTTTTCATGATGATAGTTTCAAATGCTAATAGCAATTTCTATACACCAAAGACTCCAGAATCCTTTTATCATGCGCGCACATCCTACTTCAAATCAAGCCAATACTTCATAGATTCATATTGTACTCATGGTGCATATTATATTTTAATGTATCCTCTCTCATACTTGCCATGGTGGCAGTGGATCGTTAAATCCGCTAGATGGAAATGCTAAGCATTATCATGTCCTTGTATAATCTTAAAATCTATCCACAATGTGGCAGTACCACATGTTATATATATGAAAATTCCTTATTAAGTGGTGGCCCACGCAATCTGTACAAGTCCAAGCGCCTCTGTTTCAGACACTCACTCTGCCACTTCTTTATTATTCCTTGTAAAGCCTCTGCCACTTGCTTGTAACATGATAGCGAAAATCTCCTCTCACCCAATGCTCAAGATGATCGATACTATCCTCGGGTTCTATGAATCAAATGATCTATGTACGATAATCTATGCTTCCAAACTATGATCTCCATCTATGTAGAATCCACAAAATGGTTGATAGATAGGGTGCAATCATAAAGATGATTAGTAGCTATTCTGTTCGAGGATAGTAAAGGAGAGGTTGCTGGATATCTTTAATTTATAGGTTGGATGTGTCATTCTTTAAACTTCTTCAATCCAAAAAATGGCTATAATCAACATTAAATAACAGATTGCCAACCAAAAACATGTTTTTGTCCAACAGGATGATTTTCCTCCTTTCTAATGGTGTCTGGATTAATAATGGCTTCATACCGTTCATGGTATGAGCTGAAAATATTTTCATTCTAGATATTACGTGTGTGGGGACTTTGATAATTATTTTCCCTGACCTAAATAGTTGTCCCCCATTCAAATGCTAATTCTCATTTCCCGAGATGTAATTTATCCAATCGCTGCCTTGATAATTCCTAGGTAAGCTCCAGTTAGCGATGCCCTTCTCTTTCATGTTTGATGCTTTCATATATCAGACTGAACCCTCGTTCTTTATTTGTACAGTGGCACCGATTCTTGTTTGATTGCTGACATCTTCTTGTATGGTATTCCTTTATGTCTCTGTTCTTCCTCCCTTCGTTATGGTGGCATGGAGGATTTTCATTTTATGTTTCTAGAGTCATTCTCAAGGCCCAAATCTTATTACAGCCGCATGTCCAGCATTGGCATCATAATAGAAAATTATAATCTTTGGCATTTTCTATCTTCAAACATTTACAGTTTGGCTATGATACCATGTTGTTTTTCTAGGATCATTTCTGCAAATGTAGTAACATTACTACATTTGCCAATGTGATTGATGTCTTCCAAATGCAGATTTGAAGACTCCTAAATATCAGAGGACACATGCCTCATGAAGAGACATGCCTCTATCGTTAATCATCAATAGTTAATAAATAACTATATGTATAACTCATCTTTAAGCATATATGTAATATTAAATATATTAACCATATATGTAATATACTATTATATTATTATATAATAATATATAATGTATAATAATGTAATATATATTATATATATAAGATATTTATCTAAAAGCTGATTTACCATCAACAAGGTATCTCATGATAAAATCAATCCAACAGAAGCTACAACCTTAACAAAGGAAAGAATCACGGTTGATATCAAAATAGCTTCAAAAGAGAAGAGAAAGAAAATGATTGAAGACTTAGAAGAGAAGCTAGGCGCCCAAAGCAAAGGCAAAGAACCTATGAAGCTTACACAAGGTCTTGGTTAAGATGAAGATAAAGTCAATAGTGATGAGGAAGAGGAAGAAGTGGAAGCAGATCAAGGTAAAGCACTAATAGTGGTCATTCCACCAGCGAATAAAGCTAAATCTGTGAAAATCACAAAGCCTAAAGCAAAGGAGGTTACAAAGAAGTCAGCAGTGACACCCCTCTCTCCTCCTGCACCGACAAAGCCAAGAACCAAGGCAACAATAGCTAGTATCAAGCCATTTACAAAGAAACGGATAGTCATTATTACCAAACCAACTAGATCCAATATAGAGAAGAAGGAAATACAAGCCACTGGGAGCCAGACAAAGAGAAGAAGGATAGTCAAGAAGAAAGAAGTTGAAGAGGAAGATACAAAGAGTACCAGGTCAAATGAACCGAGACATCATCGAGTTACAGTACCTAAAAGATCAAATAATATTGATGAGGTATGTGCCGACATTAGAAGCTCTACAGGATTATCAAGTTTTAGATTTGTAAAATATGATACACTAAATAATGATGACAAAGCCAAAGTAGAAGAGGCCATAATAGTTATGATGGCTGACAATAAACTGGCTCTTACTGAATTGGAAAAGAAGATTTCAATTGATTTGTATAGAAGATTAGAAAGGAAATGGCAACAGGCAGCAAACAGGGAGAAACAAATAAGAGAAGGCACTTTGGCCAAATTATGCCTGAATTGTCAAAAGATCAGAAGTCAACATTTTTGGAAAAGAATAGGAACCAATTTGTTCCTAAGTTCAGAATTTTTATGATTCTTCATAATAAGATTGAAGTTGTAGTACAGCAAAACGAACTATTATGGAAAAGTATTTTTGGCTTAACCACTGAAAGTGTTGAACAGGAGAAAGCGATGGATACCATTGAAGATTATCACAGTGATGAAGAAAGCTCAGGTGTGCCGAGCCCACAAGGCAACATATCACCTATACATGCCACCAAACTTGACACTCTATTTGATGAGCAACAAAAGTCCTCGTATGCTAAAGGAGAAAAGCAAGAGGCAGAGCAATCAGCCAAAGAAACTAGTGTAGAAATTTCTACCACAGGTGAAGAAGGACCAAATATTTCAGGACCTCAAATTGAGGGAAACATGGAAATAGGAAAAGGAATAGAAAATATAGTGCCGAATGTTATAATTGTTGTTTCGAGCACTGAAGATCAGGCAAGACCGAGTGGTGACACCCCATCACCTACTCCTAGAGCAGTACCGAGCAGCAGCACTCAAAAGCAAAGTAAAAGAAAAGAAATAAAGGACAGTTCTCCAGATATTACTGTTAGTCTGGATGAAGTCATTGAGATGCCAAAATGGGATCTGGCCAATCTTACTCTTGAGCAAACTGTCATTCTACAGGACATTTTGGCGAAGAAAAAGAAGCAAGAAGAAATGAAAAGAGAACAGCAACAGAAACATGTGTTGCATGATATAAAAGATATATTTGTTGATGCTTTTGATGTACAGAATATTGATGGGCAAGCCCCTATTATTTCCTAGCTAGTACAAATTGTTGAACAAGTAAATGTTGGAAATATTGAAGCGAATGAGAAATTATTCGCATGGTCAACAAAGAAATTTGAGAATAAAGTCATAGCAAAAATCTCTATAGCCATTGCCGAGAGGAAGGTAGAGTTACAGGTACATGTATAGAATACAGAAGAGCTTGTACACAAGATACAAAATTTGTATAATATCTTATGTGATGTGCCAAGATTTACCAATGATTTTCAGGCAAACAAACAATGGATTCAAGCTGAAATGAAGCAATCAAGAAGCTTAATCTCACAATCAGCAGAATCCAACACAATGCATTACGATAAGTTGTTGTTTGCAAAAGGAAAATTGGTCGAACTACAAACAGCTGATAGAAGCATGAGGGCTAAACTAATCTCTATTCAGTCAATGTTGATACCTCATCTGGTGGTTATGCAACGGGAGCTGAATTCAGCAAAGGATCTAATCCAAACAAATCATAATCTTTCGATTGCTAACAGTTTAATTGGCTTGGCAGCAAAATTGGAATTGAAGACTCATGTCTTGGAATCAACAAAAACAACATGTGATCATGCTCTTGCCATGATCAATCAAATCCACAAACCATTTATTGACAAATGCAGTTTGATTCCACCCACTCAACCCCAACAATAGCCATGAGTGACAAAATCGAGGAACATAATACTGATGATTACTTACAGAATCGGAAAATGATAAGATCAAGGAGTATACAGGAATTAGAGCTCAAAAGACAGACATGGTATGACAAAGACACAATCAGACTACTTAGGGTCATGTAATATATGTACTGTTATAATGTTTAGTCGGAAAAAGTTTTGAAGTTCTATACGAACTAAGTCATAGGCAAGGGGGATTACTCTTATTCTTTTATTGTAAAGGTGTAATCATGACAAAGTGTTTTTGCCACTAATGTCAAAGGGGGAGATTGTTGGTATCTCTAAATCTTGTTGTCTATTAGTGTCAAACACTTAGTCATATATGAGGCAGAGTCAATCGGTCATCACTGCGACCGAGCTACTCTATATAGGCTAAATCATGTGGAGACTTGTAAATAAACATGTATATGTCGAGCTCTATAGGAACCGAACAAGTTTTTGGTCGCCAAGTATTTTCAGTATAAGCCAAATACAGTATATGTTGAGCAGTCAGTCCACATACATGCCAAGTTATGAAGAAGGAACCGAGTAAGTTGAGACCAAGTTACAGCAGCAAGAACAATGACGACCGAGCGTCAGTAATAGTATGTGTCGAGCAACACATAGTAGACATTAAAGTCGGAAATGATACAAACTTTAGGGTTAACCATGTTAAGCCGACATAGACATGACATTTAATAATTTTTGAAGTTGTTACAAAGGTTGTTACACGTTCTAGCGTGGATCATCGATCCCTATGAGGAATGAACAACCAATCAGATGAAGAGGCAAGAAAAGGACAAGTCTAGAAAACTCTTTAGAAATCTTTAAATACGCAATCCAACCCCTATTTTTGAGATACATAGATGCATGCGATCACAGAGAAAGATCATGGGTGAAAGTGCGAACATTGCATAGGAAGCAAAGGAGTTAAGTCTTGGTTACTGCATACAAGAGAGAAGTCATGAAGAACAGAGTTAGCAACCTTATGAAGCAGTGAAGGACAGAGCAAAGATATATCAAATTGAAGATCAAATCAAAAGAATTGAAGAGAGGAGATCCATAATCAGCAGTAGAGTGCAAACCGAAGGATCAAGTATTGAATCATAACTAAATCAGGGATAATCTCTTAACAGAGTCGTTTTAACAAACCTTTGGAAATCTCTTAACCGAGTCCTTACTTTATTCTAAGTGTAAAATCCTCTCACAAGGTAAGACCTAACAGTCCTAACAGCCTTTAACAAGGAAGACCCCTCACAGGGTAGATCATCAGAAGTGATCAAAATTGTAACCCTAACAATTTAACTTTGTTATTGCAATAGTGAAGATTTATGAGTGTCATCTCCACCCCAATTTTACCTTCACCTTGGAGGGTTTCAGGGTAACCAAATCTTTGTGTTATGTGTTTACATTTCATGCATGTGATTGATAGTTAGATCTACTTATTACAACACTTAATTTTACAAGTTATGTTATGCATGAATTAGATATGAGATGGAAAATATGGTGAATACAGTAAAGTTGTTTTAAGGGATAAAAGTTCTATAGATCCTGATTTACCCCAACTCCTTCACCCCCCCCCACCCCCCACCCCCCACCCTCCCAGTATCTTTGTTTTCCAATTAAGCTCCCAACAATATATGTGTGTGTGTGTGTGTGTTTCAAATTTAGCATGGCATTAGAGCAAGTCTGAGAAATTCAATTTAGAACTAAAAGTTTCAAGTTATTTATGTTTTTTATTCTCCTTCAGTTGCTCATTTTTTCAGCATATGACAATGGTGATTGGTTTGAAAGTTGAAGATAGATTAGATGGGTCTTCAAATTTCTCTTCAAGAAAGCCTACAGTGCTGAATGCACTTGAAGCAAATGATCTTCAAAATTATATTAATTCTCATGTTGTAAAGCCATTTGAAGAAGCTGAAAGAACTCAATAGAAAAGAAAAAGATCATGGCAAAGAAGATTATAATCAACTCTGTCAAGGATCATCTAATTACCATTATCTCTAAATTGGGATCAGCCAAGGAGATGTTTCAGACTTTCAAGGACCTGTATGAATTCAACAATGTCAGTATAGCTCTAGCCCTAAGACATGCACTATTGCATGTGAAAATGGCTAGAAGTGAATCAGTAGTCTGATATTTAATGAAGCTTATTATGTTAAAGAGTCTTTTGCAGATAAGGATTTACTTATGCATGCTATGAATGGACTTCCCTCTTGGTAGTCTTTCATTTAAGGTGTCAATAGGACAGATGAGCTTCCAAAATTTGATAGACTGAGAGTTGATTACATTCAAGAAGAATGTAGATTAGAAGCATGAGGAAATGGACGTAAAAGCCATCACAAAGATGATCGTGTACTTTCAAACTACAATTCAAAAGGAAAATGAAAGAAATGAAACTTCAAAAGGTTCAGAGATAAAAACTTCAAGTCAGCCCCTGACTCCAAAAAAAGAAAAACAGGATCCAGTGCTTCAGATGCAACAATATGGATACTTTGCTAGAGATTGTAACTGTACACCTAAGCGTCAAGCTACTACTGCAAATGTAGAAAATTCTTCTCCTCAAAAGGATTCAAGTGAAAACTCTAAAGGAGTTATATTTATTTTTGCAATCTCTAAGTAATGTTCCTACAAACAGTGATACATGGTTGATTGGCAGTGGAGCATCTCGTCATATCACTGGCTATCAAGAACACATCTTCAACTCATAACAAAAGGATTCACATCTTCAAGTCATTTTTGGTGATGATGCAAGTTATTATGTGAAGGGTGTTGGTTCTAATTTTTTCCAGCTAGATTCTGGAATTCATCTACACTTGAGTGATGTTCTATTTGTTTGTGGCATTAAGAGGAATCTGATTTCTATATCAGCATTAGAAGATAAAGGTTATCATGTTGCATTTGTTGATGGAAAATTGCTTGTATGGTAAAAGAACTCTAACATCCAATCAACCTGTTAGAATAGAGTTCACCATAACAGTGTCTATTAGCTTTCAGCCTGTCCCAATCAAGCTTTAGCTTGTGACACATCACATTCAAGTGAACTTAGGCAAAAATGATTTAGTCGTCTTAATTTCAGAACTTTATCTCCTATGGAGAAGATTGTGGTTGGTCTTCATAAGCTGAACCAAAGCCATGAAGAAATTTGTAAGGGATGCACTCTAGGTAAGAAGATTAAGAGTACTTTCCATAGTAGAAAAAGATGAGAAAAAGATATCCTAGAGTTAAACCATTCTATTTTATGTGGTTCTATGTCAGTAGCTTCTCTTAGTGGCTTTTGGTATTATGTTCATTCATAGCTGATTTCTCTCGTAAGTGATAGATTTACTTTCTTAAGTCTAAAGAATTTGATGAAGTGCTGTCCCACTTAAAAGAATTTAAAGCACTTATTGAAAATTTACCCAATAAGAAGATTAAAATTCTAAGATCTGAAAGTGGAGGAAAATATGTTTCTAGTATCTTTCATAAGTTTGTGTTAAAAGTTGGGAAAAGTGAGTATTATCTCCTTTATAATCCTCAACAAAATGGTGAAGCTGAAAGAAAGCACAGAGAAATCATCAAGGCCACTAAGGCTACAATTCATGATCAAAACCTTCAAACATTTCTATGGGTTGAGGCATGCAAGACAGCAGTTCATATTCAAAATCATTGTCCTTACCAAATTCTAGACAACATAACTCTAGAAGAAGCTTTTACAAGTATCAAACCAGTTACCAAATATCAGTTATTTCAGAATTTTTGAATATTTTGATTATATTCACATTCCAAAAGAGAAAAGATCAAAGTTAGAACCATTACGAAAGAGAGGTATCTTTGTTGGCTATAGTGATTCTTCAAAAACATATAGAATCTATATTCAGACAAAAAACAAATTGAAATCTATTACGATAACAGATAAGCTTCTATTGTTAGTTAATGGTTATCTATTTGTAATCATTTGTAGTTATTTGTTATCTTTCTGTAGCTTTATTTTAGCTAGAATAGGATGTTTCTATTATTTAAGATTGTTTCCTAAGGAAACATCATTTTATTCTTTTGTATCTATTGACCTCTCGGTCTCTGTTAATAACAAGCAAATATTTACCAATTACTTTGTAATACAATATCAGAGCCAATTCTTTGAATTTTTTTCTAAAAATATTATAATTTATTGTTTGAAATTATCAAAGCAATATTTTTCGAAATTATTTTATGTAATATTTGCTTCTTACGACCATTTTTCTACAACTCTTGTCTATTTTTTCTGCACACTTCCACCATTTTTTGTGGTTTTGTTTTGTAGCAAGGCCATTTCTGTTCAAAACCCTAATTTTCTATACCAGATCAAAAAAATTACAAGTTCTTGGTGGGTTTTTCGATATCTCAATTAGGTTGTCATCTGTTTTTTCTGGATACCTCGATTTTTGTGCCCCAATTTCCGAGCCAGCGGATCCAAAAACTGACAAAATATTCTTTATGGGTTTTTCGAGCTCTCTTCGGAGTACCCCTTCAAATTTTCTACGTCTTCCATTTTTTTGCCTCACAATACATGCCTTCACAAATTTTCATGCTTTTTCATTGAAAAACATGTTATTGCATCTTTGACTAATATTCTACTCGAGAGCAATTCAAAATTCAATGGTCGCAATTACAGCACTTGGAAGTAGTGGATAATAGCAATTTTTGAATATCGGAATACTAATCAGATTGTTGTGGGTGTTACACAATGTCTGACTGCCCCTGGTACTGATCAAGATACATGGGATTTGAATAATTGGGAGGTCGTGATGCTTCTCAAATTATCCGTAGTTGATGATGAGTTCTCTCAGATTCCATCCGGCAAGACAGGTGCCGAGATATGGGCACATCTCAAGAATCTTTATGAGACTTCTGACAAAAGTAGAGCTTTCTTTTTGAAGAACACTCTGTTTTCTATTATCATGGATGAGTGAACATCACTCCAGGCTCACTTGAATAGGATTTAGGAAATTCGCAATCAGTTGCTTGCCATTGGTCGCAAGATGGAGGAAGAGGACATTGTGGTCATCACTCTCTAGACTTTACCCAAGTCCTATGAGCATTTCATTGATCGTAATAAAATCAACAAGGATGTTTCTTTTGATGAAGATGTAGCTTGTAAGAAATCAAAAGAATCTAACGTGGAATCTAATAGAGAAGACATTGAGCATCCTTACGACTTAGATATGGTTGATCCGGAATCACATTCAAATATAGAAAGGGAGAATACTAGTTTGGAGGATTCAGATGATCTAGTTGATCCAATAGATCCTATTGATACTTCAGCAGGTCCCAATTATACTTTAATCAACAAGAAAAGACCCTTGTGGGCCAAAAATATTATCAAAGAAGTTGAATGATATGCAGCCCCCAATAGTACTTTCAGAGAGAATAAAAGGCCTCAAAAGTTTGTTGCTTATTTAGCCATGATGAGTCACATATAGCATATGAACCTTCAAGTTTTGAAGAAGCGTCAAATCAGAAAGTGTGCAAGGATGCCTTAATGCAAGATTATCAATCTATCACTAAAAAAGATATGTGGGACCTAGTTTGAAAACCAAAAGGTAAACTAGTTGTTTTATCTAGATGGTTATTTAAAATTAAGCATGCAGCAGATGGAAGTATAGATAAAAATAAAGCCAGATTTGTAGATAGAGGTTTTCACAAAAGGAAAGCATAGACTATGAAGAAACCGTTGCACTAGTAGCTTGTTTAACTTCCATCAGAACCACCATAGCTATTGCAGCAATGAAGAGATGGAAACTTCATCAAATTGATGTGAAAACAACTTTCTCAAATGGAGTAATTAAAGAAGTATACATTGAGCAGCCAAAAGGATTTTTGATTCATGATAGGGAGTCTCTGATGGAATTATTGTCATTGATGTCAAAGAGTATGAGAAAAAGAATAATAATTAGTATCGTCAATGTCAAAGGTATGAAGTAGTCATTACTGAAGTCAAATATAAGGAGTTGATTAATACTGAAGCTAAGAAACAGTTAGCATCAAATGATGTGTATGCAATGATATATATATATATATATATATATATAATCATTTGTAATCTCCCCTTCTTGGGATATTAGAAAATTTAAAGGACACACTCATGTGATATTAAAATTGAATATGAAGGCGTGGACTCAAATTATAAAAGGTCAATTTAATATTCAAGGTGGGCTAAAAATGACAAGGAGAGATATGATGAAAAGCCAAGAAGGGAGTTGAAGAGTCACAGCTGTGAGGATAAAAGGAGAAGAGACTCATCATTTGGTATGCTTGATTTATGATTCAAATTTCATTTTCTCTCCTGCAAGAGTGATTCGGAAAGCTTCAGCTTTCAGCCAATGTGAGTACGTAGCCCCTTATGCCGGCAGACAGTGGACGCAAACCCATTGTCTGTGAAGACATCACTTCAGGTGTCTCATATGCGCTTACAGTTTCTTCTCTTAGTGTTCCAATCTGACTGTAAAACTATGTGTAAGATTGAGTTTTGAATGCTAGTTATTGTATTGCTGTTGTATAATGCGATAACATGTTTTAGGGAATTTTATGAGAGTTACTGGTTTTATATTGTTGGTTTCTAACGCATTTTCATATGTTTGAATCCTGAACATTATTTGAGAGAGAACGGATTGGAGCATCTACTAGTTTCTATTGTTGTTTTGTAATTCATTTGTCTATGTTTAAGTTTTGAATATATTTTGAAGAAGGAAATCGGGTCAATATCCGTTTGGGATATTTCATCATTCAAATGCAAAATATAAATATGAATTACTAAAGAAAGAGTATGATAATACAGAAGATGGAGGTTAATAAGTATGAATACTATCAAAGCATGGCATAAAAGTTTAACTCTACTTGCAGCAAACTTATCACAGAAGTAGCAATGTTAAAATAATGATCATTTGTATACAGTGTCAGCATGTAATTAAGAATAATATCAGACAACAAATAATGACAAGTATGCAAACCATATTGTGGGATAATATTATTATGGTATAGACACAAACCAAATAAAAGAGTCTCATCTTATAATGATATTAAATGTATGTATGAAGCAACATAGGAAAACGATATATACAGACAACAATAAATACCAAAGTTGAAGATATACGACAATAATATATGGATTAAAGCAGCAAATGTTGTTGATGTTTTGTAGCTTTATTCAGATAAATTACATCAAGATATATATATATATATATATATATATATATATATATATATATATATATATATATATATATATATATATATATATATATATATATATATATATATATATACATATTAAGAGATTATATATTTATAATATATAATATATAACTAAGAAATTTTAATTATGTTAATGAACAAACATGTCCCTTCACATGTCCCATGAAGGGACATGTCCATTCTCTCACTCTCTTATAAATATAAGAGATGGCTACAATAGGAAAACACAGACCAATACATCTGGTAGTGCTTAGTACGCTTGCAGCAATCCTACCTCTAAAAATCGACATGGTATCAGAGCCATTCAGTCTTAGGGATCTCTATGGTGCTAAACAGTTCTTATGTTATAAGGAAATTTGCTACTAACAACAAAAAGAGGAGCCGAGTGGATAAGACACACATCGGTGGTATTACCTCTGGTCATCTATTCTAGCAAATAAATTAGTGTACGTTACCATATATAGCGAGTCCATTTGATAACAATATTTCCAAACACACTTTTCTTCTATAGAGGGATATACAATGAGCCTCCAATATCTAGAATCGAAGATAGCATTTAATAGAAGTGCACTCCACTTACATCCATAGTTTCATCTTGGAGTGCACATAAATTGGTATTATATGAACATTTCAACGTTCCCAAGCATGGTCAGAGCTAGTATATCTGGGTGATAGGATCCTCCACACATAGCGGAATACAAAGTTCCTATTTGTGGGTCGTATCATGCTACATCACGTTAGAAAGAAGACACTTAGACAGGTGGCTAAAACAAAAACCTTAGGCATGTAGAAGACTTCAAATACTGAAAGAGGATAAACTGCCACGAGATTGGAATGTTGGATCGAGTGTGACAAAGCAAATTCTACAATACTTCAAATGCTAAAAGAGGATAAGCTGCCATGAGATTGGAATGTTGGATCGAGTGTGACGAAGCAAATTCTACAATAAAGATGTCGTGAACATTGATAACATGAAATATGGTGACACAGTGGCATGGCTTTCTTATAAAGGCAATAGACGTTGCATCAGATTAGAAAAGTATGGTAAATTAAAATAATCTTCAACATTATATAGCTGACAGGATTTGAGATATTAAGAAGGAAAATAACCAATCAATTGTATAAGATGAGAACAATCTGTGAGCCAAATTTCAAGTCACACCAATTACGTGGTATCTACGTAACACTAATAATAGGGTGGGCCAGCATTAACACAACCACATCCAAGTAGGACGACAGTCTTTGGAAACAAATGGTCAAACCTCCAAGGCAACACACGTGATCAAAAAGCTCAGTTATTGCCTGCAGAGAAAAGTGATCGACCAGCATGGAGTTGGTAATGCAACGCACTTTACTCCGCTTGAACCATGTGTCAAGTCAAGGTTGTGAAATACAAGAACTCTACAGAGTATCAACGCAGACTTGTATTGTTTACACCAACAACACATCATCAACAACAGTAAAGACAACTCATTACAAGGTGACGTAAGTTCGACGTTCAAAATTGAGTAGAGAGTATTGGGTGTTGGGGCCTATACATTAATAGATAAGGGAAGGGTTGAAGTGGTCATCTATATAAACGGCTATATATTATTGGAAGGCAAATTATCATTCTACAAAGGTACGACAATATAGAAACTGATTAATGTATGTCGCAATGGGATATTAAAAGGAAAGTAATGTTGGAGGTATGATTATATATTGTTCACTTTAAATTTAAATGTATTATATATGATGAATTCTCATTTAGCATAGGTACATTTTGTTTAATTATTAATATTTAAAAGAAACGATATTAGTAGATGATAATTCATTTGAAAAGAGTAATAAGACCTCGGGTGGGGATGACCATAAGCTTCTAGTGTCAATATAAGGGGTGGGTACATTCCCATTCAGATGGCACGATGGATTCAAATGCAACTCTTAGTGTCAGTATGAGAGATACTCATTTGGTCAACACTAGTTAAAGAAATTATCACTATATATAGAAGGTGAAGCTAAGAATCAAATAAATTCATCATTAATTAAGTATAAAGTCGAATTTCTAATATTCTTATAGTTAAATATAATAATATTATTATTGAGAATTAATATTAAGTATATATAAGATCTATTTGCCTTGATCTTTTCCTCTGAGAATGTTATTGCAAGAAGAGAGAGATTGAGATTCAAAGGGAGTGACATTTCATTAGAGACAATCTTGAAAGAGAGGGTGCAGATAGAGGATATGATTCAATCAACCTTCGGTTATCTCGGTCAAATTGATTCAAAGGGAAGAAACCATGTTGAGATGGATTCTCCAATGATTAATAAATTGTAGCAGTCAAGAGGACTGTGATTCATGAATATACCTCGTGACTATGTGATTTTAATGGACTTACCCCTATGTACATCATGAGGAAGTGACGACTTCCAAATGATGTCACTTATATCTGCAAAAGTTATTGGAAGGTGATGATCTTACAATAACTTAATTTTCTATTATGTGGACATCTTACGATATCTATGTAGATAATGATAGATTATACTTTTGCATGTTGGATGTTTATATGGTAAGCACTATGAGAATGCATGTGCGCATAACTTATAAATATTTTTTTGAGTACATGGTGAATGTTATGCAACTTGATGTTTTGGAAGGCCATTACACAGAGTACTTGGTGAATATCATGTGTCTTGATATTCTGAAAGGCTATTACTCCTAGTACTTGGATAATATCATGCGACTTGATGTTCTAGAAGACCATTACTCACAATATTTAGTGAATATCTTGCAAGTCAACATTTGGGAAGATCGTTACTCAAAGAGCATTTGGTGATATCATTGATATTCTGGGAGGCCAATTTTCATGATATCATGTAGTATCAAACATTTTTGAGTAATTGGTGAATATCATGTATTGTGGGAGACCAATACTCATTATATCAAATGTGATATCAAAACTTTTTGAGTACTTGGTGGATATCGTATGTCAATATTCTGGGAGACCAAGACTCGTGATATTAGATGTGATATCAAACCTTATTTGAGTATTTGGTGAATATTGCATGTTGATATTCTGGAAGACCAAATACTCTTGATATCAAATGTGATATCAAAATGCTGAATATCTTTTGATCAAAGATATTTGTATATAACATTGAGTTAATACATGGTCATGTGTTTATCCTCCCTAGCTAAGAGAGAGTGTTGATGTTTTGTAGCTTTACTCGATAAATTACATCAAGATATGTAAATGTATGAGATATATATTTATAATATACAATATATAACTAAAAAAATTTAATTATGTTAATGAACAGACATGTTCCATGAAGGGACATGTCCATTGTCTCTCTCTTATAAATATAAGAGGTGGCCGCAATTGGAAAGCATAGACCAATACATTTGGCAGTGCTTAGTACACTTGCAGCGGTCCTACCTTTGAAAATCAACAAATGCTTACATAGTGTTTATATGGCAATGATAATTAAAGACAACAGATGATATATGTTGATATGAAAAAATTGTACAGATCAATACAAAAAGAAGCAAAGTATTTTTGTTATTTTTATAGGATCTCTGATAGAAAGAATATCAGATTATATCAGACTTTGCTTACTTCTTATTGTTTGTATGTAGCAGGAGTGTACCTTCCAAAATGCTCCAATGTGCTTTGTCTGGAATACTTTATGCTGGGAAGAATGTATTTGATAATCTGCAATATTACTCTGCGATACTGGGAGTGCAAGTATGTTATGTATTGATATTGTTGTGTCCACCGATGAGAGCAAACACTTATATAAGATGAAGGGTCATGTCCTCGTAGGGGCATGAGTCTACGTGGCCAAAGGCCACGTAGAGTCATGGTCACAACTGTTAGTCAGCATAAACAAATGGCAGTTAACCATACCAAATAAAACATGTTCGATAATACTTAATATGTATATTGATGGCAACATAAATGGAGCTCGATCCCTGATCGGAGATAACAATGTTATAATATCAATAATGATAGTAACCCGATGTGAATCGGCAACAACAATAATATAGGCCTGCTCTGAATCACATCTTGAAATACTTATATAGATACGTATCTATACATGTATATCTATGCATATTATCATATGTGTACGTGTGTGTGTGTGTGTGTATATATATATATATATATATATATATATATATATATATGTATATGTATATATATATATGTATATATATATATGTATATGTATATATATATATGTATATATATATATGTATATGTATATATATATATGTATATATATATATATGTATATATATCAGAGCATAATAGATTCAGATACTCGATATTACTTTGATTGATGCTAAACTCTCAACACTCCCTCTTTAGCAAGGGAGAAGTAATAAAGAATCCAGATATTAGAATATCTACACATAATACATTATTTGACACTACCACTCTAAGAAATAGAGACTCGTCAAATAACATAAATCACAATGCTATAAACACTATCATAACATAAATTATGACAAGTAGGAGATAATTTCCACAGCAAGTCAAATTATGATAATGTTATCAAGATTTAACTGTGTGATTTTGAGTCAAACTCATTGACCCATGTTTCATGAGTAGTGATTCAACATAAATCCATCTCTCATGAGAACAAATGGAATACTTAGCACTCATTGGATCTAGGTGATGCTCACTGGGGTGAAGCACTGGGACTTCCCGAGAAGTCCCAGTGCTTCACCCCGATGAGCATCACCTAGATTGAATGAGTGTTCCATTTATTCTCATTAGAGATGGATTTATGTTGAGTCACTACACATGAAACATGGGTCAATGAGTTTGACTCAAAATCACACAGTTAAATTCTGATATCAATATCATAATAAATGCAACATCCCGTTTTTCGAGGTCTTAATTAACAAATAACATACTCAAAGAATACAGTTATTACTTCATTTCATAGGAAGACAATTATATCATTCATGTTCATGTGAATAAGATTTACTGTTAAAAACAGTTAGATAAAATTTCTTAACTTAAAAACTTGAAGTACCATCAAATGTATTTATTATAGAAATTGAAAACTACATACCTCAGAAAACCGAAATTGAAATCAACTAGGGATACTTCTACAACCACCTGGGTTAGTCCACAAATACCTCTATAACAATACCACAAAAACGACTTCTATCCAATATTGTTAAACCAAAATCAAATGACGATTATCATTAAATACTATTATATAAAATTAGGGCATCACATACCATTGTGTCAATTAGGGCATTGTTTACCTTCGGTTCATTTAGGGCTTCTAATATCACTAACTCACTTAGGGCTTCCGCAACCATGGATTCAATTAGGGCTTCCGATACCACTGTATTGTTTAGGGTTCTTGTCATTTCTCAATCAATTTGGACTTCAGATTCCTTTCCCTCCGAATATTTAACTGTGACAGTATCTCAGGATTAGAAATATGCTTATACTCGATATTCATATAAAAGAAAGCAATCCATGATTCTATCTCTTATATCTAGGTATAAAATAACAGTAACAATGAAATGACTCAATTTAATCTTACCTTCTCATAAATAAAAGTGATATTACCTGCTTCCGTTAAACAATTGACTACATAACTTATCTCTATCACAACTGACATCTTGAGGAGAGGTGAAACATTGCCAGGGGCTTAACCACCCAACCTCGGATCACAACTTATCCCCACACGATCGCTGACGAGAAAGGCCCTCCCTACCCAGAATAGGCAGGAGTCATCTTGCCATCTACTTGGCTTCCTAGTAATTAACTCACCATACGACTTGGCAGCAAGAAATAACAGGAATGTGCATGAGCTATTAATTAATTCATATTAAATGATAAATATTGAAATGTCATAACTGACACGGATTCAATTATTACAGATTTCCTCTTTTTCACCTCGTCACCCTTTTTCTTGGCTACACAGTTGGGTGAGTCTCATATATTTGGAATTCTCCGAGCAGACGGCTCTGTCAAATATTCAAGAAGATTACATACATCCAGCATTTCACACTTTGTGATTACATAATTATGTTCTTTAAAGATCTCAAAAATTGACAACATTCTTCATGAGTGAAACATGCATGAGCTAATGTTATTATTTATCATGTTTTTATCTTATTCTGATGACAATCGTGTTTATTGTAGATTCTCTGCACCTCCTCACCTTTCTCAAGCCATCAAGCTAGTGACTCCCTGGTGCTATCAGATTAAATTTACTGTGATACTTCGCACCTTCTTCACCATATCCTGGCATTTTGCTTGGTGAATTCTTTGGTGTTCACTTAATTAAATATATATATATATCAGGTTGTAGTTGTTTTATACTGGAATGATAACATTCTTGATTTGAGCCATAAATGAATTCGGAGAAATTTATCATCTCATATATAAAGAAAGACGGCAAGCTTATATGCATAAACCAATACAAAGGAGATCAACAGACTTTATTTATCAGTGTCATATTATTTTGACAGACTTAAAGAGAGATACGACAAACTTATTGCTTAAGTCAAGGCATAGCATCTTTACTATAACTAAGAATACCGATGATCAACAACGTCAACTAAGGAGTAAATTTATGATCAATACTTAATAGGAAAAGAGAGTGAAATAGGGTTCACAAATTGTATCAGAACCTTACGTGACTATAAATTTGTTCCTGAACTCTTCTATGACAGAGAGAGAGACACGATCCTTGCTTTGTTACAGACTTAGCGATTCTTAATCATGAATAACATTTCGGCATACTGGATTATGGTTGAGACTCAAAGTTAAAATACACGAACAAAACATCATATGCCTTACGTGACTCCTGCTTGCTTGATGC
This sequence comes from Cupressus sempervirens, assembly GCA_028749045.1. NCBI lineage: Eukaryota > Viridiplantae > Streptophyta > Pinopsida > Cupressales > Cupressaceae > Cupressus > Cupressus sempervirens. The sequence goes on along the minus strand of CM053784.1, from coordinate 376,237,249 downwards.
CGATATTTGTCTTCTTCCCTGTTACGCGACCCACGGTAAGGTTGAGATGGTATAATTTGTGACGGGTTGTGTGCAAAGAAGGTTTCGAATTCCAGACCGAGTATTACTGAGAGCTACCAATCGCAAGTATTGACACAGAGGAAGAATAAAAGGATGGTTCGATCCCAGACTCAATTAAAATGGAAAGCTTGACTATACGGCTTCCTACAGTTACAAGAACCCATTCAAATTTCACTCAAATCGATTTTTAAAAGAAAAATAAGGTTGTCAAAAATTAAATTGATCTCCATGCCAAGTGTTATCGTTAAAAAGCAAAGAACATTAAATCAGAAAGAATAGAGTTGAAAAGTTATAATTTGGGAATTATAATAATTGAAATGTTATTATAATTCGAACGTTATTAAAATCTTATATGAACAAGCAACATTACTTTATTAATTATTAAATTATAATGGTGCTAAATCATTTATACATATATGAATGTTTATAAATATTAATTAAAATAATATGAAGAACAATATATTAAAATCCTTTGAGATATGTTTATATATTTTAACTTTAATTAAATTATTTACTTAAATAACTCATGCAGTTCCATAGATGTATCCTGTTTCAAATCGCTAGGTCCTCTACCTATCTGCCCAGTGATAGCGATGCCCTGCCTAATTCTTTTCTGACAATGCTTCCACCCCTTTGACATGCTCTCTGCAATGAATTTCTCCATAATTAAATTATAAATTATATAATCATAACAATTAACCTTTCATCTTAATTCCATGAATTCGCGATTAACGATCAACTAACATGTCATCTTCACTGGAAATCATAACGACCAACTATCTTACCATTTCACCAGATTATATCAAATTAAACTGCCAACTGACTTCATGTGAACCTCAATAGCTATATTTCAAGCTAGGTCAAAAATTAGGATGTAACAATAAATTATGATCTCTAATTGTCCTAAACAATATCTAGAGTAATCATAATGCATTTGTTATTCATGACTTCCAGAATATCCGAACCAATAGTCATAATAATAGGCCTATCATTTGTAAGATTGTCACCTTACAAAGATTACCTTCTGAACATATGTCCATGAAAGATCGTCACCTTTCATTACATATCTGAAGCAACAATCATAGAAGCATAAACACATATGAATTGAAATTAAATTAAATGTTCAAAATTACAATTTAATCATTCCAAGTTTTTCTCTAAAGTATACCAACTTCACTTTAGCAAGAGGCTTGGCAAAAATATCAGCTGTCTATTCATTAGTACTGATGTATTCAAGTTTGATGATATCTCGATCTACCATATCTCTGATGTAGTGATAGGGAATTTCATGAAAGATCCCTGATAGATGCCCTTGCTGATCTGCTGTAGTTTTTAAATTAATAAACTATATTTTCCTGTGATTTCTTTGATGATCTTTGAGAATAGACAGAAGTTGCAGAAAGTTTTGTTTTTGTTTTGTGTTTTTTGATAGTTTTCACAATAGTAATAAATAATGAAAAATAAACATGAAAGGAGACTGAAAATAAATAAGAACATAGAGCCAAATCAGAATTGCTATAAATCGTACCAGGCAGATTTCTGATTTATAAAGCCAAATAATAAATCCAATGCAGTTCCAAGGAGCTTACATCCAACAATGATGCCAAACTGCTGCAAATGGCAGCCGTAAGACTGCAATGAATCACGTCCCAGCTGAAAGAATCAATCTGTAACGCTGAAACCATAAATCTGCAACCTGAATCCACAATAAAGAATGGTGTACTCTATCCTTGATAGCAACGCACACTGTCTGAAGAATCCAATGCCAATAACTGCTGAGGGCTACGTACCAGCCAATCCAGAACCTGGGGTTTGCGTCCCAGATGAAGAATTGCTCTCTCAGAGCCAATTCACAAAAACAAGTTTTTCAATATGCAAAAGATAATAAGAAATTAGGTCTCCATCTCCTTATATCCCCTTCCAATTGTAAATTGAACCCTAACGGGAAATTACACTTTGCCCTTTAAATAAAATATAATAAAATAACATTTTCCCAATTAAAGTCATCCATGCTATAGGAAAAACATTACTTTATTAAAATTTCATAGTTGAAGGCACCAAAAAGTCTATAGATAGTAAAAATCATGTATAATAATTCGAGACCTTTCCAACGAACTATAACACATAGGTGTACCTGATCAACTGAAGCCAAAATTCCCTTATTACTCCAAAATGGTTATATTATTAACCTTATTTTAATTTATTTAATCACCAACTTAGGAAATATTTAAATATATTAAAATATTTTCCAAATGGTCCCAAAAGGCCCAAAATGACCAATCAAACATGAATCTGACCTTGTCACCTGTCTGTGACTAATGCCGAACAAGATGGGTCAACTGGCAGTCCATCCCTAAAATCTAGGGATGCTCCTAAAAAGTAGGAGACAGCCCCAATCAACCAAAATTGAGTCCCAATGACTCCCCTACTGTGTGCACCTCTGAGAGAACTGTCACTGAACTGGGAGTTCCTCCTAAAAAATAGGAGATGCACTCTAAGTCTCCAAAACGTTCACCGAGGTCTCCAAATGCCTCCTAGACCACTCCTAGTCAATCCCTACAAATTAGGAATCCCTCCTAAATTGTAGGAAACTGTTGTCTACTGCTCCAAACTACTTGGGAAGCTCATGCATGACTCTCAAAGCCCCTGGGTTGGTTCCTTCTATGCTCTGCTGGCCTATGAGAACCAAATAATAGACCAACCTTGCTAAAAATGTTGTCACTAAGGAAGGGCAGAAATTGGGGACATGACATTTCAATATGCTTGGACAGATTGTGAAACACTGGATTAGCTGAAAGTTTAATACAACTCTGGTTATCACAATGAATGATAGTAGGCTTCAAAGTTTCTCTAAACAAATTAAATAAAATCTTTCGTAGCCATACAGCTTCTCTGGCTCCTAAGGAAGAGGCTATGTATTATGCTTCAATAGAGCTTAATGCAACTGAGGACTATTTCTTGTTGAACAAGGAAATCATCCCGGATCTAAGATTGAAGCAACATCCTGAAGTACTCGTACACTTAGTAGAATTGCCTGCCCAATTTGAATTTGAAAAACCATGAAGATTTATCTCAACTTGATCATATCTGGTTCTCATGCTTATAGTTCCTCTTGGATATCTTAGGACAGGTTTAGCTGTCATCAGGTGAATCTTCTTCGGAGTAACCATGAACTGACTCAAGGTGTTAGTAGCATAACATATGTCAGAACGAGTATTCACTAAATACATCAATGAACCAATGATCTGTCTATAGAGAGTAGGATCAGCAGGTTCAGATTTATCCATGTCATCCTTCAATTTATGTAGATTAAGTTCCATAGGAGTAGAAGTTGGTTTGCAATCTATCATTCCAAACTTTGTTAGAATATCAATAGCATATTTTCCTTGGTTTAGAAAAATATTTCCCTTTTGTCAAACGTCCAATCCTAGGAAGTAGTGAAGAAGACCTAAGTCTTTCATGTCAAATTCAGTTATCAATTCTTGTTTGCATTTGCTTATTAGATGTTCTTCACCTGTAATTAATAAGTCATCAACATTTAACACAAGAATAATCATGTCATTTCCATCTATTTTGAAATATATATTCGAGTCAGCTTCATTCTTAGAATACCCTAGCTTTGTAAGATAACTATCTATTCTTTCATACCACGCTCTAGGAGCTTGTTTGAGCCCATATAGTGCTTTCTTTAACTTACATACATGAGTATTCTTGTTCTGAGTAATAAACCCTTCTGGTTGCTCAATGTACACTTCTTCAATTTCACATTTAGAAAAACTGCTTTAACATCCATTTGATTAGATGCTGCAATGGCCAAGATTGTTCTGACTGATGTATACGTAGCAACTGGAGCAAAAGTTTTCTCATAATTGATACCTTCCTTCTATGAAAAACCTCGTGCTATGAATCTTGCCTCGTATTTCTCAATGTTGTCATTAGGTGCATGCTTGATTTTGTACAACCATTTGGAAGAAACTACTGATTTGTTTTTAGGTCGGGGTACAACATCCCATACATCATTTTTTAGTATTGAATTGTATTCTTCAATCATATCTTCTTTCCAAGGTTGATTTGATAAGGCTTCTTTAGCGTTAGAAGGTTTCGATTTGATAAGTTATGTTACTAATGCAACATAACAAGACTAAGTTCTTGTTTTCTTGCTTTCTTTTAATACTTCATTAGGTTCAACATGATTTCCTTCTATGAATTTTCTGGCCCAAAGTGGTCTCTTTTTATTGTTATTATTTTCAACATCATCTGAAGTGGGTACAGGAGATGAAGTATCATTCTCCCTCTCATTCTCTATTGGATGATCTTCATTTGTTTTGGTGGTAGGTTTTGTGAATAGCTTATCATTATTTTTAGAAAGGTTGAAGGCAATGTCTTCCTCAAATTTAACATCCCTACTGATTTCAATAGTTTTCTGACCTGGAACATAGACCCTGTAACCTTTGGAATTTTCATTGTACCTAATGAGAATTTCTTTCTTCCTGGATGGTTCTAGCTTTGTTCTCTTTTCTTTAGGAATGTGCACGTAGATTGCACACCCAAATATCCTTAGGTGACTTAGATCTTGTTTGATGCCTGTAAATACTTCTTCCAGAGTGTTATTTTCTAAGAATGAGTGCGGACATCGATTTTGAATGCAAACAGCAATGTTAGATACTTCAGCCCAAAACGAAGTATGAAGGTTTTGATCATGCATCATAGCTTTGGCTGATTCGACAATTGATTTATTCTTATGTTTTGCAACTCAATTTTGTTGAGGATTATAAGGTATAAAAAACTCCCTCTTAATCCCAACACTAATGCAAAAATCTTTAAAAATTTCAGAGATGTACTCTCTCCATTATCTGATCTTAAAATTTTAACTTTCTTTCCTCATTGATTTTCGACTAGGGCTTTGAATTTTGAGAGTACTTCACTAGATTCCTTTTGTTTTAGGAAATAGATCCAAGTTGTCCTAGAATAATCATCAATAAAGATTACATAATAGAGGCACCCATTTAGAGAGGGTACAAACATAGGACCACATAGGTCAGAATGAATGAGTTCCAGTATTGCTTTTGATTTATTAACACTTTTGGGAAAGGTTTTCTTGACATTCTTACCTAGGGCACAGCCTTTGCAGACACCTAAGTGATCTAATTTTAGATTAGGTAACCCTTGGACAATTTTTCCTATAGATGACAATGCTTGGAAATGTAGGTGACCTAATCTCCTATGCCAGATTTCTGTAGACTCTGGGATTTCATGACTTGCAAAATTTTGTTCATTACAAAGTTTATATAAGCTCCCATTTCTAACACCAATAGTGATGCCTTTCTTGATGTTAGCATTTTTAGGCCAAGACAGAACTCTATCTTTTTGAAAAGCGGTTTTGTATCCTTGATCGGAAAGGCTAGATATAGAGACTAGATTTCTTTTAATTCCAGGTAAATATAAAACATTGTTATGTTGTAGAGTAATGTCAGAATTTAGATGAATGGAACAAGACCCAATACCTTTAATTGGATGAGTGGAGTTTATGATCCAAGTGTTTTTGTTTGAGTTTAACTCACTGGAGAGTGCTAGATAAAATGCATGATTTTCTTCTACTTCCTTATTTTCTTCTTTTATTTCTGCTAGAGCAGCTTGAATTCTTTTTCCTTCAGGACAGACATTATGAGAGTGACCAATTTTGTCGCATTTAAAACATCTCACTTTTGACCAGTCTCTTTTCTTATTAGGTTTGTTGGATTTTCTCCTATTTCAATTGAATTTTCCTTTTCTATTGGAGCTTACTTGAAGTGCATGAATGTCTCCCTCTTGATTTAAGCTTAACCCCCTTGAGACTAATCTTGATTCCTCTTGAGTGCATTCATTCTTGAGTAATTCAAATTTTAGAAGCTCAAGTCGAGAGCTTAGTCCTTGAATAAAAGTTTCTCAAGTTAGAAGTCCCCTTAGGGCAATCACGGTAAGTTCTTTATCATCAACTTGACTTCCAATTGTAGCAAGTTGATCTTTTAGTTCAAAGATTCTTAGAAAATAGGAAGTGATAGCTTTCCCATTGTTCATTTTTATGTATAATAAATCCTACTTTAAGGTCAGCAACCTACTAGTATTATTGATTTCAAAGGTGTGCTTGATAGTGGAGAACATTTCAAATGTTGTAGAAAGGCTAGAAATAGAAGGAAGAATATGATCCTTAACTGAGTCTATAATTATTTTCATGGCTTTATTGTTGTTCCTTTTCCATGTTGTTTTATCTGGATCATTTTCCGGAATAGTTTTATTTGATTCTACATATTCTTCTAATTCCATTTCTCTTAAAATTATCATGACTTGAATTTTCCAATGAAGAAAAATTTGATGCCCCCTCCAATCTATCCTCTAACCTCACGTGGTTAACCATTTTGATTTTTTTTAAATAAAATTCAAAAAATGGTAAGTACGAAATTTTTTATATATAAGTTCTGAATAAAATTTCTTATCAGAATGACTCTGATACCATGTTATTTTTATAGGATCTCTGTTAAAAAGAATATCAGATTATATCAGACTTTACTTACCTTTTATTGTTTGTATGTAGCAGGACTGTACCTTCAGAATGCTCCAATGTGCTTTGTCTGGAATATTTAATGTTGGAAAGAATGTATTTGATAATCTGCAATATTACTCTGCGATACTGGGACTGCAAGTATATTATGTATTGATATTGCCTTGTCCACCGATGAGAGCAAGCACTTATATAAGATGAAGGGTCATGACCCTATGTGATCACAACCATTAGTCAGCATAAATAACTGGCGGTTAACCACACCAAATAAAACATGTTCGATAATACTTAATATGTATATCGATGGCAACATAATGGAGCCCAATCCCTGATCAGAGATAACAATGTTATAATATCAATAATGATAGTAACCCGATGTGAATCGGCAACAGCAGTAATATCAATAATGACAGTAACCTGATGTGAATTGGCAACAGCAGTAATATAGGCCCGATCTGAATCATGTCTTGTGTTACTTATATACATACATATCTGTACGTGTATATATATATATATATATATATATATATATATATATATATATTAGAGCATAATAGATTCAGATACTCAGTATTACTTTGACTAATGCTAAACTTTCAACAATTTTGTGAAGATTGTAAGAATACGATATATGTACAGCAACACGCACAGGTTTGATAAACGTCAACAGCATAGGGATGGTTCCAGTATGATCAAATATGAAAGCAACAACAAATCAAACAGGAAGAATGTGCCTATTTGCAAACATGCTAGTCCTTAAATGTTGAAAACAATGGAACGAATATGCTCCGTTTTATATGTTTGTGTACGCTGGAAAGAGTGTTAGCCGGTAGTCAGAGGGGTCAAGCATTACATGACAAATAAGTGCTGAAGTTTTTAAAATATACAGGTGGAAAGGCAAAAGATAGATAAGAGTATTGGACAGCAAAAAGTTTGAAGGCTCGATGATATAATATTGTCAATCTCATGATATATTGAGCAAATAAGGCTTACAAAAAGTGATTATACGGAAATCATGAAATGGTCTGCGATTCTATTATAAGCCTCAAACATCTGGAGTCAACACATCTAATATGCACAGAACTGAATTCCATTGAAACAGAAAAGTTCCACGGTGGCAAAGTTGTCATCGTTGTTTCATTGTTTATAAGCTAGTCAGATCACATAATCGTAAAAAATGAAAAGACGATAAACCTGGGTAATGATGACATCAAACAAAGTGCAGATATGCAGCCAACTATTTGCAGAAAATATCACATGCAGACCATAGTCAAGATCAATAATATTTTAAAATGCAAGCCTTGTTCGAAGACTATACATCGTCAGGTGTATTTTCTTGAAATCAAGGAAAATTGCACAAACATAAGAAAAGTTAAAATGTTTGTAGTGTGATTGAAAATAAAGTTATATTATTTGATAGAAAGGTGGAATTATGATTTCAAAAACTTTATTAAAAAATAATAAATCAGGTTTTAAGGAAGAGACATGTCTTTTTTATTTCAAAAGACATGATTTTTGTAGAAGATATATAAATAGAAGTTTGAAATGAAATTTTAAAGGAGTGCGCAGAGAAGTCAGCAGTGGAGAGTTAGAAGAGAGAAAGAAATGAAAATATAAAATAAATAGAAAGAATTAGAGTTGAGTGTTTATGAAAAAATGAAATATGAAATAAAAAGGAGAGAGGATTAAAATAAAATATTTAAATATATTTGAAGACTAATTTTAAGGGAAAAAAAAACTAGGTGATAAAGAGTGTATGAGTAAAGATTAAAAATATCAAATTGAAGGAGGGAAGTTGTGCATTTGAATTGTCCATCATTAGTTGAAGACGAGCAACATTGCCAAGGTGGAAGAACTATGTGTGCAATTTGTTGGTGCTCACAAAGACAGTAGTGGGCGTTGGTGCTTCCAGTAGGTTAGTGCTTGTAAAGTGTGGGAGTTGGAGTTTCCAGTGAGTCGGTGCTCAAAAACATAGAGGTTGGAGCCTCTAGTAAATCATAGCCTACAAATCTTTGTAAAAGATCAAATTTATATAAAAAGCATTTATTTGCAATGGTTTTCTCCCGCATTGGGTTTCCATGTAAATCTTGTGTTATTGTGTTCATGTGCATAATTGTTTATTTCAGCATTTGAAGTTATTGTTTGGATAATAGTTTTAAACTGGCAAAATCATTATTATACTAATTCACACCCCCCCCCCCCCCACCTTCTCAATATAATCGTGCACTCTTTAGTCTCATTTGCAGGCTGAAAAAGATAGTGTATGGCCTTAAGCAAGCTCCACATGCTTGGTATGAAAGAGCTGATCACTATCTTCTAAGTTTGGGTTTTAAAAAGAATGACGTAGATCCAAATTTATACTTCAAAGTAAATGGTGACAATGTCGTTTTATGTGCTTTATGTTGATCATTTTTTTCTCACTAGTGATGATAATCTCATTGTCAAATGTAAAGAGTTAGCTTCAAAATTTGAAATAAAAGATCTTGGTTTGAAACACTATTTCCTTGGGCTAGAGGTGTGGCAAAGATCAAATGAAATCATATTAAGTCAAGTTAAATATGCAATTGATATTTTGAAGAAATTTGGCATGTGTAAATCTATGGGAACTCCTATGGAAGAAAATATGAAAAAGTTACATGATGATGCAGCTACTTCAAATCAAATCTAACATATGTTATTTAGTTAATACCTTGAGTCAGTTTATGTGTAAATCAAGGCAAATTCATCTTATTGCTGCCAAACACATATTGATATATTCATGGGACAGTGGGATATGGCTTGAAATATTTTTCATGTGTAGAGCTAAACTTACAAGGGTTCTTTGATTCAAATTGGGCAATGTGTGTGCCTGACAAGAAGAGTACTTCAAGATGTTGTTCCAACCTAGGTTCAGCTATGATTTTTTGATGCAACAGGAACCAATCTTTCATTGCACAATGTACAGCTGAAGTAGAATATGTTGCAGCATGTGTGGTTGCAAGAGTTGTGTGGCTTCAAAAATTGCTTGTAGGTTTGTTACAGACCCTCAACGATGTGTATACAAATGTAATAATAAAGTATAATAATATTACATACATTTATTTTGGTCAATTAATAGTAATCCATGTAAAAATATGATATTGTTGTTGTAAATTAGATGAAAATAATAACAATGAATATTATCAATATAACCAATTAATATATAATTGACTAATCAAATAATTCATAGTTTCTATAATCGATAATATTAATATTATGGCTCAAAAGGATTATCTATGGGTGATAATATTATCAAAATAATCTATATTCAAATAATTTACACTACCTATGATTGATAGTAATATCAAAATAAGCTCTAATTAAATAAATAAAGAACATTAAATATGTTAAGTATAAACTAAGCCTAATATCTTCCCAATCGATGGGCATCTTAAGGTAAGGCCACGTGTGGAAGGGTGGGACCTTTAGCAAGGGTCACATCAGCCTATCTATAGGCGGGCCCAAGTTACGTCAAGACCACCAATGGAAAAAAAGACAAAGAAGAAAAGAAAAAAGGGAAAGAAGTTACCCTTGTACGATCTAACATCAGGACACATGCCGAAGTCATAACAATATGATAACAAAGGCAAAGCACTTGTATAATAATAACTTATTATAAGTGCAAACATACAAGGTGGGACTGGGAGCTAAAAGCTTAAAAAGTATGTAGCATACTTTCTAAGCAAAGTAATATGAAAACTATGCTCTTTTCATTAATGTTAAAGGTTATATTTTAAAATCAAATGAATAACAAGTACTTATGTTAAGTTCAATAAGGGGATAATTTTAGGCCTAATATAATCATAACTAATACTATTAATGAGTCTTAGATAAGTGTATATGAATGGTGTTACCATGGAATTCACACTTGAGGTCACCAAAATGTCACTAGCTATAAAGAATTTACATAGAGGCTGATCAAAAGATTCGATACGAAGAATCTACAAGAAGACTTTAAGAGACTAGCACATACCAAGCAACAAAGAACAGTTGACAATTGTATCATCAAATTCCAAAGAATTTCATTAGGAGTAACAAGAATAGACAAAGATCAACTCACATATTTATTTATAGACGGGCTAAAGGACCCACTTAAAGGATTGGTAAATGCTCTAAAACCAGAAAATCTTAAAGATGCCTTTGAAATTGCTTTGAATTTGAAAACCTCGTCAATAATGACTAACAACCACACCAAGTCATTCAACAAAAAAGACAAATCCCACGAAAGAGACAATTTTTGTAAAAGAGAGGAATTCTACAAAAAATCACTTTCAGAAAAAGAAAGGGAAAAGCTAAGAAGGCAAAATCAATGCTACAAATGTAGAAGGCCATGGGAAAGGGGACATGATTTTTGCAAGAAAAAAACATGGTTGTCATGTAAAGAGGAATGGGAATCTGTGGATAAATGAGAAAAAAGAGGAAAGATACAAAAAATAGAAACCACCTATGATAAAGAAGATGAACACACAAGCAAGAAATTAAGGGAAGAAGAGGAGGAAGAGGAGGAAGATAGATTAGATGGGTCTTCAAATTTCTCTTTGTGGAATCTGCAATGTCCCCATTTTCGGCAGGTCTATGCAGTTGATGGAGTTAGCTCATCATAGCGACCCTCATGAGCTAATAGGGTGTTTTGGGGGTCTCAGTTGTGAACTTACTATTTTTAGTAAGTCTATTTTTGGCAATTGCTATTTTTGGCACTGCAGTGAATGGCTTCAGCAGTTTGTTGTCACCTGCAGTCAATAAAGTAATAATTGCATGAGCTCTTATTTATTTATTAATCATTGAGTTGCATTATTATAATAATATTTATATTATTATAATAATGACATTAAGAGATATTTCTAAAAAGCGTGTTGGAAAGTTTCTAGTGTTGAGTTCTTTTGGGAAACTTTCACAATTTCTAAGGTGGTAGTTATTTTGGAAACTTTGGCCAACGGAAGATTATAAATGAGAACTCATTAGATTGGGAAAGGCACACTTGAATATATATTTGCTTTTTGTGTCTTTGTGGCTTTTTCCTATAGTCTGAATTGTGAGCCCTTGCTGAAGTATGGTCTTTGAGTTTCTGATGTTTGAAGTCTCTGCATGGCTTCACTGCTCAAATCTCCTAACTGTCATTTTCAGTGTCTGGGAGATTGGATTTATAATTCTGAGAATTTCTAAGTCTTGCATAGGCTATTGTGTTGAGGAAAACAATTGTCGAATTCTCCAACTGTAATTACTGTGGCTAAGGAGATTTTTATACTAAAGAAGGTTGATTGCAATTATTGTCAAAAAAAGCAACTGAAGTGGACTTCGATTGAGGATTTGGTGATTGTTGTTTGTAATTCTGAAGCAACATGAGGATCTGAAATGCCTGGTGAATTGTATCAGATTGGACACCAATTTATCAAAGTTGGGTAGGATTATTTTGACCCACATTGAGGTTGGAGGACATTTATCACAACCATAGCACATAGAATACAACTCTGCATTCTGATTGGGCACCCTACGATTTCATTTGGAGGCCTGTCGTCATTATTAGACTGCCTACGTTCGGGAATTCGAATGATATAATCGGTTCTAGATTTGTGAGGACGAGTTCCCTAGCTTGCGTTGGAATTCAAAAGTGGTGAGTGCATTGTGAAGAAGCTGTGTTCATCTTCAATTCAGTGTTTTTATATATTCTGGAAATTCCTCAATTCAAATACCGGCGCAAGGGATATGCAACAAATCAGGTTCCATTGTTTATTAAAATATTGGAACACAGCTCATACTATTTTGTCAAATTGTCAAACTCATTCGCTCCTTTTATCAAAAATTCTCTGCGTAATTCTGGAGTAAAGTATTTAGCCATAGTTGTTCCTTGCCATTCTAAAGATTATTAATTTGCAAGAATTTATAGGGCAGAAACATATATCAAAAATTGGCATTCATCTAATTTCTTATGAGCATTGATTGCATTATCTAGCTTGAATTTGAAACTTAATATTCTGTGGTATCCGAGAAGCCTACCAAATCTTTGACGAAATGTCAAGTTGTTGTTTAAGTTAGATGTAACCAAACAGGGTCTTTACAGTGGTATCAGAGTGGTTTCCTACCAGCCTGTAGGAATTGGGCTCCAAATTAGTTGTTGGTGGTTAGTATGTGATCCATTATTTTCTATCATGGCTGATGACAGGAGATTTGTGTTGGGTATGCACTATACCCGAAGAGGACGTAATTCTCCTCCCAGAGAAGGAGAGCCTAAGATAGTTTGGGTCGGTTGGTAGTCCAAGTGGTTCTGGTGGCGTTAGACTATGACCCACAAGTGCAGAGGTTGATAGAGATGCCCTACAGGCATTTAGTAACATTGCAACTAGGCAACAATAAATGACAGGTGTACTGCAGCAATTATCCGATACTCTGCAACAGATAGCATTTCCTTGAGGACGGAGTAGGGAGAGAGCTTGAGAGGTTTATGTTGGTTCTTATAGATCTCGAGTCAAGGATAGAACCTGAGATGGTGTTAGGTACGAAGATGCAGATCGGGTTCGAGTTGAGGATCCTAATAGATTACCTGACAAACCTGACATACAACCTGGCACTCATGATAGGCTGCAGAGGCCCACATTTTTGAGACCTAAGTTGGATGCGTTCAGTATGGAGCCTGAGGCCGCTCCTTTTGCTGATGATGCGCTGGCACACTTTACAGAGTGGGATGCTTTACCATAGGCTGTTAAAGATCATTTGAACTTTGATAGGTTCCTAACTCAAAAATGAGAGCATTCCAGAGCAAGGTCGGCACCTGAGAGACAACAACCTCGACAGACTAAGTTATAGCAAGTTTCTAGTAAGATGACGTTGCACCACTTTGATGGTATTGGGATAGTTACAGCTCGAGCTTGGATTCATAAGCTCAACACTTATTTGGCTTTGTGTCCTATGTCAGAGGTGGATGCCATTAGATTTGGAGCGTTGCATCTAGAAGGAGCTACCCATGACTGGTTGTACCATGGGTTAGTTTCTTTGCGACATGATCAAATCACTTCCTATCAAGAGTTCATGGATCGCTTGATCGAGAGATTTGATAGGAAGGATCCAGAGGTATACTTCCGTGAGTTGGCTTAGCTGAAGCATTCTGATGGATTGAAGAGTTACATCAGTGAGTTCCAGAGGCTTTCTGTCATGGTCTATGATATTTCGGAACATAGACGAGTGATGTTATTTCTGGAGGGATTCACTAAGCCACTCCGTGGATGGGTGAAGTCATTGGACCCATCTTCTCTATAGGTAGCGATGAAGAAGGCACGAGACTTGGACTCCTCTTCTCAAAGCAAGGTTGCTTTGAAATCTTCTGCTCTTCCACCTGATGATGAGGCGTCCCCACCAATTGTTGAGGACAAGGGCAAGTCAGTGGCGAGATTTGATGACACTTCTAGAGAGGATTTGAGGAGGTGTCAGCTTTGTTATTGGTGCAAGGGGCCTTTCTCTAAAGGTCATACCTGCGCATTGAGGCCAAAGGGAGCAGCAAATTGTGGTATGTGGGTTTACACTGATGTGATTGAGGATGAGTCATCACAGCAACACGAGGAAGCCAATGGAGATGATCATATTGATGACAAAGTTTATACTATAATGAGTATTTACAATTTGGTATTCAACTCACATGATCAAGATTTGCATTTGGTATAGAGTTGGTCTAAGACTAAGCTAGATTGTCTGCAGGATGATTGGGTAGGAATAATGAAGGAGAGTGTGTTGAGATCTCCTATGGATTTTTCAGTTAGCGATGTTTCAACTTCTACATCGTTTGCACAAATATTCGGCGCCACGTTGCAGGTTATGTTATTGGTCCTAATGATGGCATTAGCATTCAGTTGGTTCAGTGAGGACAAGGACATCACTTGTTTCTTATGGGATCCTGATGGAAATTTTTATTGATGTCAGATTGTTTGAAGACAAGCAATCTTGGGAAGGGAGGATTGTAATGTCCCCATTTTTGGCAGGTCTACGCAATTGATGGAGTTAGCTCATCATTTGGGGGTCTCAATTGTGAACTTACTATTTTTGGCAATTGCTATTTTTGGCAATGCAGTGGGTGGCTTCAACAATTGGTCATCACTTGCAGTTAATAAAGTAATAATTGCATGAGCTATTATTTATTTATTAATCATTGAATTGCATTATTATAATAATGTTTATATTATTATAATAATGACATTAAGAGATATTTCTAAAAAGCGTGTTGGAAAGTTTCTAGTGTTGAGTTCTTTTGGGAAACTTCCACAATTTCTGAGGTGGAGTTATTTTGGAAACTTTGGCCAATGGAAGATTATAAATGAGAGCTCACTGCATTGGGAAAGGCACACTTGAATATATTTTTTCTTTTTGTGCCTTTGTGGCTTTTTCCTATAGTCAAAATTGCGAGCCCTTACTGAAAGTCATTTCCATTGCCTTCTGAAAGGTTGCTCCAGCATTGAACAATCCAAACCGCATTATTTTATATGCCATCGTTCCCCACTTTGTCGTAAATGTTGTTTTGAATCGGTCCTCTCCCTTCACCAAAATCTGGTTATAACCTGAATAACCATCCAACAAGGAAAACTGTTCAGCCCTAGATACATATTGTAATATTTGTTCCATTGATGGAAGTGGATGCCTATCTTTCAGCGAGACTATGTTCAAGTCTCTGAAATCTACCTTATGGGAACCAGATTTGCAACCCAGCTGGTATGCTTGATGGGAAAAATTATTTCGCTTTCAATAAGTTTGAAAACCTCCTTTTGCATTAGAGGTTCCAATCTCGAGTTGATTGGCCTTTGTTTCTACCTAACAGGCTTGGCTGTTGGTTCCAGCTCTATGGTATGTATGCAAGCTGTGGATCAAAACCCTTCAAATCGCTGTATTCCCATGCAAATACGTCACTAAATTCCTGAAATAAATGGAGAAATGACTGTTTTTCTTCAACAAAATTTACTTTACCAATTTTGAGACATTTTCTAGGTGTAATCTCCAAATCCTCATACTGATTTTGCTATACCAGCAGGTTAGCTTTACCAGTTTTTACTTGGTCATCTGAATTAAAAACACTTTCCAGCATGACTAACCCTTTAGGCAACTTATTATTCTTCAATTGCAGCACTTGGTCCCCGTACTATTCTTTATATTTCTACCGGTTTGAATTAGCAAAAACATCCTCTTCAAACAAAAATTGCAAAATCTGTTCATCGTTCTTGAAAACTTGCCAATTGACATTGTTGTCGAGTACTGAAGGCCTAGTAACGATCTTTATGTCCTACTGGTCAAATTGTGTTGTAATACCATCTATGGTATCATATTGAGCTCCCATAGCTGCCAACCTATCAGCATGTTGGTTTTTACTTCTCTTGATGGCAAGTATGTTAAAGGCATCAAAAACCTCAATAAGATCCCAAATTCTATGCCTATAGGACTTCATAACATCATTTTTTAACAGCATTCAAGCCTCTAACTTGATTAACTATAATTCACTATCACCATGAACCTTTAAACACTTGATACCACACTTTTGTGCCCATTCTAACCCTTGAATAAGGCCTTCGTACTCTGCTGTATTATTTGTGCAAGAGAAACTGAATTTGAAAGCAGCATAATACCTTTCATCTTTAGGTGAGACTAACATAACACCCCCACCAGCACCTTGCTTACCCCTTAAGCCATCAAAAAACATACTCCAGACCTCACCTTGCTGTTTTGAATCAGATTCTAACGCTTTTACCAAATTTGGCATAACCACACCAACCTCTTGAAATACATTGTTACCCATCCCGATATCTTGAACTATTGGGCAGTTTTCAGCATGATGATAACTTTCAGCCCATTCATCTAATAGTCTATCAAGAATACCAGCAGTAGAGGTATGTGAAACAGGTTCAACATGTTCATCTTGTTCAAAATTAACACACTTTGCATTCATCATACTAGGAATATAGGGTTCTATGATATCCCTGGCAAGTAATTTTGATTTTAGGTTTACTTTTGTTCCATTTCTTGTGCGGAAAATCATGTGAGACCAATCAAATGATAGATAACCTCCTATCTTAGCTGTAAATTCTCTTGATAAGCAAAGACCAAAATAGGGAGGTAGATCAATCACGTATATGTCATGGAATAGAGAACGTAGGGCAAGCATGTAAGGTCAAACTAACATTCTTTATGAGACCTATGGAATTTACAGACGTACCATCTAGTTGGACTACCCCTTTCTCTATTGGCTCATATTTTAACTCTAATTGATCAGCTACCCTTTTTAGCATAACAGAACAAGTTGCTCCACTGTCAACCATATAGTTATGTACCAAATTTTTTCCAATAATTAGGGAAACATAGAAAGGAGGAGGTCTCATGTTCTTACCTTGAACTATTGTATTTGGTTTACTGTTCACATCAGTTTTTTGCTCAGCATTCGTCATCACCACCTTCTCACGGCCTCCAATAGCTTGCTCTTGCACATCTTCACCACTCAATGCTTTCCTCAACATCTCAGCTTGTCTCGGAATAGATAAAGAGTCTCACAGAGTCATTGACACGTTCATCCTCTTCATGTTGTCCACTATGCTGTAAGGTACAACTGAATGTACCTTCTAGTATACTTTAGCAGCAGCTGGGTCTACATCTTTGTGAGGTTGATTGCTGGTTTGCTATATTGGAGGCTTCTGTGGTATATTTTGACCCTTTGTAGATGATGGTCCAACATGCATGATAGGTTCTTTACCTTTGTTGGTTGTTTGATCCATTTCTAGAGCCCTTTTCTTTGCTCTAGCATATGTATCCTGTTGTTGTTCTGGTATAGTAGAAGACACATCTTGTTGTATACTAGCAGCATTTTGAACCATGAGCGTTTGATTGATCACTCTGTTTGAACAAGTGGTTTGATTATGTGCTTGGTTGCATGGATAACACCATTCGTAATCCACTGCAAGATTATTTTGTGCTGGAACAATATCTCTCACTAGATTTGCTGCATTTGAAGGCCCTAAATTATATGGCTAAAATGGTCTTTGATTAACATTTTGTTGTTGTCCTCGATGGTTCCCTTGGTATGGCTGTCTATTTTCCTGAAACTGTTGATTAAACCCCTAGTTTTGATAGGGCTGAGTCACTCCTTGCTATTGCTAGCTATACTCTTGAAATGGTAGCCTAGGACCTTGGTATTGTTGTTTCTTCATGCTGGTCAACTCATTCCCCAAGGTCTGCAAAAAGGTCTTAATCTTTTGTAACTCATTTGAAGGTCCAACAATAGCATTGGTTTGACTCCCTATTGGTTCTATGGCTGGAACAGCAGGTATTGCAGCAAGAGGGGGTATATGTAGTGGCATATTCGGATGTATATCCAGAAAGTATGGCATAGGAGGTCTAGGGGCTATCTTCCCTGCTTGAATAAGACTATTTTCTGCCCTAATAGCTATACTATAAGCTTAAGGTAATGACTGACCCCCCATGGATTGTATCATTACAGATATATCATTATTAAAGCTTTTCAAATAATATAGAAATGCATGATCAGTAGAAGGCCTTACAGCAGCAAGTATCCTATTCCAAGTTTTTTGGAATCGGATATTAAAATCTATCATTTTCTCTTGAGGAGCTCTCTTGATGGTAATCAACTACTCTACCAGTGATAGATGATCTAATTTCTCTTCAAAAAATCTTGTAAATGCATCACCCAGCTTGTCCCAAGTTGATATAGAAGCCACAGGAAAACTTCTAAACCATTCTAACGCTTTCTTCTTGAATGATGTAGCCAATAGTCTCACAGCCACGTTCTCTTGAGTCGCATGGTGAACATTGCATCATGTTGCCACATCTCTTATGTGTTCAAAAGGTGTGATTTGTCCTTCTCCCATGAACTCTGGTAGTCCTTTCAAGACTACTAACGGTATATCATCATGTTGCTAAAGATTTAGAAGGCCACCTTGATTGAAAGGTACGAAAGCAAAAGCTCTCGGTGCGGCCATTGTGTGAGATTGTGTTGATATACTTGCTGAAGTTGAGCTTGTGCTTGTTAGTACAGTACTTAAAAGTGACAATAAAGTGCTTGTACTTGCAGTAGAAAAACTAATACTTGTTGTACCAAAATTACTTGTTTTGAAAGCTAATATTGTTAGAAATAACAGCTGGTAGCTCTTCTCTAACAGTTGGTGATGTTGAATGTCTCACAGGACGTTCACTATGCAATGATCTTCCTCTTCTAACATACACTCTGGGAGGAGTTGTCTGAACTCTATTTGCACGAGGAGTTTGATCAAGAGTCCTTCCTTTCCTCTTGGGTGTTGACAGCTGCAAGTATTCAAAAGACTTAGAACTTCTTGTTTCCACATTTTTCATGAAAAGTTTTGCATTGGTCACTTTCCTTCACAAACAGAGTCACCCGATATGCTGAAACTAAGCTTTTTCAAAGCTGTAAACTTGCTGTAGCATATCATGCAGCAAGAATTTCTAAAAATTTCTGACTTTGTGTCCCACTGGGCATGCCAAAACTGTTAAGTCCTAAAATTTGCACCTAACCAGTTTCAATGAAAAGAACTAGAAATTTCAGGTAACATTGAACCACTCACAGGCAGTGGGATTTTCCTATGAAGCTGAGTGGATCTCCGGGTTATAGGCCAGCTCCTTGGGATAATCACCTAAGCCTTTTAACTAAAATAAACTGACTTTGATAGGAAAAGGAAGAAAGATGCAAAAAGAAACCTAAAACTGAACTTATCTAATAGGTGATGCACCAAAAACTTACAAATACTGAAGACATGACTGCTAACAAAACAGTGAAACTTCCCCTATTGATCAAGACTTAAATCCTATACTGACTAGCATTAATATTTCATAATAAAGTCTTGATAATGAGAGTTAAGGAACACGAAAACATTCACAAAACAGTCCCAAAACAGAAGACACAAATTATAAACCTTCAAGTAAAAGCACAAATTGCAACTAGGTGATAATCGAGACAGAATGATAAGGAATCCTAAAAAATCACTTAACACTTAATCAATTAGATATTACTCACACACAATAATAGAAAGGATTAAGGCTGGATTTTAAATCATAAAATTTCACTAGATGATTCAGTACATGTATCAAATATCCTCCAAAAATGAATTACAAAAGATGCAAAAAATGTGAAGGACACGAAAATATGTCACACAATTCCTCTTTGTATAATCAAAACTCCCCCTTACAACAATAAGCCAAAAGACTAAGTAACAATCCTCTTGGGTCGAATCCATGAAAGAAGGCTCCAAAAAAGGAGTCAAATCTTATCGAAAATGACAACTCACTACCTCATAACCCCACTAAGTCATAAAAGAACCTATGACTCACTCAAAAATCCCCAAAAAACACTCTAACTAATCATAGACACTGAAAATGCCTAGTCAAAGTCCGGATTCGACCTACAACTACCCCCTAAACAAACTCTTCATGACTTTAATTGATAATACTAAGTCTTTGAAACTCTTCATAACTCCTAAGACTAAGTATTCCATGCATGTCATATTGACCAATTAGTCATAAGACAAATTCAAATTTCCCTCTTTCCCTCTTATTTGCATTTAAGAAATAACAAAAAATATTAAAATGATTTATAAATGTCATTTAATATTTATGTTATACAATAGTGAGCTAATGCAAATAGAAAACCTTAAAACAATTAAACTTCCCCCTTCCCAAAACCCATGGCATACTTTTGGAAAAAGAAAAAGAAAATAAAAACCACCCAAAGCTATCAGATTTCAATGTTTATAAAATATGATTGAGGGCATTATATGTCAATTGATAACACTAAAATCATTCATTTCATATGTTTCTTTTTTTTTGAAGAGCCTGAGAATGAATGTCTAGGGTTTTTGTGTTTCCTTTGTAGCCGTCATTATTATATTCTGGAGTTGGTCTATGGCTGAAGGTAGTCGACAGTTATATTCTCTGTGGAGTCCTCTTCCTTTAATTTGCTGGGCACGTTTTTGCTTAAGCCGCTATTTTTTCTGAAGATGTTTCTTGCACTTCCACATGCCATGACTGGAGTTTAGAATCACCATATTTTGTTTACTGTCTTTTCCAGCTTGGACATTTGAACTCAAAGGCAAATACGAGTGTTTTTCTTGCATCTGATGCATGGCTGGGCATTGTTTCTCAGAAACTGTTATGGGACTGCCATTTTGCTGAACCTTCCACCTCTTACGTTTATGATATATGGGTATGTTTTTGCTATTTGTTATTGGCATTATGGAAAAAAGTTTAAATATTCGTCAGGATTCGAATTTCTGCAGTTTACTTGTAATTCCTCCAAATTGTATAGAAAAATACTTCTCTTCCCATTCCTGCAATTTCCCATTGGACATTGTGCTTGCTGGACATTATATGCTATTCCTCATTCTCAGGTTTTGACGTGAGCATTTACTATAATTCTAGGCATGTTTTTTGTTCGATTGGAGAATCTACAATGTTTGTTCTGCAATCATTCTGGGTTTTCTCTGTACTTCTGACCCTGCTGTTTGAAATCATGGGTTTTGTTCTCCTCATTTGATGTTAGCACTTTCCATTTGTAAACTCTTTGGTTTTCTGCAGATCTGGACATTGAGGGTATTCTAGATTTTGCATTTGAAGGTCTGCTATAGGCCACACTTTTTGTGATATCCATGACTGCTGTAATAGTTTATTTTCCCGCAAACTGTCTTCATTCATTTGTCATTTTCTGGACTTTCACTTTGTGAGGCTGATTGCTACTCCTGGCATGAATTTCCTTTTGATAACTGGAAGTATCTCGAGTTTCTTCTGCATTCCTTAATGCCATTGTTTGCTGTTGCTTTTCTTGCTCACATCTGGTGAAATTTCCCTTCATACTCCGTTTTTGAGAACTCTTACCATGTTGCTGCAGACCTTTCAAGGCATTATTATTCTCTTTGAGTTCTGCCACCATATGCTGGTCCTGTGGCATTATTTGATTTCTGTGATTTTCTGCAGTATGATGTATGACAGCAATTTCTATTAGTTGTGCAATTATGTGCTATATTCTCTTCAATTTCCTTGTCCTTAAAATCTTAAGTAGTAATATCAGCTTGTAGAGATTTCTCTTGTCATTAAAATCTGAAACTTCAAGGGTTTCAGAATGCCATTACTGTCTTTCTTTATTGTTCCTGTAGCAATTTACTTATCCATTTGTAAGGTTTCAAATCAAATAATAATTTGTCCCTTAAACAATCAGATGATTTAGTTTTTCCCTTTTGTGCAATCTACAATGTGATAATGAAAAGTTTCATGCATGACGACTACATGTCCTTTTAATTTTATGCTTTTATGTTTTACTTGTCTTGATCAGCTTCGTAGGCTCTATTTCTAACCAGTACGCCAAGCTCAATAACCCTTGTGAGATCCTGCTGTTATATCCACATACCCGTTAGAAACAAAACGTTGCACAAGAAACAAAAATGTTAGTACTAAAGCATATCAGTGTGATAGTTTTATTTAATTGCTGATATATGTTTTATTTTAAGAAAATGAATGGCATGATAGGGAAGATGAATGCGGCGAAATGAGACAGTTGCATTGCTTAGATCCATTGGGTCTAACAAATTTTAAAATGAATGCAAAGTTTGGATGCGTGGATGGAGCACGGCTCGAGGCAGCGGATGGGTGGAAGCTGATGGGCGGAAAACGACCAGTCATTACAGGCAATGACTGTTGCCCATGACTTCTACTCTTTCTTTTCTATTTCATGTTTTTACTTTTGTAGAGTAGAATATATATCAGCAATCTAGGGACTACTCTCACGGTCACTTGTGTGAGAGAATTTTATTTTCAACATTCTCAGCATTATTACAATTCTTTTGTAAATATCAATTGTATATTCGAAATGAATAATCAATGACATTTATTATTCTTTTGGCTCATAATGAACATGATTTTAACATGCATGAACTAAACTAAGATGTAAAAAATGTTTATGAATTTGTATGAAACCTTTGAAATCAGAACTAAATTTCAGCATGTGTAAAAATTTAGTAACAAAGCCTACCCAATCATCCTATTGACAATCCAGCTTAGGCTCAAACAACTCTGTACCCAATGCAAATCCTGAACATGTAAGTCAAATACCAACCTATAAATACTCATCATAGTATAAACTCTATCATCAGTATGATCATCTTCATTGACATCCTCATGCTCTTGTGATGACTCATCCTCAATCTCGTTAGTATAAACCCACATACCACGATTCATTGCTCCCTTCAGCCTCAACGCGCAAGTATGACCTTTAGAGAAAGGCCCCTTGCACCAAAAGCAAAGCTAACACCTCCTCAAATCCTCTCTTGAAGTGACATCAAATCTCCCCACTGACTTGCCCTTGTCCTCAATAACTGGTGGGGACTCCTCATCATCAGGCAGAAGAGCAGAAGATTTCGAAGCAACCTTGCTTCGAGAAGAAGACTCCCTCCTAGTCTCGCGCCTTCCTCATCACTACCTAGAGACAAGATGGGTCCAATGAATTCACCCATCCATAGAGTGGCTCAGTCAATCCCTCCATAAATAACATCACTCGTCTGCACTCTGAAATATCATAAACCATGACTGAAAGCCTTTGGAACTCACTGATATAACTCTCCAATCCACTAGACTACTTCAGCTGAGCCAACTCACAAAAGTACAACTTTGGATCCTTCCTACCAAATCTCTTGATCAAGCAATCCACGAACTCTTGATAGGAAGTCAAATGATCATGTTGCAAAGAAACTAGCCCATGGTACCACCAATCATGGGCAGCTCCATCCAGATGCAACACTCCAAATCTAATAGCGTCCACCTCTGACATAGGACGCAAAGCCAAATAAGTGTTGAGCTTATGAATCCAAGCTTGAGCTATAACTTTCCCAGCACCATCAAAGTGCTCCAACGTCATCTTACTGGCAACTTGCTATAACTCAATCTGTCGAGGTCGTTGTATCTCAAGTGCCGACCTCACTCTAGAATGCTCCCGTTCCTAAGTCAGGAACCTATCAAAATTCAAATGATCTTTAACAACCTGTGGTAAAGCATCCCACTCCGTAAAGTGTGCCAGCACATCATCAGCAAAAGGAGTGGCCTCAGACTCAATACTGACCACATCCACCTCAGGTCTCAAAAATGCGGGCCTTTGCAGCCTATCATGAGTGCCCGTATGTATGTCAGCTCTGTCAGCTAATCCACCACGATCCTCAACTCAAACCCTATCTGAATCTTTGTACCTAACACCATCTCGGGTTCTATCCTCGACTCAAGATCTATAAGAACCAATTGAAGCATCTCGAGCTCTCTCCCTACTCCGTCCTCGAGGAAGTGCTATCTGTTGCAAAGTATTAGACAAATGTTGCAATACATCTGTTATCTGTTGTTGCCCAGCTGCAATATTCCTAAATGCCTGCAGAGCATCTCTATCAACCTTAGCATCTGTGGGTCGTAGTCCAATGCTACTAGAACCAACCAAACCAAACTGAATCTCAGGCTCCCCTTCTCTAGGAGGAGAATTATGTCCTCTTCGGGTATAGTGCATACCCGGTACAAATCTCTTCTTGTCAACCATGATAGAAAATAATGGATCACAGACTGATCACTAACATCTGATTTGGAGCCCAGTTCCTGCAGGCTGGCAAGAAACCGCTCTAATACCACTGTAAAAACCCTTTGTTTACTTCTGCAAATCTTGGTCAGCCAATGAACAAGTTTCTCTATTTTTTCAAGATATATCCATTTAAAAAAAAAAAATTCCATAACATATGCAAAATGCAAGGAAAACATTATGACCAAAAAACAACTCCAAAATTACTTTGAATTTATTGGAAAGTAAAAACAAGTTTTGAACAATCTTATTATCCAGATTTCCAATGCTTTTATTAAGGAAACCTGATTGTTGTATGTAATCGCAGGTGCCACCAGTTTGAAGGGAACGTTCAGAATATATCAATTGCGACTCCAACATACAGCGGCTTCCACCTCTTTCCCAAGCTCCAAATGTTCAAAGCCAAACAGCCAATTTTGACTCCAATTAATACTGGCAGGCTGAATGATTGACGTCTGATGTCAATCTTATTTCACAGGCTGTTCACGTTGATTGCAGGGTGTGGATGAAGTACCTTGCTAGTTAATTCTCCTTATAGCGATAGCTATCTCCAACTCCAACACCAAAATTGTGGGCTCTATGCTTAGGGCTGATTGCAGCTCCTCAAGATTGTCTTCTCCACCTCTAAACTCCACGCACAAGCTCTAGTAATTAAACACCCAAGTCTGCAATTCTCAGGCATCCCTCAAAGCCCCGATTTGCTGACAAAAATGAAGATCAAGGGCCCACTTGAATGCAATACACATCCCAAGATAAATAACGCAAGTCCAGTATGATCAACGCAAGCCTTATAAATGCCCTCACAGCCAAATAGTAATCAGAATTACTCAAGAAACAAATCGCAGGTCCAATCAATTATACAGCCCCACCTCCAAATGTAGATTTGATGGATTTCCTTTAACAATTGGCACCTGAAAATTTATATCGCTGACCTCCAGATATTTAATTGACAGAAAGCAATGCACAAATTGTGATCTCAAAGCAATTTGCAGGGTAGCATTAGATTCACAATAATTCTCTGCACAAATTCCTTCAACTTCTTTCAGTGATAATAAACAATCTCTTAGACACAGTTGACACAGCAGGAGAAAGGCAAATTGTTTACTTCAGCACAATTTACAGAATGAATTCACAAGAATTCTCAGAATGTCAAACCCTCAGCCAGAGGCTTAATAAGAAAATAATACAATATTTAGGATTATTCTTCTTAGCCACAGGAATACAATAGGAGAATGTTAGCCAATTGTATACTTCAGCACAATTGCCAAGAACTTCTCAGACAAGACCCTTATACTTCAACAAGGGCTCACAAGTCAAAAATCAGGGAAGAGCCACAAAGGCACAAAAAACAAATATATATTGAAGCGTGCCTTTTCCCAATGCAATGAGCTCTCATTTATAAGCTTCCGTTGGCCAAAGTTTCATAAATAACTCCCCCAAGAAATTGTGGAAGTTTCCCAAAAGAACTCAACAGTAGAAACTTTCCAACACGCTTTTTAGAAATATTTCTTAATGTCATTATTATAATAATATAAACATTATTATAATAATGCAACTCAACGATTAATAAATAAATAAGAGCTCATGCAATTATTACTTTATTAATTGCAAGTGAGGACCAACTACTTAAGCCACCCATTGCACTGCCAAAAAACGAGGACATTACACATTCTTGTGTTGAGAGATTCTATAAATATCCACCTAAACATAACATCATGATATATATCATGTTGAGTGATTCCATGATAAATCATGAGTTCTCATACATTTATCTACATAGATAAAGAGGGTGTTAATTTCTCTAGTTTTCTGTTGTAGATAAATCGAACTCTATGAAAGGCTGATAAGCCAATTTAACATTTGAATTGTGCCATTACTTACATAGACAATTAATAGATACTATTATTGTTCTAATTTATATCTTTTCTCTCAAATTAAATTTGGCATGCTTATCATTCTCGTAATCGCAGGAAATACATATCTCTAACTAATGAATTAGTTAGGCAATGGTTCAACTGAAAGGTTGCCACCAGTTCAACCAAGGAGTCGCGCCCTCTCGGCCCTTGATCGATATATATAATGTGTATGATCTCATTGCAAGAAGATAATATACGAAGACTATTAAAATCAATTCCTAATCCGATCGTGGTTGAAGTCACAGTTTGCAATGCCCCTCCAACTATACTCAGTAAGTGCTATGCTGGTAAGTTATCAAATATTGTAAATATTTTAACTATAAAGTAAATATTTTTACATATTAATCTATTGGATATACATTCTTATACTTATAATACTAATAAAGAGATAAATTATAAAATAAATAAATAATTATCATTTTTATATTAAATGGATCAAATAATAACTTGAAGTTTAATGATTATTAAGGTTTGAATAGTAGAGACTAAAAAGAAATCAATGTTAAAGATCTAAGTAAATAAATAAATAATAAATAAACTAGATTAACTAATAAAATTAATTTTAATAATTGTATGGTTAGTTTACTTGTTCATTTTTTTTTGGGGGTAGTTTTCCGGCATAGAGTAGATTTTTAGCAGTTACTTCTATTGTTTCCCGTACCCAATTCTTGAGATTTATGGTGTCTTATTGTAGATTTGTTAATATAAGTTAAAGAATGTTAAAATGGAGACACATTGACAATCACGGCATTGTATTTAGTTTTAACTGTCTACAGAGCTTATTGGTTTATATTCAAACTGACAGAATATTGGCTCATAGTATCCAAAAACTAAACAAAATGTAGTAACTACATGTTTGAGTCAGTTAAAAGACCCCAGAGCCGACAGGAGAGGGGGGGCATTTTTGCCTATGCTCAAAACTAAAGCAGTATTTGGAAATGTAAGAAGACCTCCACTATATTTCAATTTGACAATTGTGAAATCCCCTGCTGTATCCATATGCACAGGAATTTCAGCATACAAAAAACATGAAATCAAGGAGAACACTTCCAACAACTGGCAGTTATTTGACTGGCTGAACACCAAACAGAAGTGCCAGGTTTTGCTCTTTGTGGACACACTTCTTGAATGGAATCAGGTTTTTTTATCAAACTGTTCTCACTATGATCTAATCTTGAAGTCTGTTTAGTTCTAATTGTTTTAGGTTGATTACCCTCATTACAAGATGCATTTCCCTAAGTCACATTCAAATTGCTACCTACATAATTCTCCATCACAGCCTTACCATGTGCCAATAGAATTATGGGCTGCCTTACAGTGGGGAGATTTCAACGTAGCTAAGGTCCACCTGATTTTGGCAAATAAATTTGAACTTCCCATTTGTTAATTTAGTGATTTGATTATCCAATAAGTTGTTTTCTCATATATAGTTTAAGTGAGAAGTGGATCGAATTTCACGTGCTGTAGAACATGCTTGTACTGCATTTTTATGTGTGATCCTAGAATGCACCTTATTTGGTCACCAAGTTCATCACATTTCCATTGCAGTTATGGTTTGCCTTACTGTGATGGAAGAGATTTGAACCTGCTTATTGCTAAAAATTGTGTATAAAGTCCAATGTTGTTTGGAGTTAGGAATTAAAGATTCATAGAGAAGGTTGAATTGGTCGGAGGACAAGAGAGGGATTTTTCCAAAGTGAGGGTGAATTGAAAGGCAGTTTCATTGTTTGGTTACAGTGATAAAGGAGGCTGCCATAGGAAACACAATCCCGACGAGGGGAGTGTATCTTACAAATGAACCGTTGGATGTTTCCCATTTTTGGATATGATGTTCAAAAGCAAGTTGGCCAGGATCTCACCGGAGGAATCAACAAAATATTATCTAGTTAAAAAGTTAAGCTCAACTGTGTATCAGTCTATATGAAAACTAGTGAGTGTGAATGTATGGAAAAGAGTCAACTAGGCATAGTAATACCCTTAGACAGTGAATGGAATCAGAGATGTGAAATGGAGCATATATTGGGTTGCTGGTGAGAAGAGTAAATGCTTCTTTCCTAGGAAGTGATGGAGTGGGTTTTAGAGAACTCAGAGGACGTCTACATCAATTTTAGTGGATCTATTTCTTCAGCTCTTCTAATACCACTTAGTTTGTCTTGACTACATCAAGCTTGCATGTGGAAAACGATTGTAAGTTGACTGCTCCACATTCAGCATGTTGAAAATACTTAGCGAAAAAAGAGGAATTGAAAGTAGACAGACTGCAAAAACAAAATAAAAATTGTATAACCAACCATTTCAAAATGAGATTTAACTATAAATCTATATGCCTTCATTTACAAATTCAAATTGCATTTTCATCACCAACGACTGCGGTTGCACTTAGTTTCGGAGATGGGTTGATTTTGTTTCTTGTGTAAATGCTAAGGATCTCAAGAGGGGATTCGATGGCAGAATTCAACCCACACTCCAATAATTCTTTTCACAGATCTCAGCCAAATGCACATTTTAGAAAGTTGAAGAATGATGGTAAGGGCATATTCATCATTGATCAGACTACAATTCATAACTCCCCTCTCAATTCTGCATGTGTCACGACATCGTCGGTTGCATCATCAGTTAATATATTGCCTTAAATGGATCCAATAGATTATTCGGGGCACATCACCTTACCTTGGCTCGGTCAGATCTCTCCCTGTCACTCGCTGTGATAGTTTCTGTTGTCTTCGCACAGTCTTAGGCACCACTTTTGGTTATCATACCCTAATTGGCGCCTCTTCCAATTATATACATACATATATTATGTATTTAGAGGTTAATTAAATTTGATTCCTTGACCAACTCGCAGCCTGTCCCATCGTGCATTAGGATTCCATTTCAAGGTATTCAGAGATTCAAATTATTTCTTAAAACCTAAAACTTGTTATTTGATAGTCTAGATAAAGTAGGTACTATTACCTTGGAGGTGAGAATGAATAAAAATAAAAATAGAAAGGAATTGAGTATTGATTTATTACACTAGTTATGAAATATGCTTAAGATAATGGGCTATTAATAGTCTTTGCAATTAAGAGTGATTATAGAATCGGATGGCTATTTAAGGTTACTATTACTCTTTAATTAAATAATAATTAGAATTTCATTACTTATTTAGTAAAACTATTGAGCCCTTAGTATTAGATTGATAAGAAATGTTAAGGATTAAGAATAAATAAAAAAAGTAATGTATTTCTTTAATCATAGATTTGAAGATTGTTAACATGTTGATATACAAATAGCAACTGTATGGTTGATATAATATATTTATTTCATGATAGATTTGAAGATTTGAATTGTCAATCGTTGAAATATACCACCAACAATCGAGTATTTTAAGTTGGTTAAATGGGCCCTTTCTTGTACTTTCAAAGAGTTACAAAGGATTTAGCATGAAACTTACTTTTCTCTTTTAAACATTTTATTTGAAGTTACGTAGGGATGTCAATCCACTTAAATCTAAAAATAAATGTTATGCTTAAGATCATCTTATTGTGAGATTAGAATTTAGTGGTAAAATTCTTCCTTAATATTACTACTGTTGTTGTTAGCCACCTTACTTTAGAAAATAGTATGATAATAGAAATTAATGATATGTAAACATATATAAATTTATATGTAACACCCATTTTATTTATGTTCAATAATATAAAAATAATTATAATCTCTTTAATAAATAAACTTGATCAATATAATCTATATTATCTTAATTACCTTTCGATATAGGATTCTTAATTTGTTAACTGGGTATCATATTTTTTGAGATATGTTTTCAATGATATTTCATTAAATCATTTTCTATCGATAAATGTGTATAACCTTGCATTTCAATTAAACCTTATCCTTACTTTAGCGAAGTCGAAATTGAGGCATTATAGTTAGTTTTATCATTAGGTGTTTTCATGGCTAAGTAATTTGAGCGAAGACCTAATTGTCACTATGGGTGGTATCCTTTCTCAGTAGATGCTTAATTGATATCTTCCTTGGGACATTGTTATATTATGTTTTAACCGCGACTCCATCTTTATTTAACCAAGTGGTAACCAAGTGGGAGGTGGCAAGTGATGAAGCTCTATAGGGATTCTACCCTAAAAAGGGTTGTGTACCTTCTTATGAAACCTTTTAAGACAAACAAAAATGATAAATGAATATTTTGTAAAACCAATTGTTATCGTATATGATATAATAAATAATAATAAGTCGAACTACGAAGTCTTTGAGAGTGAACATAGGCAAGGCCATCAATGATCAACCCCCAAGGCTTAGGTTCAGTCCCTAGGGTTTGTCTCAAGTTTTAAAACAATTATTCCAACTTTTAATTAATGTTTTACATAGCTAAGATATTAGTAAAGTATTTATTTATGATCATGTACCTAATGTGTTACACCTAGTTGGTTAGAGTGTGTACTTACAAGAGTTCAACATGGTGGTCATTATGAATTAGTGATTGGCGATATTCAAGTATGTAACAAATGTCATTTTAGTTGAGCATTCCAAGTAGTATAATCTCTTAGCCTTATCAAGTAGTATAATATAAGTCAAATGTGATTATAACAATACATTATTTATTTTAGATGGTACAATGAATATGATCTAACCTAGTAGTATAAATAGTGTAGTTTAAAGTAACCATGTCTTGGGAATCTTTGAAAAAGTTAGATGGATTAAATTAATATTATTTAATGTTTAATCATGTGGTGATAAAGTTATCATTTACCTTGCTTCCGCATTCACGTTGTATTAAGTATTCTAATGTTTTAACAAAAAAATTGAATCAACTTTATGTCTAGCCATTTTACTTTCTCAGGGGTTTCCGGTCGGGGCGTTACACAGTTTATATCACAAAGGATAAACCTTGACATCGTGGCACATATTATATCACAGAGTATATATTGTGATCACAATTCATATAATATATATCACACAAGATGTATTGAGATTGCAGCCTACATATATAACTGTAGAAGATATACACATACAGATCATAGCATATATTGAGAAATATATATATACATATATATCAGATTATTATTCTACAGTAATTTGATTTTTTTATTAAAGGAAGATAATTATATGACAACGTCATAGCTGTGTTAAATTAGTGTGAATCATTTTTATCTAACTTATCATTAATCTGATATTTAAAATTTACAACATTAACTACAAGAGGATAACAAAAAACCTAAGTTGCCGATACAAGTACAGGCACGGATATGGATATGTGGGTACGGTACGTGGGTACAGCAATTTTTTGGGAAGTGGGTTTGGGTACGTCTGGATACGTCTGTACAAATAACATATAAAAATCATAAATATATATATATGCATTTGTACAACTTGAAGAGTAGAAACAAAACTAAAAGCATATAAAAATCATAAATATATATTATATATCTGTGCATGTATACAGGCTTACAGCTTGAAAAGTAGAAACAAAACTGCCATAAATATTGCAGTAGCCCATTTATAATGATTTCCTATAAGTCTAGTTTCATATCAATTTGTCAATTGATATGTCAAAAATTGAATGTTATGATAGATATATCATATATGATTATATCCATATTGAATTCATTGTGCATTGGTTAAACAGTAAACTATCAAAATATTACAATTAGACTGATTAGTAATCAGCATCATATGGGTCATCAAGAAAATCAAGATCAATGGAACCACATGCAGCCCCAATTTCACTTCCACAGCTAGAAGCACGTTGGCTATTTGCCTCCACGGAGGGTAAAGATGGTGAGTTAACTGAAAAATCCAAATCTGTTCTCTTAGGATCTACATCCCACAACATTGTGCCCCCTTCCTTGTACTGACTTTTTTTATAAGTACGAAAGCGCAAGTTGGAATGCACATAAACCAATTCTTCTGCCTTACTTGCTGCCAATCGATTGCGTTTCACTGAGTGAATGAAGGAGTATGTACTCCAATTTCTCTCAGCTGAAGAAGAACTAGCAACCTATTGAAAATTTGTCACAATGTTAGAGAGTTGCAACTATAAAAATAACTTTATTTCTGACATTAACAAACTAACAGTGTTAGAGAGTTGGAACAAAAATTAAGAAACATGCCTGTGATAGAAGTTTGATTGCAAGAGTTTGAAGGTGTGATGATGTATGGCCATTAAGGTACCACCAAGCATGAGCATCCTTCATGTACTTGTCACGGATAGCAGCAACACTTTGATTGCTAGAGGATACAAAATCAACAAACTCAGTTGTAACTAAATCCTCCATTGCATGATCACAAAAGAGTTTACTGAATGCTGTCCTACATCCATCACTTACTTCTCCATCTCTGTATGGTGGTACCCTTGTTGGTTGAGAAAGAATTTCATCACTATAAAATTTTGGAGTCAATGCAAATGCAAGAAGATGTAATGGGGTGGTCATTTTGTTCCACCGTTCAACACAAATTGACTTAACTTCTTTTAAGAAAGTTTCTTCAAGATCTTTCTCTTTTTATTGATGACGTCTCTCATTAACTCAATCATTGAATCAATGCCATCATATACCATTCCCAAACATGGGTGATCCATGTCAGCAAAACGGATCATGCTCACGATGGGCTCGGTGAAACTAAGAAGATATTCCACTCTTTCCCACCATGTTTCTTCTAGGATCATTTTCTTTACATTTGTTGCCCTTTCTGTATTGGATTGCCTCCACTGAATCCAACCTTAACCAATAACCATGCCAACAAGTGCCTCTCACACCAACACAAGTCGCCTCAAGACAATTGTGTTTGATGCAAATCGAGTCTTAGCGACCTATTCAAGAATTAAAAATCAAAATTAAATTATGAAGAAATCATTATCAAACTTAAAAAGTAAATTCATATTAGCAGTGAAATATAGAATTGAAAATTTGAAGTGTTTCAATTACCTTCAGCAATTCCAACTCTGAAAATGATCTAAAAATGGCTTGTGACATGTTATGGTTTGTGATGAACATCTAAATCTCTTCAGCCTCAACATAGATTTGTTTGATCCAATCTATTTTCCTACCCAACTTTTGTAGCATTAGGTTGAGAGAGTGGACAGCACAAGGTGTCCAATAGATGTGATCAAAACGTCTCTCAATCAACAAATCTGCAGCTCGACAATTCTTTGCATTGTCCATAATAACTTGGACAACATTTTCAGGACCCACATCTTGGATGCATTTTATAAGGATATCAGCAATAAATTGTGCATCCTTCACCTGTCCCTCACAATCCACAGCCTTTAGAAACATTGCCCCTTTGGAGCACACTGCAATCACATTTATCAATGGCCAATTTTTGGTATCCTTCCACCCATCAAAAATAATTGACACACATGTTTGTTTCCATGAATTTCTAATGGGAGCCAATGCATTGTTTATGTTTTTGACCTCACTTGCTAGTAAGGTGGTGCGTACCTTCTCATAACCTGGTCCTATCCACCCTTGCATAGCGTCATTTGCTTTTCTCAACATATCCTGCCAATATGGTGAGCGTACAACCTTGAATGCCAAACCGTTTGCATAGATACATCTTCCAACAACTTCATGTGCAATCTCCCTAGCATCATTTTGGAATGCTCTCTCCAATGGCCCCTTACTTCTCTTCTCAGTAACAGGTTCTTCTTCAATTCTGCCCAAGAACGGGTGGTTCTCTACTATGATATCAGGAAAGTCACTATCAGATGGAGAAGGTGGGGGCCTTGAACTACTTCCTTTTCGTTTCAACAAAGGATGGTTTGTGGCACGTCTGCCTCTTGCATCTGCTTCCTCTTGCTCTTGAATGAATCCTGCTATATGTTGAGGTGGCAATCCTTTTGCATCCGATCCTTCGCATGCTTTGATACCCATTTGGGGAATGGCACATAAATGGGCTTTCACACGGCTATAGGAGCTAGTTTTCTCCACATGGCATAAATTGCATTCCCAAAAAAATGTTCCACCTCCTTTTACTTGGCTTTTCATCGTGACATATTTCCATAATGGTGAATTGGGATCGGTCTTGAATTTAGGTCGAGCAATAGAAGAGCTGACATTGTCCTGTCTACAAGAGCCAACAAGTTAAAAATAAAAAATGTTATTAAATAATTAAATAATAGTAAATACAATATTAAATGTAAAAATAAACAAATTCAATTTCTATTTGAACATTAAAAAACAAAATAATAAATATATATTAAAATTATAACAAATATTTATAATTACAATTTATAACAAATATTATAATTTATTATATAAATATTAAATTAATAAACAATAAAATTAAAAATACATTATTAACATTTATTATTTAATACTCTAGACATTATATAATATAATATTTATTCAATATTTAAATATTGCCTAACATTAAAAAATTACAATTTAAAATTTAAATATTATATGATATATACAATTTAAAAAAAAACTTGAAAAACCTTTTATATTATTGAAGTTATAATTTATAAACTATATAGTATTTAAAAGTTTATAACTTCAAATAAATTTTTAAAAAATTAAAATAAACATAAACATATGAAAAAACTCAATAATATATTAATATTATAAACTTACAATATGAATAAACTATACATAAAACTTTGTTTAAAAGTTTGTAACTTTAAATAAATTTAAAAAAATTAAAATAAACATTCACGAATTTACCTTAAGCTTAAGCTGAACGTAGACTCTCGCTCCGTCGTCCTTGTTGCAAGTCTTCGTCATCATCCAGTTGCAAGTCTCCAGTTGCCGTCAATTTCCTGTTGCTGTCGATTTCCAGTTGCTGTCAATTTCGAGCGCGGCGGATGTTTTTTCTACAAAGTGCAAACTTTTGTTTCATTCTGTGCAGCGGATGTTTGTTCCGTTCACTTTAGGGTTTTTACCCTAGTAAAAACGCATTAAAGACAAACAAAAATCAAATGCCGACCCTAAATATCTTAGTCAAACTGCCACGTTACCATTCAAATCGCCACGTCATCCAAAAAAAATCGGATTCATTGCAAATAAGTATAAATCGAACCCTGTTCGATTCCACGAGGTATTTTGGACGTATCTGATTTCGATATGTACCATACCCATATGTGAAGGCAAAAGGGGAAGTACCGGTAACATAGTAAAAAACCTATAATAATGTTAGAGCAATAAAAAGTTCAAAGAAAGGAGGAGAAAACATGGCATACAAAATTAATTTCAAGCATGTTTCCCAAAGCACATAGAACTTCTTTCATAGATAAGATAAGATAAGATAAATTTATTAATGTCCAACAGGAGACCAACAAGGATCTAAGGGACTAAAAGTTTACAAACAATGGAAACCACTCACAACAGAGACACCAAACGGTGCCCATGAAAGAACAAAGCAACAAAGCAACAAAGAAACAAAGGAAAGATGCCCAGGAAAAGGACTAGGGGTCCTTCCTTCGCTGGAAGAAGGCCATCACCGAAGGATAAGGAACAGGGCGACCAAGGGTCCCGAAACGTCTCTCAGAACTGTCGGATGAGGAGTGCCACTGTCTGGTGAATCTAGAACAGGGTCTCACTGATCTGATGTGGCTGGGAGGAGTGCAGAACAGCCGCTTCATATAGAATTTTCAATTTAAGGCCATTTTATTTTATAAAAAAAAGTTCGATAGTTTTCCACTCTTCCAAAAGTGACTTTTTAATATTTATGCATGTAAACGTAAAAAATGCAAAAACATGGTGCCACTTTCTAAACCATAGATTATGCCCTGGAGTCTAGATTACTACATCTATTTGTGCATTGTTCACCCCAAACAAAAATTGCAATCATGATCTTTGTGATTTGCAATCCTATGAGCATGATGAATTGTTATTAGAAATTTGGAAATACCTTTGAAAGCATATCCAGATATTTGATAGGTTTTATGTTTCTACTGCTATCTTTGCCTGGCTTGACAGTCTGGACATGGTGAAGTAGTTGCACTTAAATTCATCTAGAAGTGATACACCCAGATTTCAACTATTTTAAAGCACAATAATTTGCTTGAGTTTTTAAATTGACTATCCACAGGGCCAAAAATTAATTGCTAGGCACTTTTGAAATCCTTTGTGCTAGGCAATTTCCTTATTGAGTCCCTACATGCAATTTTTATCTAGATGATTGCCGTGAGAATATGGAACACAAATGAGTGTACTAGTAGCATTAATGATATTAGGAAATCCACAAGCACAAACCCATTTTTTCTCACCATACTATAATATCCAGAAGTTTCTTATATATTTGTCATTATATTTTTTCTTTCAAATAATTATTGACAGTGATACGACATAGAAAATGAAAAGTCAAAGTCACATTGCCCATGGAAAAGCAATTTCTTCAACTAAACTAACTTCTAAGAAAGTAAAAAAGTTGAATGCCACAATCAGATTCAGTTATGAATTCCAGACTTTGTTGAGCTTGAAGATTCAGTTGCAATGAATACAAGCTAGTATAAAAGATAGGAATGGTGATATACTGTCTAAATTGAAATTTCATAGAGTAAAATATTTCTGAGTTTTACTGATTGAAAATTTACTTAACAGCATCACTACATGTTAAGCATGTAAGCACAATTTACCTGATTTCCTCGCTGGTAAAGACTTCGAAGGCTCTCCAGGTGATTGTAATCATAAACAACCTGACCTCCTGAGTCATCATCATCTGAAAGCAGCAACAATATTAAAAAATTAAATCTACATGCTCTGAGAGTAGAAAAGGGAATACCAATTGATCTTAAATCAAAAAAGTTGATGTATGCCAAAGATTCAAATTTATAAAAAAACAGTTTCTTGATAGACAACAATTTTTGTCCACCTATGGAAAAGGTCAAGAAATACTTAAGCATTCTATTAAAGTCCATAAAAACATATTATAAATGATATGGAGAGTTGCATAAGCCATCTCTTCAAAAGTCTAGGCTCCATGACAAATGAAGCCAAATATTAACTTATAAATGACATGGAGAGTTGCGTAAGCCATCTCTTCAAAAGTCTACGTTCCAAGACAAATGAAGCCAAAATATAAACTTAGAAATAGACGAAATCTTATGCTAGCACCTAGGAGAAACAGAAGTCTTCTTATGGTCCATTTGTTATCATCAGTGTTCTTTTGCCTTGAATTTGATCATCAAGGTTGCCTAAATAAGATATTTAGATTTTAGATTTTAGATTTTATCATTTTAACAATATTTCCCAGAATGGGATTCAATATTTGTTGTAAATTAGTTATTTGTTACAAGTCACATTAGTCATCCATGTGATCAATTTCTTTGAAGGATACCTATTCAGTGATCTCCACTGTGTTCACTGCTAATCATTATACAAACACAGCACTTATCCATGGGGCAGCAACTGAAAACATATTTCACATTCAATCCTATGTTGAAACTAGAGCCCAGAAATCCATGAAAATAACCAGAGATAAGA
Organism: Cupressus sempervirens; assembly: GCA_028749045.1. NCBI lineage: Eukaryota > Viridiplantae > Streptophyta > Pinopsida > Cupressales > Cupressaceae > Cupressus > Cupressus sempervirens. Next base: position 376,199,707 of record CM053784.1, on the reverse strand, counting down.
AAGAGACAAAAATTGAAATAGAGAACACCAAAAATATCCTGAGAAAACCCTTCGAAAGTGAAGGGAAAAACCCAGCCACACAACACAAAAATATCTTTATTGATAATGAAATGTTCAAGTGTACAATGCTTATCACATGATGCGAATATATAACAATAGAAAAGACTCTTCATATTCTAACCGAAGATCTCGAGTTTCTCATAACTCCTATAATTAAATATGACTCTTTGAATATTCATGCCTCAATGCATGAGAATGACACATGTCATTTACATTTATAATATTACAAATTAAATTTTAAGTGTCCTTTTCAGCTGAAGATGACAATAACGGTAATAATGTTCATATTTCTAGAGATAGAGATCTCTATCACAGCTACCATCTTCAACACTCCCTCTTAGCCAGAGAGATTTTTAGCTGAACAATCAAACAATACTGCAACCAAAATGTTAATGATAAAATCTCAACTCATATATTTATGAAAACATGAAACAATCAATCATATTCATGGAATCACTCAACATAAAAACCTATAACAATCAATCATATTCATGGAATCACTCAACATGAAAACCTATAACAATCGATCACATTCATGGAATCACTCAACATGAAAAGATTTGTAAGACTCACAGCTAAGCCTTTGTTCACGGACTCTCTCAGCGTGAACTGTCATGGAATCTCTCAACATGACATCCAACTCCGATCACGGAATCTCTCAACGTGATGACATCATGGACTCTCTCAACATGATGTTCACTATCGCATAGTGAAAGAGTTATCATAGCTGATCTTACAATTTCATTTATTCACACAAGAATAGAAATAGGCATAACAAGACTTAGTTCCATTTAAGTCTCAAATTTTACAAATACCACAATAAGCATATATGATAATGAAGAAGATTCTATAAACATTCCCTCTTAATTATTAAGCCTCCCTCTGAAGCTAAGATCTTCCTCTTAGTTAAGCAAGGTTTATAGCCTTTGTTGTTACATCCTGCAACAATGAGAGATAAAATATTAATTTATTGATAATGAAATTCATATCTAAACACAAATATGTATTATTTACTAAACAACATCCTCCTGCAATCTGCATCTTCTCAATGCATCCTGCAATTAAATAACTCTAACAAATAGAGATCAATGCTCTATACTATTTCCAATAATGAAATAAGATTCAATAAAACAAAAGACTTATCTCTGGTTGTCTGAATATTATGAGCACCACATGCAATAATCAAGAACACCTGAGAAGAACCGGCCACCAATAGTTGCATCTTGGTCCAACTCCAGCTGCATACATAATTTCCAAGAATTTTCCTTAACAGTTCAAGCAAACTTTCCTTCTTTCCCTTTGTCTTGCACCTATTTAAAAATTCATATTATTTCCCCCATCAACTCTTCTAAAATTGTAGCTGATCTGCCATCTAACTATGGATTGACTGAGAAGATCTATATGCCTGAGATTCCTGTACAGAACCACACATGGCATTGCAACTATCTCCAGGCACAATAAAACCACCAAGGAGTCCCTCACTCTCAGATAAGCACTCATTGTATTGCCTTCCTCTCCCTTAGACATATGGTCACTTCCTCTTCTCAACATTCTCCCTGATTTCTTCATCGAACTAACATCATGTTGCATTAATAACCCACGCCACTTCACAACCTAGTTTTTTTTCTTTCTTTTCTTTCTCGTATGATTCTTCTCGGATGTCACTATCATCGCATTCAAGAACTCAGCTGCTCAAAATTGAAACCGCGGCAAGATTTCCGTATTTTCCTGAACCAGCTGGACAAAATCGAAACTGAAGATGAGCTGGCAATATGCATAACTAACGAAGAAAAACCTGACAGCACGTGCACGTCAGACGTAATTATCTTGAACATTAATGCAAAGGCACTTGACAGAAATAAAAGTTGGTCAAAAATAGAGAGACTTGAACCCAATACGAGAGCATAACAGTATGCTCTAGCAAGTCAATTGAAACTTTAACCCATAAATTTCATTTTGATATTACCACATCTTTTTCCAAAATTGCGACTCTCCTTGATCCATTGATCATCCAGTGCTTCATCTTTGCCATGCCACAGCTCTGGAGGATAGGCTTTCTCATCAGTTATGCTCTAGGGATCCTAACTACGAGGAGAATCACCGTCAATTCTTGTATTGTTGTATTGTACATCACTCCAGCTTTGCTCATGTCCTATTCCCCTTTGCAATGCTTGTATTATATCCTTGGCGATTAATCTTACTCTCACAAATGGCAGGAAGAATCTTTGGCTTCATCGACTTTTTGAGCTCTTGAATCTGGCTTTCGCCAAGCTGTTTTTCTTTCTCATTTAAATTTCTAACAGTCCAAAATTGACGATTAACTGCAAAAACACCCTTGTACATCACATCAAAGGCCTGTTTCAACTCCTTCCCAAACTGAGGCACAGCCATGGCTGCCAAACGCACATATAGAAAAGCCTGCCCAAAACCTTATCAAATTCTTCGTCTCTCCATATCTTTAGGATTGATGTTCACGTACAGCAACATTACACAACAGTTGTCTCCTAAGCTTCTCTTGATTTATTCAAACTTTTTGAAATCCTTTCAATCCAAAAAATTGCTTCAAACGACTTGAACGGTTCTCTTCATTCAAAAGTGTGCGATGCGAATCACACCATTATCGTAACAAAGACTCATTGTTTCAATCAAAAAATCGTATTAGTTCTACCACACAAACCCTAAATAAAAATTTCCCACTTCCTATTACAGGTGCAATAATCAGGTCTGTGCAAGTTTGGGATACGCAGAGTCTCCATATTCACATGCAAGGAGGAAAAACGGATATCACAAGCTCAGTAATAAAACATGGCAAACGAAATCACGACATATTACATATTATACACGACAAAATCTCTTGCTATGCCGAGACAGGCAACTTGGCAAAGATGAGAACGCCCATTATATATAATAAAGAAATCTTCTTAGCCCATTATATATATAATAAAGAAATCTTCTACAACCAAGAAAGATAAATATCTATAAATATTAATGCTAGTACTAGAAACAGATCAGTATTTAATGGTATAGAGAAAACTTATCTCAATGATAAAATAAATCTCTGTAAAGTTCTGACGTTTGGAGATTTGACCACCCTCTAAACATGTGATTAAAAACTATCCCGGGCATGGTCTTCTAAGATTGAAGATACACATTCTTCCATGTTGCCAAAAAAATTTGGATACAAACAAATACAGCATGCATTGACAATCATGAAGCCCAGAAAATAGAGCATGGATCACACACAGAAAAGTAAAATAGATCATGACCATGATTCCTTGATGCTGATTATCAAAATAACTAGGCTCTGATACCATGTTGAAACTAGAGCCCAAAAATCCATGAAAATAACCAGACATAAGAAAGAGACAAAAATTGAAATAGAGAACACCAGAAATATCCTGGGAAAACCCTTCGAAAGTGAAGGGAAAAACCCAGCCACACAACACAAAAATATCTTTATTGATAATGAAATGTTCAAGTGTACAATGCTTATCGCATGATGCAAATATATAACAATAGAAGAGACTCTTCATATTCTAACCGAAGATCTCTTGAGTTTCTCATAACTCCTATAATTAAATATGACTCTTTGAATATTCATGCCTCAATGCATGAGAATGACACGTCATTTACATTTATAATATTACAAATTAAATTTTAAGTGTCCTTTTCAGCTAAAGATGACAATAACGGTAATAACATTCATATTTCTAGAGATAGAGATCTCTATTGCAGCTACCATCTTCAACATCCTAAACCTTGTTGATTAAGCATTCGTCACATTTTCATGAGATACACTTTAAAACAAAGACTGTGTATAACCACTTCCATTACCTGTGTAAGTTGGAAGGCATTTTTTCTCCAAACCAAAAGTTTTCTGTATGTGTGAGTAAACAAGATTCAACATTTTATGTGTCATTTTCAACTTTTCCTTTTCTTTTGACATGTTGAGCTAAACTCGAATATTAATTAGAAGATCAATGATTAAATTAAAATTGTGAACATTTCAATTTGCTAGATGTCTCATGATCCATGATACAAGTTGAAATTTATGTATATCTATATGAGACTCTCAATGCTTCATTTATGCAACTATGTTTATGCCCTCCCCTTGCCAAGATCTACCGATTTTAGCCGCTAACGACTGTGTTTCTCTGATAGGGTGGCAGGTAAGGTTAAAGACCCTCAGTTCCTCCTCCTTAACCACCTAGAGAAGACTATGACAACCTCTCTAAGCAGCCCAGCCCAAAATCCAATACAAGGTTTCAGAGCTTCTGTTGACAGGAATCACCACGGATTGGCAAGAAAAAACTGCAAGGTTTTTTCAGCATCATACAAGATAAACAAACACTCTGCGTCAATTTCCTCCCAAGAAAGAAAAAGAAAATCAGTGCTATATAAAGATGCACATGCCACCAAATGTTCCTTTCTCCACAGACAAGATGGAAGAAAAGATGTAGTGTCTGAAAGAAAGGGATCTCTGATCTTTAGGTTCATAAGTGCCTTCCCTAGAACAAAAACTTGGAGGCTATGAGTAAAAGAAAATTGGAAGCCCTTGAGATACATGCAAATACTAATAATATCAGACTATCATAAGGATATTTCATGGCAATCCTTTCACCCAAGAGAGAAATAGATAAACTGCTACAGTGTGAAAAATCAGGTCTCTTTACAAAGCACTGCTCCCCAACTTCGAAGCTGGCAGAGGATTTCCCATACCATCCGATCTAGGTAAAGCTCTATCTTCTTCCAAGTGAATATTGGTGGGAAACCTTGTTATGGAAAAGTGAAAATATAATTAAAGAAACATAGCATCCTCCAAATTCATCAGGAACCCAGTAGTACTTAACTATGCTAGAACATGTGTGGATTTGCATCTGGACAACCATTCACCAAATGGACCAACACAGAAATATTGGTGTTGGAGGAATAGAATGGAAGCAGTACGTGGACAATAAAAACATCCCTTTCTGTTTTCAAATCTGTTGTGAAGATGGTCATTGTGCAAAGGTCTTTATTAGGAAATATCAGACCAACAAGTCTACTGTGAAACTAAGAAATCCCATGAAGAAGTACCTAATATCAAGAAAATAAGTGAATTTAATCAACAAAATAAATAAAAAACAGCAACAAGCTCAAGTGGACAAAAATCAAAGGGCATATCAAAGGAAAGTGAAAGATTGGAGAAGGATCCTCAATACTGCACTCAAATCTATTTGCGGCACTTGCAGGACAGAAAAAAATTAGATGGAGAATCTCCATAATCCCCACAAATCTTCAAGAAATCCACTGAACTTGCAGTGCCTGAAAAACAAAGAGAGCACACATAAAATTAAGAAAAGGTCTACTCCAGTTAGACTCTTATTCTCACCCAACCAGGCCAAACATACTAAGTTAGGAGCCCCATAATATTATTTAGTACATCAATAAAAGTTCTTAGAATCAAATAGACTGGAGTTAGTTTAGCTAACATAATCATCTCTGCTCTAACAAATAAGAGGATAACTGATAGATTACTGCCAAGTATGTTCCTACCTCCCATATCTTGTATCCAAGGAGATGCTTTTCACTTAGGGCCCGTTTGGTTGCTGGAATATAATGCGAATAGGAATAGAAAATTAGAATACATTTTGTAATCTCCATTTGGTACGCCAAACTGGAATTGAGAATAGGCATACATATTCCCATTTTGCCTCCAAAATGAGCATATGTCCATGCCAAAAAAAACCTGTTATTAGAATAGGCTATTCCTATTCCCAACTTGATTTTTTCAAATTATATAATTTTTTCAAGTCCGCTGTTACGTGCGTATCGGCTAAAGCATTTTACGTCTCCACTGATGTTGCTTGCTGTTGCGATTCAATTGTTTTCCCTTATATTTGTATGAACAGTGTATACAGGCGGAGGCCAAAGCTGCTCTTCCACTCAAAATGTTGCCACGAAAACACCTATTGCCATGACAATGCGCAGTGCCAGATGTGCTTCTTAGTCCTGGCAGATTCACGCTTACACACGCTGTACCAAGAGGAACTTCTGTCGCCATTAAATGGAACTTTTAAAAATTTAAAACGGTTCCTCTTTCATTCTTTTGCAAAGAAGATTAAGCCAAAGTTCACCCCAAATACACCATCTTATAAGATGTGGTTCTTGCAGAACGCAAGCTCTTCCTTCCCTCCACTATCAACTGGAGATAGTTCAATGTTTTGGCAATGTAAGGACAACAGGTTAGATTGTTTCGAATTCCTTTTATACCTTGGATTCCAAAGCAGTCAAGATACAGTGGCAAAAAATACTCCTACATTGTGTCAGTCCCTTCATCATGAGCTTCTCTTCCCAGCTCAACAAGCAATGTAGTGAGTGGTTTTTCAGCCACTGCAGCTGGAACTTCTATTAGAAGTTATTTGCAGAAGCTCCACATCGTCATACAACACGCCGACTTCTCTTCCACCCCTTCTTGAAGAAATTTGAAGATACTGGGTTTCCTCTTTTTAATTGCAAGCTAATGGACGACGAACTGAAGTTTGGATTCCAATTCCAGTTTTGTAAAACCAAACAAGGGATTAGCATCTCCCAATCAAACTCCAGGGGAACCAAACATGACTGGAATTGCCATCTCCCATTCTCATTCCCCATTCCCATTCCCATTCCAATTTTCCATTCTATTTTTTAATTCCTATGCCTGCAACCAAACGGGCCCTTACTTTTTCTTGCAAACTGTGAAAATGATAATCATTGCAAATATTTATGTTTAAAAGAGAAAGGGCCCCAAATTAAAATTATCCTCCCTATTGAGAAGGATTGCATTATGGTCCAACCCATTTCTTGGGAAGGCACTCAAGGTAAGACTTAAAAGGATGCTCCAATTATTTGAAATTAGGAACCTCTCAAGCTTGACTTGAATAAGATGGTCCCCTTGCCTTCTATTGCTCCAAATAAACATTGGGTCTCTAGGATCAATATCCATCAAGTCAGCTGAAGCAATGAAATAAGACAAGTCCACCATGCTCTTAGAAAAATCTTCTACACCACCAAGTTTCTCTGAAGGATAAAGCGGAGAATTGAAATTTCCTCCTAACATCCAATTTTCCCCACTACACCGAGAATTTGAATTGGCAAGGGGATTCTACAGTTCAACTCTACAAATTTTAGAATAAGGCACATAAACATTTATTAAGTTCCATTTATCAGCTAAGAATAGATCTTCCATAAAGACAACTAAACTGTTTTTTATCTCTAGCTTCTAAACACCTTTTAGCCAAGAAGAATTCCACAAATTAGCTAATCCTCATGATACTCCTGCATCACTGACTACATAGCTCGTATTCGGCCATATATTCTTAACAATCTTGTCAAAAATCATCTATTTCGTAATAGTTTCACGAATCATCAAGATATCCACTCTATTTTCTAAAAGAAAGCACTTTATAAATGCTGCTTAAGAGGGCTATTCAGGCCCCTTATATTCCAAGGCAAAATCTTCATCAAAATTGGGATCACCCAATATCATCCTAATACTAAATAGGATAGGCCAAAGTTTGTCACTTCTTTGTTATAACCCATGATAAATAATCAAGGGTTCTTTGCTTTCCAATTGCCACATCACTTGTGCCCTTTGCTCTTGGATTCTTTTGAGAGGGTTTTCCCTATTTATTTTTTCTCCAACATCAGCCTTTTTCTTACATTCTTTGCTTTCCAATTGCCACATCACTTGTGCCCTTTGCTCTTGGATTTTTTTGAGAGGGTCTTCTCTATTTATTTTTTCTCTAACATCAATGTCAAGGTCAAACCTCTGATCATCTCATCACTGCCTTTTTCTCCCCCCTTTCTCTACCATGGGGTGTGAAAAGGCCGTCCAAAATCACTCACTCCAGATCTGTGAGACATTGCACTAGTCTTTCCAGGCAACAACACTCCTCCAGTGGTTCTCAAAGACAATCCAAAGCTCTTGATCGCCTGCAATTATACCCTTCTATGATCAATTTCTTTTTGCCAAGAAAGGACCCCTAGTTCTTGCCTTGGCTTTTCTGCTCTTGCTTCTTGCTTTTTCTCGGACACCGTTTGGTGCTCCTGCTTTTGTCAGCTCTCTTGTTTGTATGTTCTCAGTCCCATTGACCCTTTGTGGTCTTTCATTGGACATTAATAATATTATCTTATCTTATTATCTTATATTATCTTCTTTTTTTGTTTGCTTCTTATTTGAGTCAATTCCCCCTCTAGCTCATCTTCTTTAGGTTTTGTATTTGGGGATCCATAACCTAAAAGTGCTAGGGAGTCCTTCATTTCTTTGTTTACATTAAATCCTTTTTTCCTGTGGGTCTTCTTCTTTAGTTTTATCCACATTTTTTATTATCTAGTTTCCTACCTCATGGGAGAGTAACATTTATCCTCCCATATCCTCCAATGAGCAAATCTTCACTTGTTGATTCCAAGGATGTGAGGGGGTGCTTACCTTTTTCAATTGGTCTCATTTCCCTTCTTTTTGCGTTTCCTTCTCTTTTTGTATTGAGCTACCTATTTCCTGCACATTACAACCTTTTTAAGAGGAGTATGACCAATACACTTGCCATTATCCCTCATCCAGTTAGGATATTCAATTTCTTTTCCATTCTCCAAAGGGAGGAATTTCTTTTGTTTCCCCAACACAACTGAGTTAATCTCATTATTTTTCTTCTCATACAAATCACTCAAATGCCCAACTTTATTACGATTTTGGCAATAAGCACTAGCATTCTCATATTCTAAAGGTTGAATCCATCTTCCGAAAATTGATTTAAAAGATATAGATGTTGGGAGAACAAAGTTGATTGCTACATTGACACAAATTCTTGCAAAAATCGATCTCATTTTTTGTTGGGTCACCTTATTAATTGCAAAGAGGGTTCCTAAGGAACTAACAATACTCCTAATAGTATTATAATAGCATGCCAAAGGAAGGCCAAGAAGCCGACCCAAGTAGGAGCTAAAGAACCTAGGTCAATCGTCATGTCAAACCTTGATTTTCATTTGCAAAGAGACAAAAAAGAATTAAACCATTGCCAAGAGCCCACGGACCCCGCTAAGAACCTTAATAAGATCCTCATGAGCCACAAATCTAAACAAAATCAAATTATTTGTCATTATTGTTAAAATAGCGTTGCCTTTTAATTTCTAAACCACATCAGCCCACTTCTAGCCCAATCTAAATTAGCCAGAAACCAACTTATTAAGGAGAGTTTGTGTTCCATTTCATTTTATCAATCAGTTCATCCATACTAGTCACCTCTAAAGCGATGGTCCCTTTTTTGGGACATTAGAGAGTTTAAGCTAAATGCGTAAGTTAATTTTGAAGTGACTTAAGTGGAGCTTAAGGCAGAATATTTTAAGACATCGAAAGGTGACAAAAGGGGAAGAAGACGAAAGATAGAAGAGGAAACTGAAGAGTCACTAGGTCGAGCTTGAAGAAGGGAGAGGAGCTCATTTGCAGCTATGCTTGGATTGAAATTGATTTCAGATTTCTTTTGAGAAAACATGGAAGCTTGCAGCTTTTATTTTTAGAACCTGAGGACGGAATCCTTCAAGCTTCTCAGTGGATTGGACGCAGGCTCAATTCATCTATGTGGTGGATTCACATCAGAGTTCATACTTGGAGTTACAGGTTCAATTCTCTGTGTTTTCAAATTTAACTGCCGTTGTTGTTTATAAGATTGGATTTCTATGTTATGTTATTATACTGCTGGTTTATATTGCAATAACAAATTCTGAAGTAATTTCTTATGAGTACTTTGTTGATTATTGCTTGTCTTAATTGCATAAGATTATCTGTTGTATTTTGAGAATTTGTCAGGGAGAAATTGGGGAAAATATCCAGTGAGATATTAAGGTGGTTTTCCTACCAGCTGATGAAGTCCAAAGGGACAAGCGGAGGAATATCTATTAGATTTTAATTTATAAGGGTTTAATGTTTTAGAAATTAAGTTATTGCAGATATGGTGGTGATGAAATTCTTCATGCTAAAATAAAAAGTATTTTTAAATGAGTAAGAGTTGGTTATCTCTATGCTCGACTGAATTGCAATTCAGAGAATTAGTCCGTGGGCAGCTTTGAGAGTATTTAACATCAATGACACTCTTGGGCGGAAGTAATAATATTTGTAAAGGAGGAACTAGGGGTCCCAGCAAATTAGGGAGCAGGAGTTCACAGATTATGAGCAAGTCAAGGCTAATACTGAAATTCAGGTAGTGGTAGGCCAAAAAATTTGGGAGTGATATACGTGCCAAACAAGGCTGCCCTCTATCCCAAATTTTATTTGGCCCATACATTGACAAGCTAGAAGATTATAACAAATTTGGAAGGGGTCCACTTGGCCAAGTTTGTGGTAAATTTGTCCTTTAAGCCAATAGCCTAATTCTTATAACTGAGAAAACCTAAGATCGGAGAGATGATCTACAGGCTTGACAGCTCTTCTGTAAAGAAGATGGGACACGGGTGAAAACAGCCAAACCAAAATTCAGATTTTTTTGTTGAAGAGGAAGAAGAAGCATTTCATTTTTTGTCGAAGGAGAGTCTTCTTAAGTGATGTCAAAATCTAAATATGTTGACCTAAATTTTCACAACAAACCCAACTAGGACACATGTAGGATAAAAAGAATACAAGTAGGTTGGAGAGCTCTTTATTTACTGCATAACCAATGCAAAAGAGTGGAATTACAGGATTGGGGGATGACCAAGGTCCTATTTGGGTCACTTGCCACACTGATTGTATTGTATGGGTGCAAAGTTTGGGCTAGTGGAATGTCAATTTTAAAATGGAGGCAAATAGAAAGGTCCAAAAGCAACTAAACAGAAGCAATTTCAGAATTAAGGCTTCAGCTTCCTATGAAATTATCCTCGTAGAGACAAGTGCTTTCCCATTAGAGGCAACCACTGTGACCACGTTATTGCATTGTTTAAAAACTGTAAACATAAAGATCACCAAGAGGCTTAGGGATGCAAGAGATGAAGAGTTGCATAGAAAGAAAAGCATGTGGATGATCCAAAATTACAAACTATTAATTGTTTGGAAACATTAACCTAAACAAATGCCTAACCTCAACGGAGACATAAAAAGCTATATGAATGAAAATTCTAGTCCAAAACAACTTACAAGCATTGTGAAAATGCATATATAAGAGCTGAAATTAATGGATGGAAAATATTCTCATTGTTGAGCTCAAAACTAGCTCCATAGACTCAAATGGGATGTAGGCAAATAGACAAAACCTAGAACAGGTGGAAGAGAAGGATTTGTAATTTTTAACTCCATAAGGGTAAGGGAAGAGCATTTCATCCTTGAATGTCCAAAGTGCACAGGCATTCAAGCTATATATTAATAAGACACTGAAGCAATTCCATAGTAGAGTTATTTGTGGAAAACAAATTAAAAGGTTGGAAGAAACAACCTTTAACTGGTGGCATGCGTCCTAGTGACCAATTAAGACTAAGACTGGTGATATAATATGTGATCTCATAGACCGCTTCATCTCATGGTATGTAATTATGATATTTTCTAACTTGTTGTTTTATATAGTACACTACAATACATATATTCCAGATTCACCAGACCTTTTCCAGAAGCATTTCTCTATTATGTGTTCTCTCTTGGAATACTAGGCTGCGCTACATATTCTCTATCCTAGGCTTTTTTTGATCCCCCGTCTAATTGTCAGTCAATATATAAGGAGTCAAAACGCATGAGTTAACAGTGCGAATGAAACACAAAACACATAATTGATGATGCTTGAAAAAGGAGAGGATAAGAACCTGAAAGATTTTCGTGATGATTCAAGATCGTGTGTTTTAGAGACGAATTTGGGCGGCTCACCTACATTTTACACCAGTAACATGTTTAAATTTATCACACTTGCTGGTAAACATAACTACATAAATCAGAGGTGGAGAAGAAGAATGTAGAAATTAGGGTTTAAGTTTACCCCGAAGGGATTCTGCCATGAATTCATGTCCAGTGAAAGGTGATCCCACCGGGGAGAATATGCATTCAGGCGCCGATAGGAAAATCACCCGCCAAAAGCTTTCTAGTTGCTCTCGAAGCTGGACTATAATATTTAAATTCGGATTTTTACCAAACCAAAAAAAAATATTTAAATTTGGATTTCGATTTATTCTTAGTCTCGAGAGAGGGCTAATTACGAGCGAGAGCTCGTACAACTTAAATTTGATGGTCGTGTTCAGGTGTTTTTTTTCGTTGTATATTGTTGGTTAAGAAGTAGTTTTGCCTTGTTCGTTAATATGTTGGGCTTTTTTCTCCTCTTCTTTATATTATTTTTTTAAATTATACTATTAGTTAATAGATTGGACTTTTCTTTTTATAGTATTTTAGTGTGATTCTATTGTTCTTTAGAGTCAAGTGTAAATTATCAAATGAGGGAATTATTAATAATTTTTTTTAAATTTTATAAAAGTATATGTCTTTATATATAAAAAAATAGTTTTTAAATAAGTGTGAGATGTAGTATATTTATTTGTAATTTCAGGGATTTATAAGTTATTCATCATCATCAAGTAATTGTGAAAAGATGACATGAATACTGATTTTTAACCAAATATTATCCATTCAAGGAGAAAATCTTCATTTAAGGATTAAAAAAAATTACTCCAAATTTCAAATGCATGTTCAAACTTTTCACCACAATATATAATCTAAATTTGAGCAAATCAACAATGCCACAGAGAACAAACAAATTATTGTTTTCTATTAAATTTTTATAACCACAAACAACTGTGAAATAACAAAGATGCAAAATAATTTATAGTGTAAACTTTTTTTCTAAAATTTAAATAAATAGCAATACTTCTCAAAAATTGAGTGTCACTCAATTATCAAAGCAAAAGGGGAATTTTTCAAGAAAAAATGATTATTTTTCTATTTTCTATTTAAAGTCTTTCTGGCAACTCATAAAAAAAATGCTTCACTTACTCATAACTAAGTCTTTTAAAGAAACTTTCACAAAAAAGATTAATCATAACAACACATTTAATATTTTTTAGCATCTAAAAAAAAACCAATGATTAACTAAACATCCCCTTGAGGGTAGCTATAGGCCCTTTTCAACTTCTTTGGTCATAGACTATTGATCAGCTATCAATCATTTTGTACACTTGTACAACATTAGTAGCAGTTATGATCTTGTCATGATCCAAAATAGTGACGGTTGAGTTATGAATTTCCTAAAATATCATTTTTCATTTGATCTTCTTTACCTTGTCAATGAAGTTTATATAGTGATTAGTACACCACATAAGAATGGCATTGACCCTAGAAATCTCTTTATATTTGTCCTTGCATAATACGTAGGGGTGAGCCATTGTATCAATGCTTTGTTGATACTCTACTTTTAGATCAACAATAGAGACAAGGCCGAAATTATCCTTCCTTTGTAGCTCACAACCAATGTTATCAAAATCCTATATTAATTGACCAATCATCTTCTTGACCTCCTCCAACAATTTTTTTCAAATTTACCACACTTTTCTATGTGCATTTGTATTTTTAACCCATACTAAACATCCAGTTATGATAAGGCTCTACATGTGACAATGGGATATTATATTTCACGGTTGTGTTTATCCTCATGCCTATTGCTTCTTACAACTAGTTCATAGGAGTCTTATGGGTAATCCCCTTCATCTTTTCCACTTTGATTTAAGATACCATTAAATTTATTATCACTGCCAAAGCATCATACAATTTATTTAAATTATTAAATCTTTGATCCACTACCTTGTGATTTTCCCGAAATAGCTGTCAATATGTAGCTGGAAGATTAATTATTTGTTCTTACCATATCTAAGATCAAAAACACTAACAACATAACCAAAAAGTTGTGCTAACAAGGGACCCAACATTGACCTTAGGGTATCAGAGAGAATCTCCATAGCGACTTTTATATTGTCCTAATCTAGTTTGGTATTCTCTATTTTGTCATTGACCTCACTAGAGGAGACCTATCAATTATGTATATGTACTTTGAAGCTAGGACTCACGTGTCGATCCAAGTTGTTGAGAAAATATGTCTTCTACACATACATAATAATATTCATATTGTATTCTTTTATTTTATTATGTAAATGTTGCACTTAGAAGTATCTGCAACATTTAGAGATCCCCATAGAATATCCTTGATGATTTCTATAGATGCATTGTGATGTCATTGGATACTATTATTTTATATTGGGGATAAATAAAAAGTACCCAATATTGGATGTGGGGGTTAAGGAGTTAAGTAGCACGTAGTCTTATGTAAACCACTTGGTGATTTTGTGGGAGCTTATTTTTGTAGAAGTAACCATAAGGGTAGTGATAAATCTCATAGACAGAGGAAAGAAAAGAAAGGAAGTTGCAATTTAATACGTAAATATAAGGTATCACAATGAATACAAGGATAAGCTATATCTAAATCCAAACAATATAACCAAAATAGATTGGATATGAAGTATATATAAATATAAACTTGTAAAGACCAATGCATAAAGCAGAGAAAACTACCAAATCAAGAAGCATGCAAATGAAATCTAACTCCAAGATCAATAGAAGATCATGTAAAGAAGATTTAACTTCTCAATCAAAAAGTATAAAGCATAAAATTATTAGGGTCAGATACATAACAATGTAAAGATAATGTGAAGGAGAATCTAACACTATAAAAAAGAAGAAATGTAATAGGTTGGGTTCACTAAAATGTATATGGTGAAATGGTAATCAATGGTAGATTCTCACTTCACTACAATACATTAGAAAGAGGATCCTAAAATCTGACCCCTTATGGCTTAAATCAAATTAGCACAACCCAAGTAGATGAATGGGTACTAATACAAGACCTAGGTCCTTTAGGGATGTTGATTCTAGGATCCTTGTTTTCATTTAATGTAAAGAAATGTATGGAATGAAATACGATGTATATGTAAGGAAAGTAAACTATACACCCATGTAATGAGAAACAACAAGATATTAAAGACCTAGTGTATCAAAATGAGTGATATAAAAGAGGAAGGAAGAAGATGTACTCACCTTGAGGCTAGCAGAGGAAGCAACTTCAAATCTATAGAAACCCTATCAAACTATAATGAAACTAGAAATAAACCAAGATTTGGAAGCCTGAAGATTGGAGCTTTTGTTGAAAGAATTTGGGTGTTATAGGAATAGGTCAAACTTGGTTTGACCTATGACAATATTTGTTGAATGTGGTTTGACCTATTCCCAAGAGGGTTGAATCTGGATATCTTGGGATTGTGACTGTAATTCCACTTCTATATTTATAATTTTGAGTCAAAGAGTTTGTAAATTTATATTTGTACATAAGAAAAGGGGAAATTATTGGGGTGAAGGGGCTTTCCTTGTTCATCCCCCATAGCAATTAACCTTGAAATGAGATAAGTAAAGAATGCAAAATAAGATAAAATATAAGTATTATCTTGCTGGACAAACCCTTGTAGATGTATAGAGATCACTTGCAACCACATAGATGTTTATATGCTTGAATGAATATTGAATGTTGGAATGTAAAATGTAGGATTTCTTCACTTATGCAATTGACCAATATTTGCCCAAATCATAGCCATGGATGTATGTATGCTTAATATGCTTAAACACATAAGAAAAATAATAAATATTGATGTAGATCTTCTCCCTTGATGGTCAACTCTATTGTCTCCTATGAAGGAAGACGCTAGATCAATGAAAGGAAATACATGGTGGATGACTAATTGGATGGATGAATTTCCTTTAATAAATGCTTTATTTCTTTCTTAAAATCCTTGAATGTGCAATAGATTTCTTGAGAGCATCTAATTATGGATTTGGATCTTGTAGTGTGAAAACAAAGAGATCAAGCCTCATTTTGTAGTGATTTTGAGGTTAATTTTTGCAAAGGCCAACTCAACTAGGCAGGAAAAAGAAAAAAAGAAAAAACTTTGCATCAAGCCCCAAAACACATTGAAATTAAACTCTCAAGGTATGGGTTGCACTAGGTGCAACCTATAACTAGAAGGGATAATTTTGAGGTAAATTGCACAAGGTTTCAAAAGGTATTTGAAATTTTGGAAGAAAACAAAAATATGAGAAGGAAAATCAAGTACAAATGCTTCCAAAAATCAAGAAGAACACTAAATTGGGGTCCAATTTGTCCTAGAGCTTTCAAATTAATGGTACTAAAATTTTAGGACTGTACACAAATAACATGCATAGAGACATAAAATTGGAAAGGGATTTCAAACTAAAGAAAGTAAAAAACAAAATCTATATGATTAAGAAGAATTTTTTTTAAAAAATACAGTGCTTGTGAGCCTTCTCTTAGCTTGTGACATGTTTGATACCGTATACAAACAACCAAGAATATGAAACTCATGAGCATAAAAATAAGTGGTCTCACCAATCTTTGTTAAAGAGTGGATAGAAAGAAAATGGAAACCCTCTTCCTAACCCTAATTTTCAAAAGGAATTATCCAAACTGATTAAACACAAAAAGGTGTTCAATGCAGAAATGGATCAAGTAATGAAAAATAGGAGGAAAGAGGGGGGTTATGTGTGATCTTTCTATTATGAGAGAGTATGTGCCAAAAACCTAAAATAGATAAAAAAACAAATACTCACCTTGAATCTAGAAAATGTTGATTTCTGATGTCTGTATGAAGTTTCTGGAAAATATGCAAACGGTTCTAGACAAGAAATGTTGATATAGAAAAAACCCAAAAATATTGTCTTTTTGAGGGGAGATCGACCTTGACCCTATTGGCAGGGCACAATCTTGCCCCAGGGCACAACTGTGCCCTAGAAGTCGACCTTGACTTGCACTACTCTGATGGAATTTCTATTCACGAATCTCACAAGTTCAACGAAAAGGGTATCTAAATTTGCTCTCTAATTCATTATTCCACACCTGTATTTGCAAGAAAAAATGATTTTGTTGTTTAGATGAGGGGTTTGCCTCAGTCAAACCTTGGTTTGGAATCAACCTTAATAATGAAATTGAAATAGAGAATGCTACAAGTAGTAGAAGTAAATCTAATAATGAAGCTATGATACTCAATAGATATGCAATTGTATTTGAAATGTAAACAAGTATATTGATATGAAAGCTTCAATATAACATTAACAAATATAAATCAAAACCTCCATGATTGTATACTTAGAATCCACCTTGATAGAAGAATGAATAGATCTTGAAGATGAGCAAAGGATCTTGAAGGAAGATCACACCACCATGATGGCTAGATCAAGGGGTTTAAATGATGAATCTTGAATGCTTGAACCAAATCCCTTCAAAGGCTTAAATGCTTTAATCCTTGATCTTCAATGGAGAACTTGAATGATTGAATGATAGAATGCTTGCTTAATCTTGAAAAGTAGGTAGTTTCTCATAGATAGTAATCATTTGTATGTGCCCTTAGGTTATTTGCTTGCATAAAAAGTGGATAGCTTGTGGATGTCAAAATGAGGGAAGAAGGCTTCTTTATATAGAGATCCAGGGCACGAACTCCTAGAGAAGGTCGACATAGGAGCATTATATCCCATTTAATCTTAACCCCTAGGAATGGACCTAGATTAAATGTAATTTAAGAGTCTACCATTCTGAAACCCAAAATAGCCAACTTGAAAGCTGGAAAAGAAACTTTCCAAAGTCTGAGATCCCAAAACTTCTAGAAATTGAAAATAAGGCCTAGGGACAGGAACGAGGTCAACCCTTCCCTAGATCAAGATCAAGGACGTCCTTGACCTAGGTCAAGGTTGAGGTCGACCATGACCCAGAGGGTCGTCCTTGACCTAGAGGGTCGTCCTTGACCCAAAGGCCAAAGTCCTCAATTTCATAGAGCAATTTGTCAAAAATAGGTTGGAGATAAAGAGAGAGAAACAGAATATGGGGAAAATTACCAGATTTATGCAAAGACCCATTCAAGGAGCTTGACATGACCCCAGACCACCTACTCGGAGGGATAAACGCTCTTAACATGGAAGTTCTTTAATTTTAAAATGATACAAAGAGCTACATGCTTCCCAAATCAGTGATAAAGGTATTTTAAATTCATTATTTTTAGAAAGTTTTTCTATCCCCCGTCACAACCAAATGGATCCACGAACAAACTTGGGTACCTTAAGATCGTGGCCAATGAACAAGTCTAATTGGTAGGAAAGAATAATATCCTATTTTTGGATGTGCATAGAGAGACTTTCAAAAAAATTAAGAAATTATTTGACCCAAAGTAATTCAACCAAGTTGAGTTAAAAGCATGTGCATTACATATAGGGAAAAAAATTGAATGAATTGTAGAAAGGATACTTGTTTGTGGCTAGGCAAAGAAGGGGGTAAAATTCAAGTGGATTGAATAATAAAGAAGTTCAAAAGGTCCATAGAGAAAAGGAAGTTTCATTGTGTATGACATTAATATAGTAGTACAATATAGACTAGAATTTCAATTTCAAAACTAGAATTACATAACTTAAAATCTCACTTGTAAGGCTTTGATATTTTTAGGAAAAAAACATGTAAAATTATTCATTAAATTTTAACCACAACTAATAATTTGATGTGCAGCACAGTAGTGACATAGTAATTTGTGTTTTAGGGGAATGGTGGTCACTATGCATGTATTTTTTTTAATTCTACAACCTATTTCAATATTTACTAAGCCTTTCATTTGCTCATTAATTTTGTGTCATTTTTATTTATTTTTTCTTATAAGCTAGTAGGCTTCTATTACGAGGTTGCTTGCAACCACAAGTTGTCTCAACTGACAAATAGGATACTAGAGAATGGTTTTTTACTATTGCTAATGATTTAGTGATCATGTTTTCCTTACAATATTCAAAGGAAATTTATTTAAAGGGAATTAAATCAAGTGTAAGGAATGGAGAATTCTTATATCTACACTCATAATTGCAAAATTCTTTAAGAGATTGTGTTTACAAATATGGAAGGATGATGGGATTGTAACCCTCAACAACTTATCATTTTAGATATTATATGATGATATTTATAGGACTTTTATGTGGTTTTCACCCAATTTTTAAGAACCAATTATCTTTCCATTATTTTATGTAAGCCTTGTGATCATTTGATTATTATGTACACTCATAGGTACAAATTTAACTCCATAAGTCTACCATGCAAAGTGGTTTGCACCATGTCTGTGCAGACATGAAGATTCTAAATGTCAAAGGAAATGCACACACAACTAGTTATAGTAAGGCTTTGGAACACCACAAGGCCATCAAGCGACATAACACTAAAGCTTGTGTGAAATCCCTAGAATATAGCTTTGATTTGATGTAAGTTATTGTCCCAACTTTATGTTAGAGTAATTAGATATTTCCTAATTAACTCTAGTTGTTTAAGCTGAACTTTAGGCATCTAATAATTAATTTCTTTTATTAATTATTATGATGCAACCTAGGTTAGACCTTTTTAGGGTTTCGATCTCCTTTATAAGGATGATCTATCATTGTAAACATTCATTCATTTTGATTATAGCAATCTCTTTTTTGCTCATCAAGAATGTCTCATCTATGGATCTGGCAATTTTTGCCTCCATAGCTTTTTGCCTCTCTCTTTTGTAATAGGTGTTTGCGTGTAGGTGATTCTTGGGAGCTGTGGGGTTGATCTTTCATCAACTTCAACATGATATCAAAGCTCAAAATCTTCATGCCCCTATTTTATTCTTGAGAGATTTGGCGTCGATTTTCAGATATGAACTTTTAACATTCTTTTATTAGATCTTGGAGGTCATTGATTTTTGAGGTACTTTGAGCAAAAACGGACATCACTGTTGACCTTAGAGTACTTGAAAACCCTTATTTCCATATAAAATATGTCCAATTTGAACACTATTGAAATTTGAAGCAATTTTTTTGTATTTAGACCATTTTTTACCTAGGCACACAAATCAAGGTGGGATTCATTTTGTTTTGGGGGCCACCCATCCTCTCTACCATGAGTTTGAAGGTTTTTTGAACACCCGAGGACTTTGATTCACGCATCTAATTGGGCACCAGCTTCTTTTGGGGAAGTGCACGTGATTGGAGCTTGACGCCTCCATCGATTTGCTTCCAGTTTGGGCCCTATTAATGAAAGTTCAACATCTGGTTTTTGATTTTTCCTCTAGACTGGACATCATTTTTTTGTAATGCACTTGCCCCTCCTTGGGCTCCTCCTGCAATTTGAAGCTCCTGCATTATTTGGAAAATTGCACCATTATATTTTGGAAATTCACGCTAGAATGTGTTAAAATTGCTTCTTTTGAATGTATGTGCTCATGCGTTGACCTCTCCTTGAAAATAGTAGAGGCATGCCACGCCATAGGCCCTGATGCCTAGTCGATAGCACTGCAATGTGAGCCATATTCTTATTTGTTTGCTGGAACTGAAGGCGGAGTTGACGTTTTTGGCAGTTTTCAAGCCTTGTTAGTTGTTTTTGCGGCTTGGAGTTTTTGGCAATCTCCTTGATTTTGACTTCCTTTGTTTTATGGATGCGTGTATTGACTGATGTGGAGGAACTCTAAGATTGGCTGTGTTGGGTATGCACATCTCCAAATCAATTCAACATTTGACAGAATCGTGAAGGCCACGTGGGAGCTCAGTTTTGTCTCTCCACATGCGACTCTCAGTTTTTTTTTGGAGCTTTAGTCACCATAGTTTATTGGTGTTGAGTCAAAGTTCGACCCTCCCATACAGCCCGTGGCTGTACAGCCACGAAAATGCACTTCCTTTACATTGCTTTTTTCAACTTTTCAAAAAAAAATTCTAAGTCCTCTCCTTCGTAAGGAAGTGCATTTTCGTGGCTGTATAGACGTTGCCTCCCATACATGGATTTTGTGTACCCTGTCGCTGTGACTCAGATTGAGGAGGACACGAAGTTGCTCGTGCCTTTGTTATCTTTTAACAGTTTCACTTTTTAGCTAGCGGTATTTGCGAATGGAGGGTGCACTTTTTTTTTGGGACGTTGAGTTCAAATTTTTGGAATCGGCCTCCACTTTTGATGATTACTGTCGGAGTTTGCATGATAGTTTCGACTATTTTATTTGGTCTGTGTGAGCTTGGACTTCGCCTTTACCTTGTATTCCACTTGCCTTCAAATTGATGCTTATTTTTTGGTCTATGTATTTGACTTTGAAATTGGTGCTGCTAAAACCTTTTGGACTCGGGGGCTATGTCAATCTTGCCATGGTGGTATTTGACTATGCTTTGTTGCGCGTCAACATTGGCCTTTTGGACTCGGGGGCTATGTCAATCTTGCCATGATGGTATTTGACTATGCTTTGTTGCGGGTCAACATTGGTGTAGCGTATGTTATGGGATTGTGCTCCGCCTCTCATTGAAATTGCCGCAAGTTTGGGAAGCATACAAAGTAGAAGGCCATTTGCTTAGAGAGCATGGTGATCATTTTACTAAGCATGGTGATCATTTTATGAGAAATTTTGTGCCCTTTCTGTGGTTTTTATTATTCACATGGCATAATTTTTTGCCATCAGTTTTTAATCCGGCACTAACTCTTTTACCGGCGACAACGTTTTTTTGTCATCCTATCTTGTTTCTGGTGGTTGGACATTTTCTCCAACAGGGGTCATTTATTGGCTTTTTTTTTGCCTCAACGGTCGTTTGACCATCAAATTTGAGCTTGTCACTTGCTAACGTTAGTGCCACATCAACATTGCATTACCACTTTCTGTCACCTCCATGACCTTTGTTCGGACCTACCTTCACATTTTTACTCATATCTCGAGCATACAAACTCCATTTTTGCAAACAAGATATCACCCGAATGCTGGTTCCGAGCTCATCACAATGGTATAGTTAGTTTTCAGTTTTGATGGCTTTTTCTACTATCAAAGTCCAAAGTTTAGTTTTGCACTCCAGGGGCATATCTTGAGCATCTGATATTTGATTTAGGAATTCTTTATATCGTTGGAAAGATCTTTCCGACCTCTACGATGCTAGTTTTTTTCCATATTTTGCTACAGGCACATCTATTCAGTATTCTACATTTTTGCATTCTAGTGGACAACTTGGTTGTTTCAAGTCCAGGGATTGATTTCTTTGCTTTAGATGATTCGTCATGACATGTGGTATTTTTTGTATTAGTCTTATGTCTCTTCTAGTCTATTTAGACATTAGTTGTATGCATTTTTGCAAATGCACTAAGATAAAATGCCATACTGCATCTGTATCTTTGCTTCAGTTTGTTTGTCTTTTGATTCGAGCAGTGTCATTTGAGGACACTCATAGAGATTACTGTATTCTTGGGATTCCTTATGTCTTGTGCCTTATTGTACATGCACTACTCTAATAAAGTGCCATGGGGGTTGATGTTTTGCCTTTGTTTTCCATCTTCCTTTATCTAGTGAGTGTCCCTTTTGTAACGTTAACCTCATGATGTGTTTGAGATTGATCACCTCAATACACACATATGTACTCTTTTTTGCATCTTGATCATGGTTCCTTGACTTGAAGTTTTTTGGGCCCACTTTTCTAGTTGCTTGTCACCTCACCCTTGTCTGCATTTTTCTCATGCTTCCTTGGTTTGATTGATCAACCCTTCAGGCTATGGTGTTTCATGCCATCTGTATTTTTGAGTTCAATTGTTTGCCTTTGTGTGCCTCCTAATTCAATGCAGATTACAGTCTTCTCTACCTGGTTAGGTTCTAATTTAGTGGAGGTTCTTCAGGTCAGCAGTTACTTTTGATAGAGCTTTACAACTTCTACATGCTTCAGTGATGTTCTTCATGATCATCTTTTGTTCCTATCTTTTGGGACATTCCCTAGTTTGGAGGCTTCTTTAGTCCTCTAGTTTCTTTCAGCATGTTTTCCATCTCTTTTTGGAGTAGGATTTTTCCCATGTGATTTTCTCTATTTCTCCTCTTTTCAAAGATTTGGTTGTGCTTGGATACCTCATCAAGCCTTGTTTATTGGGACCCATTTCTACTTTCAATAGTAGTTTCTAGGTTTTTAGCTACTCCTTAATTTTCTCTTAAGGGGGGGGGGTGGTGTGTGTTAGAGTAATTAGATATTTCCTAATTAACTCTAGTTGCTTAAGCTAAACTTTAGGCATCTAATAATTAATTTCTTTTATTAATTATTATGATGCAATTTAGGTTAGACATTTTTAGGGTTTCGATCTCCTTTCTAAGGACAATCTCTCATTGTAAATATTCATTTAGTTTTGATTATAGCAATCTCTATTTTGCTCATCAAGAATGTCTCATCTATGGATCTAGCAATTCTTGCCTCCATAGCTTTTTGCCTCTCTCTTCTATAATAGGTATTTGCATGTAGGTGATTCTTAAGAGTTGTGGGGTTGATCTTTCATCAACTTCAACACTTTATTGGGTTGTCATAATTATCAATAACACACTACATAAGTATGATACAAATATAATTAAAATTTCAAAAATGAATTGATGATTTTGGCATAAATATTTTTTTCAAACTTGACTACATTATTCAAATTTAGAGGGGTGAATTTTTTATATTGCGATATTTAGGAGTTCAAGTCATAGCTAGGAGAAGTGTTTGCAAGTTTACCCATCTGCCATAGATGCAAGTAATATAAGCTTAAAGAAATGTGAGAAGTCTAGCTAGTTTCTAAAGGAGCCTTTAGTTTATTACCATTCACAAGGTATAGTTTCCAACCTCTATAGATTAGGGCATTGAGAGTTGAGTAAAGAAGATAAATAAAGAGGTTAAATCTTCAAAAAAAAAGGGAAATCGTTGGGATTAGAGATTGAGGATAAATCAGGCACTAATGGTTTAAGAAAATAGACTATGGGAGGGTGTTGTTATTAATACCATTATTATGTTGAGACAGAGGGCTTTGGAGTATACCTTACAACATAAAGCTATATTATTCTTGTCAATACATACATATATCAAATTTTTTGCTTTGTATTTAAATTAGGGTGATGCTTGTACGAGATCATGTAATATGTAGATATAAGATCAAGTATTCTATGTGGAATTATGTTAAGATTTTGTAAATCTTTGGGCTATCTAGAAAAAAGCACTCTTCCAATGCATTAAAACTATTAGAAAAATTATGTACACATCTTTAATAATAGTAATACCATCAAGTGATACAAACTTGTATGTTTCCCCTATAAAGATATGCCTCTGAATGAATTGCAAGCCTCTACTCTCCTCAAATTTGGATTACAATTTTATGTGTCAAATTCATTGTAAACCACATAAACCTTATCTAAAATGTACAAATAAATTTTTTTTTGTATTTGCTTGTAGACACCATAAAAACAAAATATTCATATAAGTGCACATGAAGGGAATGGATTGGTAGATATCATTTAGGTCTTGTATAGTTGAATTGTAGAAACAACATGGCATACTGTTATGGTGGGATGTATTGTTTTTGTGAAATTATGGGATAGAATATCTATAAATGATACCAAATTAGTTTATATGGACTAGAATGCCAAACCTTATTAATTTGCCCATTCAATGTAGTAAGTATCACCATTTTTAGAACCTTTGAAAGTGGAACTTGATTGAATTGTAAGGATTTTGTTTTCTATTAATTCAATTTTGCAAATCATTTAAGAAATATCAAAGAAAATAATAAGTTCTACAAGGATGAAAGAATAAGTGAAAGACAAGAAGGTCCTTCTTTAGGTGTTCAACAAATTGTTTGAAAATAAAAAATAAAATCACAATTTGAAGTAATCTTTTTACCATGGTTTTAATAGTAATATGCCTCATTGGTTTTGTACTTATCTAAGAGTAAATTATGAATTCAATTGGTGGTTATGTGTATCTATTCAAAAATCTCATCTTTATCTTAATTTTACAAGTATGTTTATGTTTGGTATACTCTTATTGGTTATTGGGCAGGAGTTAAGCATATTTTTGTTAGGATGGACCATTACAATCCATATTGTCCTTCCTTATTTAATCTTATGATGACAGTCAAAGCCATTCTAATGAATCTTTGGATATCATACAAATTAATTGATTGGATTTAGTTAGTTCGAAAAATATCTTTAAATTCTGTAATGATCTTTACTCATGTCTAGAAAATGTGAGCATTAATGGCATCAAAGTAGATGTCCAAAATATTATTGAGACATTAGGTGTAGTTCATGGTGGATGTGTAAAGTTAGTCATTTAGTTCCATCAAGCACTAGAGGCTTCTATTTCTCATAATTTCCCTACAAATGGTATCATTATTTGTATGTGTCACAACACTAATGACCTTTGCAGACAATTTAATAAAATATGACTATATCTTTATTGGCTAAATTAGTGAGGTTGATTCTTGAACCATTTTGAACTTATATATTAAATTGTATCTTATTATTTATATATATTTCAATGCTTAAAGAAAAAGAAAAAAATCAGAAGAGTCTCTAATTATTGGTTTGTGGTGATTGATCAGGCAAGTCCTATACACTCTCCATTTATCGTAGGGTTTGGGGAAATGCCCCAGATTTAATTTTATTACTTTTTTGGGGATGGAGTGTTTCCATAATTGATGTTGATGAGATGAGGAAGTGTGTTGTTGTCATGCTCTATTAGTTATATTGTTTTTCAGTGATGTGTGTGTGTGTGTGTGCGCGCGCGCGAGTGTGTGCGCACACACACTTAATTATTTATGTTCTTGATGTACTTAGTCTTGAAATAATTGGTGAAGTAAAGGCTATACAATGAATTATGGTGTGTGGTCATCAATATAATTTCTAGAGATGGTCTCTATGTTATCTTTTGTGATCAGACAGGTTCATGACAAGTTTGGTGAGCCTTACAATCTAATTGGTGATGATAATATGTTGGCTTAGAAGTTAGAGAAAAATATTTTAATCGGTTTGGTTTACTATTTGAGAATCTAGTGTTGTGATTAGAGATGTAGGATCTTGATTATTTTAGTTACTTTCTTTTGCAATAATGCATTACTTGGTAACAAAAAAATGAAGTTATTGGATTTTGATGTTTGGCAGAAGAGACCAGTAAAGAACAATGAAGAAAAATTGGTTAGATTGTTGACCGATACAATCATATTTGTTTGAGTAATCAATCAGTGATTAATGGTGACATGATGACATGTCCATGCTCATCTGGAATACTGTGTATGCATGTACCTACTGAAGTGTAATACATTTTGACTTTCTTGAAAAATCATTGCACGACTTGATCACGATGTTGATGCTAGTTGGAGATCGACTAAACTATGTTTGGAAAACTTATAAGGAGGGAATTTCAATTTCAAATTCAATGTTAAGTTGGTGGAAAAATCCTAATTGGTATAATTTGTAAATTTCATTTTGTGTTCAGAAAAAAATATGAGTGAAGGGGAGAGATCATGTGTGTGGTGTTGAAAAGTGTGCATCAGATCAAGTGGTTTATAGTAATTGTGTACCTGAATGTGAGAATGTTTAATGTGCTTAAGATTTATACTAGTAAGCAATAGTGTTATTCACTAGATCATCTCACTTTTTCCAATTAGTTGTAGTGAGAAAATCCCTTAATAGAGTAGATTCCAATAAATCTTATTTGTAAATCCCTTAACTGAATGACACTCTAGCTAGTGTTTGAAGTACTCTTACAAGGCTACTCCTAATAGGGTAAATCTCTTAATAGGGCTAGAGGGGAACCCCTTGACTAGGTGACTCCTAATAGAGTTAATCTCTAAATGGACTTATTGTAAGCTCTTGAGAAAGCCAAGATCCTCACAAGGAGTACTTCAAAATAGTGCATTTACATTTGTAGGCATCAATTTTAATGTGGTTTTCACCCAATTGGGGTTCCATGAGAAAATATTGGTGTTAGGTGTTGATATTGTTTGAGTGATTATTTGTTTTACAAGTTCCTCTGCAAGTTTATGTTTCTTTTTGCATGCATGTGGTAACAAGTTTAAGGAAAAGTTTTATTGGATCTTATTCTTGTTTTATGGTAGATTATTGATTCAACAGCCCCCCTCTCCCTCCATTTTACTAAACTTTGGTCCTATTTATTGTATCAGGGGGAGTTAACTCGTTAAGCATTTTCAAGTTGACTTGTCAAGCATTTCACTAGGTTGGCTTGTTAAGTATTTTTTAGGGTTTACTTTTTAACTAACATTGGTAAACTTCCCAAAGGGATATAAATAAGTTGCAGTGTAATGCAAAGTATATTAGAATATAATTTGATCTTTGCTAGATAATAAAATTGGAATCTCTATTTGGTGGACATAACCCAAAATTAGGTAAACCTCATTAAATATTTATGTCTTTTGTTCTACTCGTGTGCTTTGTACTTGTATTTACATGTAACTATTAGGGTTTTATCGTATAATCCTAACAAGTAGTATACAAGCCAAGTTATTTTAATTATTCTCTATAGAAAGGATTCAAAGTTGAGTGAGAGTAATGGAAGATGAGAGTAATCTAAAGGTTGAGAAGTTTAATGGGCAAAATTTTCAATTATGGAAAATGCAAATGGAGAATTATCTCCATCAGAAGGATTTATGGCAATCATTAGGAGGAAAATTCAAGAAAGACCCAAAAAATTCAAATGAGGACTTGGATATTTTGGATAGAATGGAACTTGGTAGAATTTGGTTATGCCTAGAACAATATACAACATTTAATATTACAAAAGAGAAGACAACTAAGGAGTTAGTGGAAATCGTAGAGAAGTTGTAAAAAAAGTATTCTACTCACTAAGCATTTATTTAATATGAATATGGTTGAATTTGGGTCTATTATTGATCATTTAAATGAGTTTAATATGGTCATGAGTCAATTATCTTCTACACATGTCAAATTTGATGACAAAATCAGGGCTCTTTTGATTTTATATTATTTTCCTAAAAGCTAGAATTAGTAATGGTTATTATTAACTATATTTTTTCAAATACTCTAAATTTTGATGATATTGTTCATGTTGTTCTAAGTGAGAAAATTGTAGGAAAATATTGGGTGGATATACATCATTAGTCTCTTGAATGCAAAAAGAAGAGGCAGATCAATAGAGAGAGGAATTTGTTTTTTTTTTAAAATTATGGGAAACTGCAAGAAAAATCAAAGGGAAAGAGGTCACAATTCATAGGACCAAGAGATGGTTGGTGTAATCACCCAAAAATGGTCTAGTAAACTATAAGTTCCCTTTTCAACATTTTAAATCTCTAAGCTAGACTACATCTTATGCTTAATCAATTTTGCATATTATCAATCTTTTATCCTTGATCAAATCATGATTTTATTATTTATTCAATTATAACCTATGGTTTGACTGCCTTATCTTAAGTATTTATTTAATTAGAAGAACATGTTCCTTTTTAATTAAATAAATATTCTTTATTCCTATGCTTTCTTAATTTAAAAATAAAGAAAAAGGATTTTTGTCTGCACATTGAATGCACACTTTCCAAGGTGAGTAAAATCTATTTTGCCTCTTAATCTCCTCCACACATCTTTTTCTTCTTAAATACAACGATTGATTTTTCCTCTTGATAATCTTGTGCACAAAATCAAAATGAGAATCATTCTCCATTTTAGATTTTTCCTCTTAATCTCTAACCATCCATTGCTTTTTAAAAGGAGGCTCTCTCCCCACTCTCTTCATCTTTTGCAATTCATCTTATTTTTATGTTGTTGCAGTTTCATTTGAGCACCTAAGTATTATTAGTTGCACTATCATTCTAGTTTACCTACTTGCTAGCATAGTATTTTTTTAAAATTTTATTTATATCTTAAATCATATAGTCAAAATAGGAGGATTGTAATATTCGTCTTGTTAGTTTAGTTCTCTTTCTTGTTCTTGCATTTTATCATGCATTACTCATCTAGTTTACTTTCATTTGAATTATCGCTTGGAGATGTTTGGATACAAGAATTCTTGTTCTTATTCCATTGAATGTTCTATCTCATAGTGCACCTTGTAAGGGTCACTTTTCTCCATTCATTTGAGAGCCACACACTTCATATTTAACTTATTTCCATGCATGTTACAAGTAGGAAGCTATAAGTTGTCATTCAAGGCTCCTAATCAATGGGATACCTTATGGAACAATTTATAGAAGTGTGTTGCATTTTTAGCATACATTTTTGTGCCCATCGTGGGGCAACCCACAGAATTTTCATATTCACTTTGATTTTTAAGGATAACCTTGTGCAGATTGAGTTGAAGGCATAAACACTTGGGTTTTGATATGATTTGGTCATATCTTCCAAATGGCTTGGTATTTTAGTGTAAAGTATTTTTTGAAGGTTGGGGATGGATCAAAGGTGCCTCAGTCAAAAAATTAGATTTTTTTGATCATTTTTTTGCGAGTTATAATTTTTTCTTTATTTTTTATGTTTTTTTAAAATTACAAATCAATGTATTTTTTAGAAAAAATTGCATTTTTGCAAAGTTGTGAGAACTATATAGGTGGTTAATTTTTTATTTATTTAGATCCAATAACATGGCTCAACTAGTCAATTTAGGAAAACTAGATTGTTTTGGTAAAATGGATCCCTGGGGCATTAATTAAGAGATATACTTGAAATTCTTTCATTTTTGGAAATCTCTTTGATTTTTACTATAGGTCTCTTCTTTGCATTTTCATTTTTTGGGCTTTAAATACTAGCATGCAAAACCCATTATTGGAAATCCATTGTGCTTATCATTGACATAATGAACATAGAACTTCAAATTGCATAAAATTCATCACATTATTGATGATGGTATAGTTTATGTTGCAACCTCTAAAGACTTGTATGATGAGGATGATATTGTAGACTCATACAATGAAGATACTTCTCTTGAGAAAGATCAAACTGATGAACCTATGTTTAGTAGTGGTTCCCTTGTCACCTCCACTTATTCTAATGCACATGCATCTCCTAAAATATTAGATTTTTCCAATATGGCTACATCAAGCAAAGAACCTAATGATTTTTTTACTAACTATGCATACCCTCAAGGGATACCTCTAAAAGAAACCCAAGATAATTTGCATTTGGTTGTAAACCTTTTCAATGATTCTATTGTCTTGCATTTTGTCACTACAAAATGTTGGTAACAACACAAACTTTTTCAAGCTAGTTTCACATTTCTATAAGCTTGAATTTGATATTCAATTGTTTAATGTTGATCAATCAATCAATTTCAATTCATATATCAAATTGTTTTAGTGAAGGCCTTCATCAAGTCTTTTTCATTTTGCTTTCTGTCGAGCCTTTGCTTGATTTTTGAAGCCTTCATTGTCCATTATTGCTTTTAAGTTTATGTTTGTTTATTTTTAGTCCTTTGGTTTTGCTCATGTCATGCCTTTCGCTTTTCCCTTCAATTTGGTCTAACCTAGAGGTCAATCGGAGTTGTCAGTCAAGAGTTATGCCCATTTTAGTGCTTCAAAAGTAGACCTTTTGGGTGCAATAACACGTATTAAAAATATGATATTATATTTTCAATTTAACTTTCACTTTTTGATAAATATAACTTATATTCACTTTTTGTTATATTTTTAATTTACTTTAACTTTAAATTTTTAACTTAAAGTGACTATAGTGCACTATATGTTACAATTTTAAGTTGAGTTACTTTTTTATTTTTCACTTAAAGTAACTATATAACTATATGTTTCAGTTTAATTTTTGGTTTTAAAAATTAAATATTTATTTAAATGTTACTTTTTTAATGATGTTTATATGTTATATTTCTAAATATGATAAATAAATATTGTTTATGGTCCATTTTGTAACATATTTATAATTTTAAGTAAATTAAATGACTTAAAGTCTTCATAAGTGGACATTTTATATGCAATAACATGTAAGATCCATCAAAAGTGGACATTTTACATGTCACTGCATATAAAGTTTACTTTGGTGAACTTTTTTTATGTCATTACATCAAAAATCCATCATAAGTGGACCTTTTTGATGCTATTGCATCAAAAGTGAAGTTTTCATGCTTTAACATCTAAAAGATGAATTGCATTTTAAAACATGCTTTCTCCCCCAAAAGGTCTGATTTTGCCTATTAGCATATTTTAAAACATGTAAGAGCACCCAAAAAAGTGTGATTTTGTAGAGATGCACATTTTAAAATATGTAAGTGACCCAAAAAGGTCCGATTTTGATCAAAAGACATGTTTTAATATATGTCATGACATCCAAAAAGTCCTTTTTTGAAGAAGAACATGTTTTTGCCCTGCAAGAACCCAATTTTGATCATAACTTGAGATTTTCTCAATGGATTTGCATGAGATTTTTTCTATTGGAGGTGTTTTTGGTTGGCAATGATTTCTCTTGCTTTTAAAATGGATTTATTAAACTCAAATTTTTTTTTGAAAGCTTCATGATAGGGCATGTTTTTGAATAAATCAACAAATAAATCCATTTTTAATGCATGTCTTAGCTCCCAAGTAAAGCAATTTGGTATATTTTGGAGGTTGCATTGCATTATGGTTCATATTTTGGTGTTTAATGATCGAAACGTTTTGATCTTGCATCATGGAGAAATATGTTTTTTGCTAAATATGTCCCATAAGGATGAGCATACAAAAACGTTGGATTGTGGAGCATGAATAGGGCACGTTTTGGCATCTCCTAACAACTTCTCCTTGTTTGTTGCCCTCTCCAATTCAAATTTGTTAAGTTGGAAAAAGTCTACGTGTTTGGAAGAATTTTTCAAACATTGGAACATCTTTTCCTTTCATTTTTGGCACATGTAAGTGCACTCTTTCTTTCTTGTTTTTAATTCATGCTTATTTTGCTGATTTTATGCATGTAATTACTTGATGGTTGCCACTTGTTAAAATCTTTGCCGTGGAAAGTGCATTTTTCCTTTAGAAATGAAGTTTTTGTTCATTTTCATTTTTTTGGTTCTTTCCCAAGTCCTAATTTCAAATTTGAGCATTGAAGTGTATTGCATCTTGGTATGTTTGAGTCACCTTCCAAAGGTACGTTGTTTCTTTTGTGTTTTGTGCTTTGTGCTTATTTGTTAGTTTTCTCCACTTGGAGAAATTGCAAGTTCTTTCCCAAGAACTTGTTTTTACTTCATTACATGTGAAAGCATCGTCACATTCCACATTTTGTTTCTATGTCACAACACCTCATATCTCATTCAACAAAATGTGATTACATTTTTTCCATATCATTCACCATTTGCACGTGCATGTAATCTCATTTTTCATATCCATTTTTACTCATTTCAATTTTCACACTCATTCACATGACACAATTACACAAAATGCCTTACATGTAATTGCATCCAAAAGGTTCGATTTTGATTAAAAGTCACATTTTGAAAAGTTAAAAAGATGTCATTTTCACCTCCTATGTACTTTGACTTCCCCTTTTCACCAAAAGTGATTATAAAACTCATTAGCTCACTTCCTTTTTCTATTTTCATCCCTCCATATGCATTTGCCTCTCCATGAGAAAATACATGTTTCCACATCTTTCCATGTTTTCCATCTCATTCTTCATTCGCACTTACATGTGAAGTGCATCCTCCAACCACATTCGCATCTCGTTCCACCTTTCATCTCTCTTTACATGTTGCACTTACATATAATCATTTTTCATGCAATAATATCTTGAAAACACAAAGTCACTTTTAAAATTAGAAATTTTTATTTTCACACATTCCCATGCATTCCACCTTCACGCTTTCTCATTTTATTTTGTTTCACTCCATCTTCCATTTTCTCACTTTCATACCATTTCATTCCACATTCTGTTCATTTTGTTCCGCACTCCACCGCATATGCATATGCTTTCTCTTTAAGGTCACTTTGTCAGATTTGCAAAGTCTCCAATCCATTTTTAAATCTTCACTACTAATCCAGAGTCAACTTGTATAGAGATTCCTTTTGATGATGTATTTGTGTTTTGAGATTTTTGTGTTGTAGTGCAAGCCCAAGACATGTCCTCACCATCCAAATTTAAAGGCAAAATGAAATATCAATATGATAAAGAATTGGCTCATGCAGCTCCTTCATTAGTCATATCTATTCTGGATACATGATGGACACAAAGATTGGTCATGTGGATGTGGCCAATTTTCTACAAAGGGTTGAAGCTCCAGCTAGTCATGAAATGAAGCGTATTAATAGAAGCAACATTCACCTAGTATCTACATTTCCCATGGCAAATATTGAACCTAATTTCATTTTCAGATGTGCACGATGGTTTACTCTCAAGATGAAGACTATCAAAGACGCTGATGGCTAGGTTATCATTAGCCTTGATCCTGAGGTCATTAAACAAATCTTTAAGGTTCCACATAAAGCAGAATGTGTTGTTTTGACCAAAGAATCATCATTGAAACGTTGGAATGGGAGAAAGGGCGATTATCAAAAGTATGTAAACCTTTGCTAGTTAGATAATAAGAGAAGAAACTTCTCTAGATGGCCAAAGATCGTTCATTGGTCTAATTTCAAGCAAGAATATAAGGATCTCATCATCCTTCTCAATAGGATTTTTAGCCTTAAAGATTCTACTAATTTTGAGCCATGGATGTATAAGTTCATGTTTCAAATTATGGAAAATAAAGAACACATATTCTAGGGAGAATTCACCAATGTTGCACTTTGCCAATAGATATGCAATGTGGGAACATTAGTGCCCCTTCTATATGAATTCTTATCTTGTTTACATTACTGCTGCCGTGGGATCTTTCTCTGGTCTTCCTACCAAGGGAGATCATCTTCAAGTTTCTATTTGAGATTACTATGACCAAATCACTTTGAAAAATAGTAAATTCCATTGTAGAAGAGTCCTAGATGCCTTCTTTGGACATTTCTAGTGTTTTTTCAATAAGCAGTTATCTGTCAAAAGAGTATTTGATGCAACATGGGAGAAGGTGAACCAATATGACTATATTTTTACTTATTTTTCCACTTTCACATACTTGAGAGTGGGATATTTCAAAGGTGAGTTGTATACCTTACCTAGGTATGCTACAGATCAAATTATTTTGATGGAGCTAGCTAGATAGCTCATGGACGTGCAAAGTGATCAACATGCTTTGCATAGGCCTAGTTTTGGCATTACCTCAGCTAAACCTTTGGATATTGGAATTTATTCAATCATTTCTACACCTAAAGAAAAAAACATGGAAGTAGAGTTGCAGCTGATCATCTTGAAGAAGTTCAAGGCCAGATTTAATTTTGACTGCTAAGAGATGAATTCTCAGATGAAAAGAACCTACGCTCATGTTCATTGCATCGAAGACATCTAGATAGATATGAGGAGAAAATTTGACATCATGAAGATGCACTACTGCAAATTAACCCTACAGTGGATAATTGATTTTAAAATGTTGGAAATTCCTTCAGATTTCCAAGTTGAAGATGATGGCAACATCTTTGATCCAGAGTTTCATCAAGTTGGCTTTGATAAGAAGTACCCTTTCCTATTCAATGGTAACAAAAGGAAGGTACATCTATCATGGATAGATTTCAATCCATCTTGGTAAACACTAACAAATGGTTGAAAAGTAAAGGCCTTAAAAGAGTAAATCCTAAGATGGGCTTGGATTGTGGAAGCTTTGGTCCTCTTGGCAGGATGTTACAGTTAGAAATCACAGGGAAAGATGGTGCCTCATTCTCTGATGGTAAGGGTTCCCTCCAATTCAAATCGAAAGGCAAAAAAGGAGATAATTCATCTCAAGTTCCTGAACCAATTCAAGAATTAGTGGAAGAATCAAAAGAGGAATTGGAAATAAAATTTGATAAAGGAGATTTAGATGAAGAAGGGGAAATCATGATTATATCTCCTCCAAGTTTACAAAAGTTTGTACATCTTCTATACATGAGGAGCCTTTTCTCCATGAGGTTTATGATGACGTGGATTCATTCTCCACTATTTTCACTCCTTCCACTCTAGTCTCAGAGGTTAATACCATGGCTCTTCCTATTTCCTCTGCTGCTCCTCGCATCCCTACATATGAACAATATGATCATTTAACAAATGTATTTGAAGATTTTCCAACTCTTACCAATGGTCAAGTTTCCCAACTTGATACATCCTTGACAGGATTTGAGCTTTTCATGATAGAGTCTTCTCAACATGTTCCTATGCCTTTAGTTGTACAAAACAAATCTTGCTCAGTCACTATGGAAATACAATCTAGATCAATGCCAATGGTTTCCACTCTACCTACTTTTGCGAATGAAAATTTCAGCCTACTTGCATGGTTGAGCAAGATAACAATGTAGAGGAGGAAAGTGGTTGTTCCTTCGAACAATCTTCACGTTAAGAAGACAAAATCCAAATCTTTGAAAGACAAGATTTTTTCTAGAATTTTGGTTGATTATGATAAAACCAAATTTGTTGAGGTTGCTGAGCCCTTGGTAGATAAACCTATTGAGGAACTTACTCATTCTAATTACAAGTTTACAAAGTTTGAAATTGGAAGGCAAACACGTTTGAGTTGTTTGCAAGATGCTCAACATGCATTGGCTAATGTATCAATGAGCAATCATGAACTATGGGAAAAGAAAAATCAACTGAAATAGGAGGTCTCTTATCTGAATGAGGTCATCCAGAAACAATCTTCTCAAAGTGTTGTTATTATGTCTCAGACATCTAAGGAGAGAAAGCTAATTGAAGCCATTAAGTCTTGGATACAAGAAATCATTTCTAAAGGAGTTTGAGCTATTACAAAGACATTTGTAGTTCTTAGGCATGTCAAAGAGATGAATTAAATTGAGTGAAATTTAATTTCTTCTTTGACTCAAGAAGTAAATCCTTGATGATTGGGATGAAATGATAAAATTTGATCTAGATGCTATGGTCTCATGTGACATTCTTCCATCATGTGAAATGTTCTTTAGATTTCAAGGACTCATTGGTTACAAAGAGGAAACATTGAGGAAGTTGATCATGAAGTTGCAAGTGGTGTTTCAAGATTGTCAACAATTGAAACAAGTGTTACTTGTGACTTGGAACAAATGGGATGCCATGTTATTGATGAATCTGGTAATCTTATTGTAGTAGAGAGAGTAAATTCAAAATATTCAATTAGGATCAATGCTGATGTAGATTTTGAAGATTTTGGTTCGCATACAATGAACATGTTTGTCTTGTATAAATCCTTGACAAAACACTTGTTAGCCACTACATCAACAAATTCCAAAGTTGTGCAATCAAAGTATGAAAATGTAGTGAGAGTAGAAGCCATATTGAAGACTATGGAAATTGTCGATCTTCCCACAGTGCGTGACATCATTGTCAAATTCAAGACACTGAGAAACAATCTTTAAGATTGTTGTTTTTGTTTTTATTTCTTGTTAGTAGTTGTAAATGATGCATCACATGAAAAAGTGTAATTACATGTAATGCGAGTTACATGTATGTAAAAGGATGTAATGTGAATTGCATGTAACCCTTTATTTTCTTCTGTAGTTAGACTAGGTCAAAGTTGGTTGAGTTGCTCCCACTTTTTCCTCCACCTTTTTCTCAACTCTCGTGCCTATATAAAGGAGTGCCCCTTCATTGTAAAATCATCATTATCTTTATGCAAGAGAGCTCTGGAGAAAATTTTCTAGCAAAACTTTGTTTGTGTAAGCATTATTTTGAGAGAAAGTGAATACAAAGGAGCATTTGAGACTGAACTTTGATTAAGTGAGATTGTTATTTGTGTGAGTTGTAAGCTTTGTCTATAATTCATCCAAGTTATCTTTGATTCATATTATCTTGTGTTATTGGTAATTGTATATCGTGAATTAAATAGAAAAGAGTTAAGAAGCAATTAGAGCCAGAGCTTTGACTAGAAGCAATTGTGGAAATATATAGCTAGAAGCTTTGTTTGTAGCTTATACTTCTTTCTTAATTCATGAAATAATTATATTATTCTTACTTTTAGGAGTGCCCTACTAGTAAAGCTTTTCTACATAGAAGTATGATCGGACTTAGAGCCAAACTGGTACATTTTCAGCTAGCCTTTGAGTTAGTGAAGGTTTATGAATATCACTATTTCCAGCTCTTGATAGAAGTATAGTTAGAGATTCACCCTGTCCATTACTCTCTCCACAAGTTTATTCTTTCTTGAAAGATAAGAAGAAAGGATATTGGTAACACCCTTTTTATAAAATCTCTTGACTTCTTGCTTACCTTGAGTTGATCTAAGGAACAATGAGAAGGGGGAGCCTTCCCTTTAAGGTAGGAGAGACTCTGTCTCAAATGCTGTGGCTGGTCATCCTATTCTGCGACTAGATTTTTATCCAAAACTGTCAGTTTCAAAATATCCACTCAATAGATTCTAAGGTCAGAGATCCCAAACCTTCATGTGATATCACACCTATCATTCCTACTCCAACTAGTCCTTCATCACCTCTTCAAGAGTGTAATATGCTAAAATTTTAGGAACTAATCAATACTTAAATAAATGAATCATATCCCATTCTTAACTGATGAAAAGAGATACAGTTAAATCAATAATTTAACTTCTTCATATGAAAAAGAAATATGAGCTAACTATATTCTATAATTTTAAAGTAATTAGAAATTAACAATCGTCTAACCACCAACTCACATGGCATCAAGTTATTAACTACCATTTGACTTTTATTACATATTAGAAATATTCTAATGGAAGTAACATAAATTAGAAAAATAAGTACAAAAGGTAACATGAAAAGGGTTAGCATAAATTAAGTAATTCA